>CM051696.1:1270000-1625000 GCA_028022725.1 Lycodopsis pacificus
TCTCTGCATTTGATTATTGTTTATTCAAGTGTACAAATATTGTACATGCAGTTATATAAATGAAAAATGATATTTAAACACATTTCTGTTATTATAACATAAATCATTTTAATTGAGGGTTAAGAAACCCACATGACTCTATCAAAGATCAAACTATTAAAGAAAATATCAAACACAAGTTATTACATTAACTTTGTTAAAAGCTATTTGTGTCACCTCTCTGCATCACTAATGTTCCTCCCTGTCGTCGTCCTGTGCATGGCAGCTACATCCAAGAGCTGCTCACTGAGAGTCAGGTCTGATAAACATGGATAGATGCGCTGTGTCCGTGTTGTCTGTGCTTTCATCAACAGCTAATTAAAAATACAAGTACCTGCTTGTCTCTTAGCTAGCTGTGTTGTTAGATTGCTGCTGGTTCATGAACTCGGTCTGCGATGGTGTTTCTTCACAAACTGACATTTGTAAAAGTCTGTATCTGGTCTGAGCGCTGCTCACATACCTTTAGCATGCACTGGGCTGTAGCTGTGTAAATATATTCTGATGTGATTGCAGTCTGCCTTTTAATTCTTGGACAATTTAATGTTTTTCTTGGAGGCTAAATTTAGCTCCGTGTTTGGTGTCAAAATGCCGACGTGAATTGTATCCTTCATCACCTCATAACACAGAAGACAGACCCGTTTTTCTCCTTGAAGCACAAACTTGTATTCACTTTGCCATCTTTCATTACATTTTCTTCCCTTTGCATCAATTTTTATCTTCGTGGACATTTTGGGATTATTTGTCGATCTTTTTCAATTGTTGGAAAACCGCTTTTCGGGCTGTTGCCTCTCCTGTTCACCTGTTGTGATAGTTTTAATGTCGGTACACAGACAACATGCTATCTCATAATTTCAACTTTCTATCTCATAATTTCGACCATGGGGATACTTTTATTTTCAAGTCTAACTTTTAATTATTTTTCCAAACTTTTCTTTTTTTTTTTTTTTTTTTTTTTATTGCTGGCGGATTTGCGGGCCACATAAAATTACGTGGCGGGCCGGATTCGGCTCGCGGGCCTTGAGTTTGACACATGTGCTCTAGATGAAGACAATAAGAAGTTCAGTTCTCACACATTGTGCACCAACAAAAATGACTTCTCTTTTCGGACCAATAACTTCCTCTAGCTGGTTATTATCAGTCACGGTTACAAACGGACTCTGTGGTGTGATGGAACAGTAGAAAACAGAAGTTAAGCATCCTCTGCGACTGTTGCCTAAGCCTGCCTTTAGTTCGTCACCAGACGCACTGTTTAGTTTAATTTATTTTAAATGTACAACAGTGTTGGCGAGGTAATAATGACATGCATCAAAATAACAATAAATAGGTGCACTGTGCAGCAGTAAAACACTGATAACATGCGGCGATCAGAGAAGAGACGCAGTCAGAAGTGTATGAAGGTGAGATCTAAAGAGCCAATCAGACTTTGTTGCTGGTCAGAAAACTGGTCCCGCTCCTTGAATACTCATCACTGCTGATGTTTCATTGGTCGTAACCACACAAACCATCAGCAAGGCCTCCGGTCTCAGACGCCACCTTCTCTTCTCCTGCTGTGTTCTGTGCTGCACATTGTGGTCTATGCAAGCCGCATCGCACGACATCTTTTGTATTTACACCATCATCTCTATTTTTTAGATGAGGCCGGTTCTTTTGTAATATTTGAAAGTGTACGAGTATGATTTTTGAGGGAAGACGCCCAATGCTAATATTTCTGATAAAGTATGCCCACCATCATCTAACACGATAACATAATAGCTAACGCATGTTAAAAATACAATTATCTAACTGACTTTGATACTCACAATAGCGTCTGGCCCTGCTTTACTCTACAATATGAAGACAACGAGATGTGACTGGTGAAAGTAGTCCAGTGTGTTTGTGTCGAGCTGGTCTTGTGTGTTAATGGTGCTGATGAGCAGTGAACGCCGTAGCGGCATCCATCACATCAGCAGCGCTGTCATAATAGTGGACTTGGCATGCTATGGTTCAGCCAGTTGTTACTCAACAAATGTGTGCACACGGACACACCCGACGTTAATGGTGACTCACTTCACACTGGCACAGAAAATCACGTCCACGTTTTCCAGAAATATCAGCTCTGAAACCTTGTGTTCATTCCAAATGAATTCCTTCTTGACCGACTTGTTGATGCTTCATATCATGTTTGCTGGTTTTACCAGCTGTTGGATTCCACCGTAAAGCCACTACGAGGAACTTTTGTTTTGTGTTGATCTTGGCGGTCCCTGTGGACAGAAGCGGTAGTGTCTCCAAGCACCAGAGTCTCTTTCGAAAACCCCTCGTTTTCACTGCAGTAGGGGTCTGCCGGTCTGCCCCGCTCAGCCCTGGTTCTGGTTCCCCCCGTGCCTTCCTTCCAGCGGGCTGAAGCAATGCGACCTGGGTAGCCAGCACTGTGGTGTCAGCACTGTGGTGTGAGCACCGGTACCTGCTCCCGGCAGGTATCGGTGGAGAAGCGAGGTCCGCGGCAGACTGTTTGCTGCCGTTAGGGTCCAAGGGAGTCTGAGCTAAAGGAGTTGCTGGTGGACCTACATGATCTCCCGCCAAATTCCGACTCGGTTGCGTCGATGACGATCATCAAGAATCCCGATATAGAAATAACAGCCTTCTAGCGGATGGTCTTGTTCACTTATGTAGGACATTTAGAGGCATCCATATGATAATTGAGACTGTTCCTTTAAACTTTAACCATTTAAAGAAATCTTTCCATTTCATGTGTTGCCATTGCTATCGTATATTCTTCTTTTTTTTATGGCATCAGTATGGTTCGTTGCCATTTTCTGCACTTACAGAAACATGTTTGTCTCATGCTGGGGAAAACCCATAAATGGTGAAAAAGCCCCAACAGCAAGAGCCGTCACCAAGAGCCAGTTTGGTATCGAGACAACGGAACGCTTTGTAACCAGAAGCGGGTTCGGTGGAGTGATTCAGTCTCCTGCTACCTGAACTGATCAACAACAGAACGGGAGAACTGTCGCGGCGCTCTGGAAAGATTCAGCCAGCGGTTTTAATAAAAGGCCGACACAAACTGCTGACGCTTCGCCCTGCCAGCTGCTATCGGGCCTGCCAAAGCTCCTGATTGGGGCTGTGTAAAAACACACACACAGAAGTGGGTGTGTTTGGTAATAATAATTAAAGCTGCGAGCAGCGATGAACGGGCCCTCGCCATGCGCGCGTCGGCGTACCGGCGGGACTCCGGCCTGCGCGTCCGAGAACGTCCGCGACCTGGTGCCGGAAATGACGCTTTGCAAATAGTCTGATGCTTCCTGCGTCCTCTGCCTGGTGCTACAGAACGCGTGCATCGTGTTGCTCTGTATCACGTCTGAACCACGTAGCGTAAAAGCCACGTAAATCGGATGCAGTTTGTCATAAAATGCAGATTTCCTTGCGCCAGCAGGTGGTGCTGTGAGTATTAGGGAAAATTAGCTTCTAGACATCCTCAGGCCATGAGTGTTATCAAGCATGTGAAGTTTGGGACCGTTTGGAACAAGTCCAGCTGAGTTATATCAGACATTTCCTTTAGCCAGTAGGCTTTGCGGCTTTAATGTAGCGCCCCCTAGTGGTCGAATGCAAAACAATTCTCAGGGTATGTTACTGGATGCGATGTGCACATATGCTGAATATTTTGGGAATTTAGAACAAATGGTTGAGAAGTTGTGTATTGATATTTTGCCACGCACCTAAGAAGTGTATTGGTCCATATCTTGTAAACGCAAAGAGATATCAAAAAGATTTTGATACCATTGATGATCTAGGTCCACTTATGATCCACAGCAAATTTCATAGAAATCGGAGCCAGCGTGTAGGAGTTTGCAAAAATGTGTTTTTTTTTCATTAAAGTCAAAATGGCTGACTTCCGGTTGGGTTTAGAGCTTAGAGCTCCAGGGGCTTTTTTGTCCATCTACATGTGATACATCTGTTTACCAAATGTTATACATCTAAATTTTATATATAGATAGTGAAACGTACCGCGAGGGCTGCATCGTCGAAATATTGTATAAATTCATACAAAATTGAAAATGGCAGACTTCCGGTAGGGTTTAGAGCATGGTCCCAAGAGACTTATTTTTAAGTATCCATAGGATACATGTGCCTATCAAGATTCATACATGTAGTCAAGACGTAGCGCTGGGGCTGCTCTTTTGAAATATTGTAGGGGGCGCTATAGAAGCAATTTAAAACGCCCAAAACCCATATACATTATGTCTGCCTATGACTTATGACACATGTACAAAGTTCCATGACTTTTTGAGCATCCCAACACACTAAACCATCAGCTTCCATTTTCATGGTGACCAATGCGTTGCCATGGCAACATCGTGCAACGAAAACTCACAATATTCATGATGGTGCATCATCAATGTCTTAAGGCTATTCTTACCAAATTTGAAACTCATCAGGTCACCTGGCTAGAAGGTATGAAGAAAAGTATAAAATATGACATTTCCTTCAGCCAGTAGGCGGCGCTATGAGTTATTGAATATTTTTCAATTGAAATATATTCAAGCTTGAAGTAGCATCATGCATAAGAAGTTTTGTGAGGATTGGATAATGTACCTTGGAGTTATAACAACTTATAAGAATTTATTTTTTCAAAAACAGTGAGGCAAAATGGCCGCCACGCCACATCAAGGTTCTTCGATGAAAGCGCGGGATTTTGATAACTTTTAATCACAAAGGTCTTAAGAGCATCCTGACCAAGGGAGAAGTTGATCGCATAAATTCTCTAGGAGTTCGTTAAAATACGAAGGCTGAAATCTGCAAAAAGTGACAAAAAGCACAACTTCGCGGGTTTGCTGTAGCGCCCCCTAGTGGTTTAATGCAAAACAATTCTTGGGGTATGTTACAGCATGCGATGTGCACATATGCTGCAAAATTTGGAATATTAGGACAAAGGGTTGAGAAGTTGTGTATTGATATTTAGCCACGCCCCTACGAAGTTTATTGGTCCATATCTTGTAAACGCTAAGAGATATCAGAAAGCTTTTAATAACTTGTGATGACGTAGATCAAGTAATGATCCACAGCAAATTTGGTAGTAATGGGACTAAGCATGTAGGAGGAATTCGCAGAAATGTTTTACACTAAATTCAATATGGCGGAAAATCTAAGTAGGCGGAGCTTAGGGGTCTGATTGGCTTATTTGTAGCTCTAGCTCAAGTGGACATGTGTGTCAAATTTCAAGTTAATGGGACATACTGGCCGAGGGGCGTCGCCAGTCCGACTTGTAGGGGGCGCTAGAGAGCCATTTCTGAACACTGAAAGATGCATTCTTTTTCAGATGGCTATATTCACCAGGCCTGACAAGTCCCCAAAATTTGGTGAGTTTTCATGAATGGCAAGTCCTCCAACCATGCGTACGTTTACCCCAATGGGTACAATTACAATAGGGCCTTTGCTGGCCCGACATTGTCGGTGGCTCGGGCCCTAATAATGACCTCAGCTCATTCAGCGACTGCAGAGCTCTGGTTTTGTAATGGGAGGTCGGGCTGAGGAAAGAAGGGGAACACCGCTCTGGCTACCGGTGGTTCTGGCTGCCCAGACCATTAGAACGCAATGAGCCACTTCTACGTCACAGCAAGGCAAAAAGTCAACTCCGTCAAAGGAGGCGTCGGCTCTCTGTTTATTGCGTTAACGTTTCCAGATTTGCGGCCAAGTTGAGACTCTACTAGTGCGGTCAAAGCCTTTGTCCTGTAAAGAAGGTGATGTGAAGTTAGATTCACTCAACTTTGACATGAAGCACGTCGTTTGTTTCCTTATCTGTTTTTCTGTCCACCTTGTCTGGTTGTCCTGTACACACGCTCCAGTTTCCAGGTGTACTCATGATCATGAGCTGGCTCTCCACGCGTTAGTCCGTGCTGAATGGGATCCTGAACTGGATGACGGTCACCACACAGACGTTTTGAGCAGACGTCATGGAGAACAATGAGGGTCTGTCTTGGTCTAGCTCGGCTAAAAACACAGAATCCGTTAGCATGTTGCTCACCAGCCAGTTTTTATCCGGCACCGTCGACGTTGTCTTCACTTCACTTCTTCAGCTTTCTTTAGCAGTTTAGCTAACACAAATGTGAACTGAGCACACGGCGGTGCGACACATGCAGAGTGAATGTAGGGAAAACACTGGAATGCATACTTGAAGAAACGCACCTTGTTGACTGAATATACTATTCACTTTATTGTCGAGGACTTTGAGGAAGTACCAAATATAGTTCAGTAAATGCAGTTGAAGTGGTGACACATCAAGCGAGTCATGCGTAATAAGTGTGCGTGTCATTCCCTCAAGAGTAGTGGAACTTTTCCAAACTCACACGGCGGTTGTGAAAACGACGGACCGGTTGAGTCATTGAGTGGGCGGGTTTTAAGGCCCTGGATTGTAAAACGCCGTCGGTCATTGCGCCGCCTGTTCTCGTAATCTTTACCGGTTACCTGAGGTGTGGCTTCTATAAGGAAGGACTGTGTTCAACAGGAGGAGTCCTGTGATTCATATCTCTCTTGGTATCAAGTGAACAATTTATCTTTTTGCCTGTGAAAGTGCAGTGTGCGTTGTTTTTATTTATTTCCATTGTTAATTAATTTCACACTGAAGCGGGTTGTTTTGAACATTTACTACTTTTCTTATTTTAATTAATTTGGGCAGGTCCTCAGCATTTGGATGCCTAAAAAAAAGATTCCATTCAACTGCATCGTCGTTCGTTAGGATTTAGAAAATGATCCGAGAAACACCAGTTAGCCACAGGAGCAGGTGTTCATGGAGGGACAAAACGAGCAATTTGAACATATTGTTTTGACATTTTAAGTAGGCAATAGATTCATGCAGTTTCTAAACAATAACCTCGTAATCAATAATTCGAATTATGGTGAATTTCAGTCCTAAAATGTTAAATGTTTTGCTGTTAATTTGTCTGATAAGCTAGTTGGGAGATCAGAATTTTTTTCTTTTTACACCAGTTACTTGTGAGCCCATGCCGCCTGTCTTTACAGCCTCCGTGATTCCATTGAACCAAACAAATGTGACGGTGGATCTTTCTGCTGTGTCTCTGGCCTGAGAAATACAAATTGCAAGTGTGAGCCTGAGTGTAATTGGCCAGATACCGGTCACCTCTCACCTCCAGACTTTCTGCAGTTAGCAGCGCCTTCCGTCCCACTAACCTCACTCGGCTTTCTACATGAGTCACCTCGGTTATTTGAATCACCACAGCGCAGCAGCCTTTATGAACTTCCTGTGCACGTTGCTCTCTGAGCCCATTGTCAGTGGACATGGAGGCTGTATACCTCCAGACGGCTAAGTTTCCTCGGGGGTTAATGTTTCACGTGTTGTACAGTTGGGATTCATTCGCCGCATTCCTGGGGAATTAACATGGACATCCTCCCTCCCCCGCCGCTTCCTGTGCTGCGACTCTAAAGACAGGAAGTGGATTAGTTTGGCTGCTGATTGGCTGGGGAGAGGCGATGGTGTGATATGAGAAAAACAGACGCACACGCTGAGGGGAAAACCTTTCGCTAAGTAATTCTGACCTCGTGTGAATGAGGTTGTTTTTTCCTCTCTCCTCGCTGCGTCGTTGAGCTGATCTTATTCATCTTTTTCCTTTCAGCTGCAGCAGAACTTTGCCCCACTGTATTTGACATGCAAAGACAGAAGGAAGGTTTAGGGGGAAAGAAACAGAAAAAAGGACAAGTGAATGGCTTGTTTGATTCCTTCATATCAGTTTCCATATCACTTTTGATATTAGATGTACCAATTGAGTGCCCGCCCACATGTTACAGCTTATTGGAGAGTTGAGGATCCTCACTAGGTCCGTCACACATGACCTCTGCATTTTTAACTTATCGACTTATTGTACGATACATACACGTAACTTTTATGTTATCGACTTATTAAGCGATACTGTTTTTCCCCAAAAAAACTTAGAACTCAGATACATACAGAACAGAGATGTCATGCAGTTTCCTGCTTGGAGGAGATTTAACTGTTTCTGGCCTCCACAAGCGTGAACATAGTATGAAAGAGAGAGCGAGAGCTGAGGGCGGGATAGAGGAAGGAGAGGAAGTAGCTGAGAGGAGGAGGAGAGAGAAGATATACTGGAGAAGATATACCATCGTCATGTTGAGCAAGGGTTGACACTCGTTCATCAAGCGTTCCCTTCTCTTTGCCGACGCTGCTATGCAGAGCTGGTACAAGAAAAAGAATTTCATGAGAAATGTTTGTGGTTTATTTTTTCAACTGAAGTGGGTGGAGCCAGACAACACAAACCTATTGGATTTGTCGGCGACAACGGCAGATCAATTACGCAGATTAAATTATCCATGACATTTGCATACTAGTGGATCTGTTTTGCTTCTCTGTGTGCTCAAAACAACAGAACGTTAGTGTGCATGTAGTTTGTAAAACCTTGTATCCCCCCACCTTTTCTGTTGTTGCCTCTCTTCCCTCCATTTCCTCCCAGCATGAGTCCCAGTGTCCTAACAAATCTCCCTACCCCCTCAGCCTCCTCCTGCACACAACTGTCTCCAAAGCAGCACACATTATTTATGCACATTTTGAAGTAGCACATTAGAAAAGCTGCATGGAAACAAAATTTGATTCCTCAATTGTCTGTTAACGCTCGCTCGTGTTTCCCCCGTCTTCCCAGATATTCCCGCGTGCGAATGCTCGTCTTTTTGCCGAGTTGTAACAACTTCCTGAAGCCCCCTCTGTGTTTTTCTCTTATAGATGGTTTTGTTTCTGGTTCACAACCTACTCTTCTTCTACTATTTATTTGCAGGATTACAGACGCGTGTCTGCCAACTTGTGACCAAACTACGCTTTAGCGGCGTTTAATTGCCCCAAACTAGCGAGAGAGAGAGAGAGAGAGAGAGAGAGAGAGAGAGAGAGAGAGAGAGGAGAGAGAGAGAGAGAGAGAGAGAGAGAGAGAGAGAGAGAGAGAGAGAGAGAGAGAGAGAGAGAGAGAGAGAGAGAGAGAGAGAGAGAGAGAGAGAGAGAGAGAGAGAGAGAGAGAGAGAGAGAGAGAGAGAGAGAGAGAGAGAGAGAGAGAGAGAGAGAGAGAGAGAGAGAGAGAGAGAGAGAGAGAGAGAGAGAGAGAGAGAGAGAGATCTTCATCGCGGCCCCCCTTTAGAGCCGGAGTGATCACACTTACTTTGGAGGATTAATATTTTTAATCTCTGGGCGATATTCTTGTCTGTGAGTGAAGTACATGTGGTGGCTTAATGAACAGTAAGTATGTTCAGTCCAATTTCTAATAAAGACTTGACCATGAAAACCTCAGCACATGCGTAAATAAATCCATCTCTTCTAGAAGTCTTTCAGTGACACACCAACCTTTTTATACGTGCTACGTCGCGGATCATCGTGTCAGCCGAAATCCTCACCTGGAAAAGCAGCAGGTTAAGAAACGTGTGTCTTTTGTGGTGGACGGTGTCAACATACGGTGATGAAACGCTGACGCAACCGGCCCCAGAGCCCCCAGCAGTTAGTATTGAAACACAGCCGGACGACGTGGCCTCATAGTGCAGAAACACGCAGCCTCAGGTTGACTTTCTTTAGGACAAACCGCTTCGATAGGAGAGCGGTATGTCGAAGTATTTCAATCTTTACTGCAGTAAAAGTACTCGTACCACACTGTAAACAAGTCCTGCATGGATCATGTTAGTGGTACTTGCGTATATAAATGTCCCTGTGACTATTTTATATTCTATCATTACTCGTGTGAAAGCAGTAGTTAGTTGAGCTGGAGCTTGTTCTACATTATGAACTATTGATTATTTTCATTATAGATTCATCCGCAAATTATTTGCAATGCAGAAAAATAATCCCGTCTTTTAATTCAAGTAAATGAATTTGCGACACAATTATTTATGAGTTAGAGTTAATCATTTGTTAGTCTCGCATAGCCAGTGTGTGTAAAGTGTGTCTTGTTTTTAAGAGCGAGGTCGCTGATCCTGAAATAGGACACAGTCTCTGTTGGTGGAGGTGCAACCCGACCCAATGACGGCAACAAAGACAGGAAGAGGCATAAATAAATGAACAAATGACCCCACCGCTCGACACGTCAGCCCTCCTCATCCCCTTGTCTCCTCTCCTCACTCACCACCTTTTTAAGTCTCCTGTCATAACATGCTAGCTATTCACTAAAAGCCAGCAGCCAGCTGCTGATTAGTTTGGACTTTGGCCGATAAACGGTCAAGTCATCATTCATTGTGTGTGTGTGTGTGTGTGTGTGTGTGTGTGTGTGTGTGTGTGTGTGTGTGTGTGTGTGTGTGTGTGTGTGTGTGTGTGTGTGTGTGTGTGTGTGTGTGTGTGTGTGTGTGTGTGTGTGTGTGTGTGTTAAAGTTAAAAAAAGTAGTTTCAAAATCAAATCATCTTTTCTTCCTGCAAAACTACGTACGACGTGTGCTTAGACTAGTACCAACCAATAATATTGTGACGTCCCCCCCCATCGATCAATCTGCAACTTTTGGCCACCGAGGTGTTCGTGTGGAGCCACAGTCTTCTTTAGCTCAGTATCAAAGCCCGCCTACTTTTTAGCCGTCCAATGAAATGCGAAGGATTCGAGTCGGCCGGGCACCGAGCTCTCCTCCTCCCCGCCGGAGGATCAGTCTGTGGGTGAAGTTCTTTAGAGAGGCCGGATCTGTCCGCTGACATTAAAACTCACGATACTCTTCTTTATGAAGGTCCTATAGAGGCGGCAGCAGTAAACTGAGGCTGTTCTCATCACCACTTAAAAGATCCCCACATGAACTCTAATTATATTTGTCACATATGTCGTCTCTCTTTCTCCCAGTTGGATCATTCATCATATGCCTCCTCCTCCTCCTCCTCCTCCTCCTCCTCCTCCTCCTCCTCCTCCTCCTCCTCCTCCTCCTCCTCCTCCTCCTCCTCCTCCTCCTCCTCCTCCTCCTCTTGATCATCTCCTGGCTTCCTCCCTCCCCCCTTCTGCATTTCCTCTCCTTAATCCTCCCTCTCCATTTGTTTATCTCCTGGAGAGCCGTGTGTCCGCTCTAAGCTTGTTGACTCACATAATGGCATATCTGAGGGGCATTAGGCCGGCCAAGAAGCACACAGCAATTACATGTCTGTCAGCTCCCTCTGGTGTGTGTGTGTGTCCCTTATTATAGCAAGCACTACTTTACTGACTACCTGTCAGCACATGAAACAAGAGGGAGGCTCCCTGTGTGTGTGTGTGTGTGTGTGTGTCCTCTGCCGTCCAGACAAGGGCAATGAGACCAAAACAAACCTCTGTAGCAGAGCTGTGCTTCGTCTTCCTCGTCTTCTTCCCGGATCTATTCTTCCTCCTGTTCGCCGTCGCATGGCATGAACATGTTTTCAAGACTTTTCTCACAACAAACTGTTCACTGGTTTAGCTGCAGGGCGGTTCCTCGTCGTCCTCAACCCCTCAGTTGTCACACACGCATGCACCGTGAAGCCCCCCCACACGGTGTCGTGTCCCCTGCCGCGGTGCAGCAGCTCTACAGTAGTGGGCCTGCATATCCGGTTCAAACGGGGCTGCATGGAACCAGAGTGCAGTGGAATCTATTTCCTAGTTTGCGGTGTCTAGATTTCTGTTCCAGCTCTGCGTCGTGATGTTTGTTTCTCAAGTGGAGTTCGAGGAACCTTGAAGATGGTGATTTGCGTTGTGGTTTGCTTGACTTAATGGAAGACAGTTGTGACTCCCAAGATTTTTAAATGTAGAGTTGAACTTTTGGTAGTTGACAGATGCTGGGAATGCATGTGGGAGACTTCTCCTCCCTGTGTGTTGAGGCACAAAGACCAACCCGTCCTCCACAGCGTCTGAAGCCAAAGACTGACGACGGTGCCACGGTGTCGCACGCCACAGCCCCATTTTAGTTTTTTTTTTATAATCCACGTGCCTAAGAATAGGAGGCCTTGTGTCAGGCCAGACCAGACTAGCTGCTGAGGCCTTTGGTCTGGTGCAGCCGGTCCAGTCTAGTACGGCTCCGTCCAAAGTTCCTTGAGGTTGTAGCTCTCTGCCAGCAGGTCCCATAAAACTCCTTTAACAAGCAGCGCAATTTAAAGTTTTGGTGCAGCAACTTGCCGTCTGCTTCCGTTTTTATAGTTGCGCTTTTTTCGTTCTCTGGCGCATCGCCGTGCCACGCCCGGCCTTCACCTCCACACGACAGGCCTCTCAATACAACCAACCTGACTACATTTACATGCACACGATATTCCACAAGACTGCTTTCACTCATGAATTGTATTTGGATTATATATTTCATTACATTGCAATTTTCAGTTTCCAGAGTCACTTCCTAACCTCCCCCGTGTCACTTTGGCTCTTCTTCTCTTTAGTATTTTTCACGACAGTCTCGCTGGTGTTGTCTGTGTTTTTTCAGCAGCAGCACAGTATGGAGGGCAAACACTGCTGCCTAATTAATTCAAACCGCACTTTCAGGAGGTGCAAACTGTCACTCTGCAATTGTTTTTACAGGAAGTGACAAAAGACGTCTTTATGTGTCAACAGTTTCATCAAGTCAGAGTCTCAACGTAGCAGTGAGATATCAAACCGTTCATTTTATCTAAATGAATTGCACAACTGAGCTGTGGTAGGAGTGTTTGCAGCTTGTATAGAGGTGTGTGTGTGTGTGTGTGTGTGTGTGTGTGTGTGTGTGTGTGTGTGTGTGTGTGTGTGTGTGTGCGTGTACCGTGGCTGTGCTAGGAATACATCGAGGAAGACCTTGAAAAAGATGTGTGGCTTGAAAGCGTGTAGCCTTTTTGACTTGTGAGAAGTGTGTTGCCTTGAAGAGGTCAAAACTCTTTAAGTGTGAAGAAAATGTATTTGTAAGAACAGAAGTGTGTAACTGAGACTGTGTATATGAATTGGACGTAGTCATTGTGACTTCACCCATTGGTTTGTAGGCTGCTGTTTGGAAGCACTGTTCTTTTTGGCCATCGCCATTTTTTGCTACCGCCGTCTCGGTTCTTGTCTATCGACGTCTTTGTTTTTTGGCCGTCGCCATCTTGTCTTTTGGTGGAACCAGAAGTGATTTTCTGAGATCTGATAAGATAAATGTTTATTGATCCTCAGACGGGAAAATCAGTTGTTGCAGCAATACGGATATAAAGAGAAAGTAATAAAAACAAGAATAGAATTTAAAAAGAACTATACGAGCATGTGGAGACGAGGACTTAAAGTGACAGTATAATAGCTTTTTGTTGAAGAGTGACACAGTCAGCAGTGTGGATGAGTCAGTGGAGCTGCCACAGAAACAGGCTGTCGGTGTGTGCAGTTGCTTTAAGAGTGAGCTCATTGGCAAGACCGAAAAAGGGTGTGATCTACAAAACACACGCACACACTGCTGACGTGCAGAGAATGCACGGCACTAGAGCAATAATGGTGTTTTCAACCTGGTTCATTCGTCCCAGGTATAGCAAGACACACCCATATCTGTGTGTCTGCACCCTTCAGTATAAATACAATTAGGTTGCCTATGTATGCAGAGAACTGCACATGCATTGAGACGTTGGGTGTGGGAAGAACTGGTGAAATAGTTGAAGAGAGCAGCACAGGTATGATAGGTGTGTAGTGGACCGTCCATTCAATCACATTCCTGTCCAAGGAGTGGTGTGTGTATGTGTGAGAGAGAGAGACTGATGCTTTCCACCCTTTCTCTGCTCTCTCTATGAAACTCCATGTTTTCACTGTTTCAAATGGAGGTTTGTGTCATGTGTTTTCATGTCCGTGTGCATTTTTAGAGTTTAAAACTTCTGCAGAGTTCCTCTCTTTGAAACGAATAGCTAACTGAACCTTGACCTTTGACCTATGTAGGGCCCATTAGCGTTGGGGGGTGTCACACTGATGACTGTGTGGAAATGGAGATCAAACGGCTGACCCCAGTAGACCCCGTTAGGCTCCGTCTGTTTTTCCACCCTCTGGCAGCAGTAAAGCAGCGAGGAGGCGGCTGTATATCTCCCACGGAAGACGGAGACACGTTGGACGACTTAACCGCTTCCAGATATTACTCCAGAACACAAACAAGGATGTCTGATTATGTCGAGAATCACAATCACGGTTATTTTGGTCAATATTGAGGCAACGATCATTCATTGAATTTGCAAACATTCATGCATTCAGAAGGACCCGGTTGCTGAAGATAATCCACAGACCTTGTTGTGAGCAGTTTCATGTTGAAACTACAAGTTCCTTGTACCAAGACAAAGATGAACATCAACGCATTTTAACACCAGTCCGTTGCACTTTGAGAGCTAGATCTATGAAGAACTTTGTGCTCTTGTAAACAATTTAATTATTAAACCCGTTGGTTGTATATGTACAGCGATGACACCAGTCACACCCACAAAGTGTGATAAATGAGGGGGGGTCGTTTGAGGACAGTCCGGCCCCGAGTTTACGGTCTTGCAGGGAGTCCCTCCCACTAACCCTGTGCACCGTAAGGCTGCTTTGATAAGGATTTTCTGTTTAATTTGATTAGACAATGATAGATGTACCAATTGGCTGCCGGTACTGTTACAAATGGAGCTTTGGACGTGTAAAATCCCCAAAAGCAGTTCTAACCCACGTCACCGTGATGACACGTTGGGGTTCAGCAGTGGCCTCAAATGGCGAGACGAGAGCCCATGCGTGAAACCGTGATGTCAGAGAGGACGTGGTCCACCGTGGCTACAGATACCAGAGGAAGAGAGCAAAGCTGGGTCGCGAGTGTTGAGAAGGCGCCGCGCAGACTTCGGCTTGTTATCTGTGTCCTCAGAGCAGAAGTCCTCTGGTCTGCACGCACACACGGAGCAGCTTTAACAGGCTTCACTGGCACTCGGCCCATTTGGTCAGTTCACTTTTAAAGTTGGTCGGTTGAGCCAGTAGATATCCATGACAATCAAAACTGGAACTCTGATGCGATAACGACTTGCAAAATTGAACGGATCGATCCGTGATCCGTTCGGATCAGCCCTCACGGTTCGGATCAGCCCTCACGGTTCGGATCAGCCCTCACGGTTCGGATCACTTGTGAACCGTGGATCAATAGAGTATTTTTTTACAGTGAAATATCATCATAGTGTGTAATAAAGCACTATTCTACTGCTGTTCCTTTTCAAGTAACAAGTCCCCGAATATCAATGCAGAGTGTCAGTGAACAGATATAAAGCAGTAGTGCGTTCACGTCAACGGAGCAGCTTAGAAGCATTTAACGGTGAAGTCATGGCGAGCGGAGGAACGCCAGAAGCCGCGGCGTCATTTAAGTCGCAAGTTTGGGAGCATTTTGTCTTCTCTGTAACGTATAATGACTGATGAGGGTGGTGGACAAACCGTTACGGTATGTAGGCGTTATTTAAAGAGAGACACATGACAACGGCAAAACATCGGCATGTCCACACATGGAGAGCCACCATCCCGTCTGTCAGCGACGGGGACACTCCGGTGTAGAAAACAAAGGATTTCTAAATCTGGTTAAAATGCTTGAGCCACGCTACGAAATCCACTCACTTCAGTGTGAAGCTGTTCCAGGCCTCTATGAGAAGAAAAAGACTGCAGAGACTGCTTTCACCACGGCAGAGTGATTCTTAGTCCGGTGAGCGTCGCACACACACACACCTGGTTCAGGTGCTGACAAGTATCAGAGTGGAAGCTAGACAGGCCCAATAATATTCCAGTCACCACAGAAAGGTCGACCCTCTCCCCAGACAATGGAGATATTCTCATCTTTTTGAAAATAATGTCACAGTAATGGTAAACGTTATTGTGTATTTGAATGGCATAACCTGACAGGAAGTAAACATAGACCCAAGTTTTTGCCGAGCAGTTCTCGGCAACAATCGACAATATAATAACAATATTTTTGTTTTCATGTAAGACTACAGCCCAAAGTTCTTTGCTTTAAGTGTTCTTTAAGTTCTTTAATTAATAAATGGAAAGCAAAGTTATATTTTTTTCCTCCCCTTTTCTTTGTTGATCCGAAAAATGATCCGAACAGTGACTCCTGAACCGTGATCCGAACCGAACCGTGATGTTTGTGATCCGTGACACCCCTAATTATCAGCCATGTGCTGCTTCATTTTTGGAAAACTGTAATCGACGGGGGTTGATATCTCTAATCTATAATGATGTGTTTGTACGAGGGGAGTTCAGGTCAGTTCACCTTGCCTGAGATATCGCACGATAACGTTGTCACATGCTGGACCTGATGCTGTTTTTGTTTCTGTTGTGACAAGAAGACTGTGTGTGTGTGTGTGTGTGTGTGTGTGTGTGTGTGTGTGTGTGTGTGTGTGTGTGTGTGTGTGTGTGTGTGTGTGTGTGTGTGTGTGTGTGTGTGTGTGTGTGTGTGTGTGTGTGTGTGTGTGCGCGCATGCGCGCCCCCGTCCTCAAACATGTAGCAGCACCACACCTCGTTGTCTCGGAGTGACATCAGCTAGCCAGAGGCGTGCTACGTCCGTCCCCCCCATGATCAAAGGTAGCTGAACGCTGTCACGGACTCGACTACAGTGCTACTGTAAGCTACGACGAAGCCGGGCTGAAGTGCCCTCGAGCAAGGTGCAGAGCGGCTGACGGGGGTCTGACCTCCGGCCCCTCATTTGTTAAACCACTCTATGCATTAAACATTCGTTATTGATCATGATTATAAACTTTATCTATTGATTTCTGAGTATATTCTTTATGTCTTTCCTTTTTCTAACCTTCCCCTCTGATCTGTATGCATGTAATGAAGGCAGCTTTCTCTGGGATCTCAACTCTTTTTGACAAGGCGGATGAAAGCCGTGGGATCCGCAGCCTCGTAACGTTCCTCTAGCGCCCTGCAGGTCTCGACCCGTTCCGGTATCATCCTCGTCGCCGCGCCCAGTGGCAGCGCTCCTGTTAGAACAGAGGCCGTGTTTAGCACGGCTGCTCTCCCATACGGTTTAACGTTCCTTTATTTTCATTTTTTTTTTTTAACAAAAGCATCCAAACTTACAGAAACCCCTCGTCGTTCCTCACTTCGCTCCGTCCGGGTTTAGGTGGCAATTCAGAAAGAGATTTGTTTTTTAGTTTCGAGATGTTCATCGTGTTCATTTGATGGTCCACCAACAGCTACACCTCCTCTTTTCTTTTAACAAACCTGTTAAAAGAAACATCTGTTACAGTCTTGGAGCATGGAACAGTCTGTTGCATCATACAAACTCTGAACGAGGTGAGGGTCATAGTAAAGTTTGTAGAAAGTACTTTTCAAACAAAGTTTCAGAGTGAGACGAGTGTGTGAATGTTGTCGTTGGGAGATGTGGCCACACTTCTATCCAGATATAGATCCTTTATATCTCTGACTATAAATATCACCATGTAGCATGTTTTCTGCTATGTGAAATAACCACGTCTTAAAGTGAAATACTAGATTAAAAATAACATAAATGCAGGTCTATTCCATATCTTATCGAAAAACAAAGATTTCTACACGTCTGAATCGAGTCCAGCGACTCCATAACCTCGCTGGTTATTCTATTGTTGCCGTCGTTTTTTGTACTTCTTTCAGACCTGCTCTGTTTACGTTCGGTGTCATTGCGATGTATTGGGAGTGTAGCATGATGGCGTCACACAATGTTGTCTGTTATCTGGAGGTGTGTACGGCCTCCACATTGTTTTATTCAGTTCGTTAGAAACGACGTCGTAAAAATTCCAACTGAAAGACATTTTTACACATAGTCATGTCATCCGGCCCGTTGTAATGCGCTTTACCAAATTAGATTCTTTATTAAAATAATAGAAATACAAAATGTATTGACGATGCTCTCAAACCAGAAGGTTCTTTCATCTTTGCAGTGCAGAGATCAGTGACAGTGATGGATGCAGCTCCGCTCTGATTGTCTGCTTTGTGTTGAACTAAGCTGGAACTTCCTGTCATTGCAGTGCCACTTCCTGCTGCATTGTCGTTAACTCTCTCTCTCTGTGTGTGTGTGTGGTAGAGAGGGCATTGTCTTTCTGCTGCCCCCCTGCCCTCCCAACTTTGTCTGTACGTCTGTTTGTTTATGTGAAATGTATCTCCCCTCCCTCCCTCCTCAGCGTATGTACTGGTCCAGTGTTAAGTGTGTGTGACCCTCCCCCAGATGGGCAGATACCAATATCCAATATCAGGGGGAGCTGGGCAGGGCAGCGAGCCCCCCTGTCATGATGTTTGTGAACACACAGCGGTGGAGAAAGAGGTGTACGAGTCGATAGATACTCGTTCACTTTCAGCGGTGATGACAGTGGTCATACCGGAGCTAACGGCTAACGTACGGCGGTTCCATAGAGTTCCATTACCTGGAGCCTTGTATACCAGCTGCTATAACGAGACAAGACGACAAAAATGATCATCGGCAATCGGTATCGACAGCACAAACATGTTATCGCGGGCATCTCTAAAAGTTATATTTGCTCCTTTTTTTTTTTTTTTCTTCTGCCGATCCGATCTGTGACTATAAACGCTGATACGATCCATACCGTGAGTTCTGTAAACCGCTGCACCACAAGTAACATTTATGAAAGTTTTGGAGACGTTTTGTGACTGCTGGTGTGAGTCTGCAGTGAAGCCAGAGTTCATCTCTAGGATTTTAAAATAAGTCTATGAATGAATGTACTCATCTTTATCCTCCAGTCCAAAAGTGAAATGTATATAAATACAGATGAAATGTACAACTAAAGAAAGCATCAGCAAATTTCTTTGCGAAAGCAGCTGTTGACGTGTGAGATTTGTGCCGCTCGCAACGCCACATTTTCATTGTGACATACAGTGTAAATTGTTCTTTGATGTCACTGGCCGCTCATTTCTTAGCTGTAGGTATTGTGTTATAACATCTGTCTCCTCCCCTTTTTTCTTCTGCTACTTCCTGTCTAATCAAAAGTAACTCCCTGACCTTCCTTCCTGTCCATTGAAATTCATTTTCTTTTGATTTGAAAGTGATTTATTGTCGTAAAAGCTGAAAAACCAACAAACCAAACAGGCTCTGGATAATAACCATGTGCCTCCTGCTTCTGTTCTCTCTCACGCAGACGTTCACGGCATGGTGCAACTCCCACCTGAGGAAGTCCGGCACGCAGATCGAGAACATCGAGGAGGACTTCAGGGATGGTCTCAAACTGATGCTGCTGCTGGAGACCATCGCAGGTAACTCGTCTGTAGAGAGTCGGGCTGCCGAGTGGGGACGTTTTTTAAAGTTATATCTCGACTAAACCACACACAGGCACTCATGTGTCTCTGAGCTGTCAATCAAAATGTTGTTGTTGTTTAAGATGCACAACGTCTCTGTCCGTTCCGGGCGTGGTCGCTCGCAGCCTCAGCATGGACCCACAGACTGTATATAAAGATGGGCGACATGACAGCTCAGCCCCCTGGTGGTTGGCTGCAGTACAGGTCCCAAAGTCCTCAATGTTAGCGGCCAGAATAAATCAAAGTAAACGTCGAATAGATTTCTCCCAAATATGCGGTCTGTGATTTCGTGGAGTTCTTGTCACACCGATGTATGTGTTAAAAGTGTTTATTCATTATTTATTTGATGCTTAGAGATGCATGAGACATCATGACTGACTGCTGAGTCAGCAGTCCCAGAGCTGGACGCTTGGAGAAATGTACGAGACAGGAGCTGTAACTTTGACTCTCCATAACCGTCTGGGTGATGGAGCGTGTGTCAGTTTGTCCGACAGTGGCCGATGGTTAGCCACCGGTCACTCGGACGTACGACTCCACATTATAATCTAGACAAATGTTAAATACTACATCAAATAGCACTCGTACTTCGAGACCGGCACTCTACTCCGGCTGTAAATGCCAGCAGACTTAAAATTTCGATTTAGATATTTATAATTTTGAATGTTTGAGCTATTTTCTTCATAAAGTAACGATCCACTTAATGTCCATGCATTCCAGCAATAACCTTCAAACATCCACTATCTATCGACCTCTAATTTATAGAGGTATCGTGGTTCGTTATTGTGTCTTGCGTGCTAAAAAGCCACCGCGGCACTGACGTAGCAGCTATGTGGCTCACACTAACGGACTGTGGCCGCCTTGCTCAGCTCGTGATTGGCTCTAGCGGGTGTTTGGGCAGGACCTCAATGCCGCTCTGGCTCCAAATGACGTCCAAATCGCAAGTATTATTTATTCCCTCACTAAACATTGTAAACATGAGTTTATGGTCTCAATCTCTAGTTTCAAGTCTTCTTCAATACAGCAAGATGTTCATTTAGTAACTTATGGTCCATTTAGAGTCCAATAGACCATAAAGCAGAGCATGCTTTAGGGCGGGGCTACTGTGATTGACAGATTGCTACCAGAGCTGTATACGGCGTCACGACATCACTCCACATTCCAAATATGGTTACCATTCATCGGTTGCGAGGAAAACATGGCAACAGTCGTATTCCCAGATGGCGACTAAAACGGCAGTCCACAAACCAATGGGTGACGTCACAATGACTCCGTCCACTTCTGTTATGCAGTTTATGGGCAGCGTCCTTAACTGGCATGCTTTGTCTTTACTTTTGTACAGTGGAAGGAAGTGGAGCCGCGTCACCCATCTGTATATACAGTCTATCTATTGACCACAGAAGCATAGAGAACCTGCTCTACGTCTATCACTGTATGACTGCAGTCCTCTCCTTGTGTTTAATAGCAGGTTGTAGCTCAGTAGATCATCATATTAACCGCTATAATAAAATCGGACCTTCTTCACATTCACTCCAGTTTTGTTTTTTCTGCCTTGACGCCATCATCCCCTCTGTAACTCTAACTGTCCTGACAGTGTGTTTCTGCTGAGCCTGTGGAAACATGCTCAGCTGTCGTCACTTTGTGTTTGTTCCATCGTGTGTGTGTGTGTGTGTGTGTGTGTGTGTGTCTGCGTGTGTGTGTGCGTGCGTGTGTGATTGTACGTTTCCACAGGCGAAAGGTTACCCAAACCTGAGCGAGGCAAGATGAGGGTGCACAAGATCAACAACGTCAACAAAGCCCTGGACTTCATCGCCGGCAAAGGAGTCAAGCTGGTCTCTATTGGAGCAGAGGGTAAGCGTGTAAAAAGAGGACCCCCGTCCCCAAATAGAAACATATTCATTAAGAGTCCTCAGACCTCACTGGTAAAACGTGTCATCATCCACCTCTGTCCTGCTTAAAACTTCTGACCTCACGATAAAAAAGCTTCCGCTTCGTTTTCATACTTGGAGGCGAGAGTAGAATCCACAGCGACAGTAAATCTGAACAGGGTTTAGTTAACAATAGGGCTGTGCTGAAGAAGCTTTTATTATTTTGCTTCTGATCAGTCTTTTAATATTGAATATCTGGCAACCAAAGCCAATGTTTCTTTATTTTGTCCCCCATAAGACAGCTGCACAGCATACTGATGCTAAAGTAATATCTCACACGGTAGAATTAGAAAATGCATTTCAATCAGGATGGTTTAACAGCTGTCTCTACATAAACATGGAACCTGCTGTCTCTTTAAGAACACAGAAGCTGCTCCGTCTCTTCAAGAACACAGAAGCTGCTCCGTCTCTTTAAGAACACAGAAGCTGCTCCGTCTCTTCAAGAACACAGAAGCTGCTCCGTCTCTTCAAGAACACAGAAGCTGCTCCGTCTCTTTAAGAACACAGAAGCTGCTCCGTCTCTTTAAGAACACAGAAGCTGCTCCGTCTCTTTAAGAACACAGAAGCTGCTCCGTCTCTTTAAGAACACAGAAGCTGCTCCGTCTCTTTAAGAACACAGAAGCTGCTCCGTCTCTTTAAGAACACAGAAGCTGCTCCGTCTCTTTAAGAACACAGAAGCTGCTCCGTCTCTTTAAGAACACAGAAGCTGCTCCGTCTCTTTAAGAACACAGAAGCTGCTCCGTCTCTTTAAGAACACAGAAGCTGCTCCGTCTCTTTAAGAACACAGAAGCTGCTCCGTCTCTTTAAGAACACAGAAGCTGCTCCGTCTCTTTAAGAACACAGAAGCTGCTCCGTCTCTTTAAGAACACAGAAGCTGCTCCGTCTCTTTAAGAACACAGAAGCTGCTCCGTCTCTTTAAGAACACAGAAGCTGCTCCGTCTCTTTAAGAACACAGAAGCTGCTCCGTCTCTTTAAGAACACAGAAGCTGCTCCGTCTCTTTAAGAACACAGAAGCTGCTCCGTCTCTTTAAGAACACAGAAGCTGCTCCGTCTCTTTAAGAACACAGAAGCTGCTCCGTCTCTTTAAGAACACAGAAGCTGCTCCGTCTCTTTAAGAACACAGAAGCTGCTCCGTCTCTTTAAGAACACAGAAGCTGCTCCGTCTCTTTAAGAACACAGAAGCTGCTCCGTCTCTTTAAGAACACAGAAGCTGCTCCGTCTCTTTAAGAACACAGAAGCTGCTCCGTCTCTTTAAGAGCACAGAAGCTGCTCCGTCTCTTTAAGAACACAGAAGCTGCTCCGTCTCTTTAAGAACACAGAAGCTGCTCCGTCTCTTTAAGAACACAGAAGCTGCTCCGTCTCTTTAAGAACACAGAAGCTGCTCCGTCTCTTTAAGAACACAGAAGCTGCTCCGTCTCTTTAAGAACACAGAAGCTGCTCCGTCTCTTTAAGAACACAGAAGCTGCTCCGTCTCTTTAAGAGCACAGAAGCTGCTCCGTCTCTTTAAGAGCACAGAAGCTGCTCCGTCTCTTTAAGAGCACAGAAGCTGCTCCGTCTCTTTAAGAGCACAGAAGCTGCTCCGTCTCTTTAAGAGCACAGAAGCTGCTCCGTCTCTTCAAGAGCACAGAAGCTGCTCCGTCTCTTCAAGAGCACAGAAGCTGCTCCGTCTCTTCAAGAGCACAGAAGCTGCTCCGTCTCTTCAAGAGCACAGAAGCTGCTCCGTCTCTTCAAGAGCACAGAAGCTGCTCCGTCTCTTCAAGAGCACAGAAGCTGCTCCGTCTCTTCAAGAGCACAGAAGCTGCTCCGTCTCTTCAAGAGCACAGAAGCTGCTCCGTCTCTTCAAGAGCACAGAAGCTGCTCCGTCTCTTCAAGAGCACAGAAGCTGCTCCGTCCTGCCGATTGAGGACACAGGTCCAGGGCAATGATATCACACTTGTGTGTGTCAGCTGGAGGAGTGTGACCTTTATTCCTACTTTATCAGGAAAATGTGACATTCTTGCCACATGACACTGCTGATACTGAACGCCATTGAACTCAAAGTTGCCCAAAATACTGCACTACCAAACACACTCTGCACGTTGTGTACTCACACACACACTCTCTGTCTGGCCTTCTCTGAAAGCAACCCACTAAAGGTCATCTAGTGGAAACGAACAGTGAGACAAATGCTGACATAGAAGATGGGAGAGGAAAGAATTGAGGGATGGTGGCGATGAGAGAGGAGGAAATCCTACAGAAACATTGTGATCTTCAGGGACTTCAATCTTAAAGGAATACTTCATCCCCAAAAAATGTGTTTTATCAGCTACTCACCCTTTATTCTAGAAGAAAACTTCTAGACGAAAACTGCCTTCACGGTGAACGGAGAATCCCAAAACTAAAAAATTTAATTCTTCATTAATTCAAGTAAATGCAGCAAAACTATATCAAAACATCTGTTTACAAACTCTCACACAACTCGTGCTGTATAATCCAAGTCTCATTTATCCGGTTGTATTCTCACTACTTCCAAAACACATGCACCTTCACTGATTCTTCAAGATTTTCAAGGTAACACGGGGTGATTTATTAAATGAATGCTCATTTTGTGGGCAAAGTATTCCATTAAACCTTCCTGTAATACATTAAAGGACAAAGTTGGGGAGACACAGTGGGAAAAATTGGCATTTTTTCTAAATCTCAGAACAAAAAGAAAAGATTTGCCGTAATACATTTGACAGTGATTTATTTTAAATGGGACATTTAGCTCCTTCAGTAGAAATTAGGGATGCACAATAAAATGACCGATCACCGTTTTGGCTTCCCACAATTAAACGGACACGGTCGTGATATTGATGGTTTTGTAAAATAGTTGTAGAAAACTCACTGCATATCAAATAAAGCGTTTCCTAAACTAACCGGCTATCAGGGGGCCATGCAGATGTTTTGCACCCCTTTTTAGGAGAGCCGTCCTGCTGCTGCTGCACATCGTGTAATACAACAGAGCAGGAGAACAAAATGAAAAGGCACTGAATTCAAAAGGAAGAACCTTACTGTCAGTCTGATATTGACTCAAAGATGTGTACATTTTGTACCTAAAATCAATTCATAATGGTGATAAATAATCGGGATCTCCATATTGATCAAGATAATTGGGATTATTATTTAGGCCACAATCTGAGAGTCAAACAGAGAAGGTTAGAATGACAGCGAAGTGAGTGTGATGGACTAACAAGAGGACGAGTGTATGACCGCACTGACGGACCAATGGTCTCAGGTCTGTGTTTGAGCTGTGAGTGGAACACGACACACCACCCTGTTGTGTGTGTGTGTGTGTGTGTGTGTGTGTGTGTGTGTGTGTGTTCATTAACCTGCCAGATAGCTGCTGGTGGGGAAACTGAGATTGTGATATTTGAAAGTACCAGCCTGTAAATATTTTTCCCGGCTTAAAGGAATTTGTTGGTTGTATGAGTTGACGTTCTAAAGAGTAAACTAAATATTGATTTCACCACAGGCTCGGTTGGTCAATATGCTCTTAGTTTGTACAAATCCACAGTCGCTGGTGTTGGAAACAAGTTCTTAATCCAATATTGTTCTGGGGGGGGGGGAATATGTGTATGAGAGTGTGTTTTTGTATGAGAGAGTTAATGTCCTGAAGGAAGGGTTAGTTGTTGTGCAGGACGGCTTTAAGTCTATTAAGCCTAATATATTATTATATTAAGTCTAATATGCCATGATTAATACAGGCTAACGGAGTGCACAGTGGCTGATGTAGTTCATTTGGACAGAACGTGCAGACTTTTATATTCCCCCATCGATTGGATTAAACAGTTGACTGCATTTTATATCTACGACTATTTAATTTTATGAAAGACATCATGAAAGCATCTCACTTGGAAGAGAAACTGGAAGCTGTGGGACATTAAGTGCAGCTGTGTGTGGGTGTGTTGGCATTATTAGATGAAATAGCAAGGTTGTACAAACAGCAGTGACAGACGGTGGATGTAGACGCAACAAAAGAAATGTGCTGATTGATTATTGACTATTTTCATTTAATATTTTTTTTGTGCAGAAATCGTGGACGGAAATGCCAAGATGACCCTGGGAATGATCTGGACCATCATCCTCCGCTTCGCCATCCAGGACATCTCCGTAGAAGGTACAACTTCCTGAGGCTTTCAGTTTGCAGAAACACATTCAGCAGCAGCTTGGCAGAGAAGTGCCTTGCTGAAGGGCTCCGTTTTCAGGATTATAAAGGCAGGGTTGGTAATCTTTACCTGACATCCTGATGGCAATCAATGAATCAAATGCTCTGACCAAAACAAATCCATCGGAGTTCTCCTCAAGCTGCTAGCTTGCCAGCTGTGAGTGCTAACAGCCATGTTTGTTGTTTACGTTATGCTCATTTTGGGGGCGTGGCTTTTGAGGGAGGCCTGAAGGGGACGGGCTGTTTGTGTTGCCGACTTGTCGACTTCCTCGCTAGATTCAGCAACTTTTGGAGCCGCTGCTGCGTTTATTGGAAAAGAGTTGGCAACCCTGGGCTGTGGGAACAAGAGTGAAAGTAACAGAGCTAAAGATGCACACACACACGTACTTTTAAGCTGACTGGGATAATTTGCTTAACTCTTATTTATTTAATTTTTTTACATGACTTGAGGACTGGCTTTGCTTGCTCACCAAATTTATTTGTGCTTCTTTCTTTAGTTTATATTAAAAAACTCGTTGTTTTGTCTGACAGTGTTGCTTTATTCCATTTTTGGTGCATTTAGTGCAGATGTAGTTGAATTGATGTGGGAGGGACCTCTCGTTGATGTTACCCTGTTGATTGTTTCATTGATCATCATCACTGTTGCGCATGTGTCTACATTCTGTTTAAATACCTGTTAATTTGGTGCAATTTAAAGGGTTTAATCCTCATTTTAAATTTAAGGAGAATACTTTGTTATACAATGAAAAACTGCTACATATTTTAAACTTTTTCAAACCAAGTCTCCCCACTAATGGTCGTATCCATGAACCGTTTAGTCTGGAAAATGTCGGAGGATAAACTCTCGGCATCCAAGCTGACAACTTCAAATGAAACCCAGGACACTGAATTTAGACAGATTGAGCTGCGGTGACTCTCTGCTGGCTAATTAGAAGCCGTCTGTGTTGAATTAACTCTGGTGGGTGTGGGCCACCAGAGCAATATTGAGTCATATTTGTTAGACTCCAGATTAGCGGCTGATACGTTTCTTAATGTTTGTACAGGCACACGCAGTAAACATCATCCCTCACTCCTCCAGTCCGATGAGGACGGAAGCAGTTTATATTTAGCTCACATCATAAACTGGCACCGTTCATAGAAATATAATAAGACGGTGATTAAATGTGATGAAGAGACATTTTCTTCTTATCCAGACCTCCTCGTCCTCCTTTTCTGCTTCTTCTTCTCTCCTGCTGCTCCTCCTCTCTTCTCCTCCTCTAACTTCTTCCTCCTCATTGCAGAAACTTCTGCAAAGGAGGGTCTTCTGTTGTGGTGCCAGAGGAAGACCGCTCCCTACAAGAATGTCAACGTGCAGAACTTCCACATCAGGTAATACACACGCGCGCACACACACACACACACACACACACACACACACACACACACACACACACACACACACACACACACACACACACACACACACACACACACACACACACACACACTTTATTTTTCAATATTTCAATAAATAAATTGATTATATTATTAATCTACTACTCATCATAATAATATTAATAATAATGGATTAAATCAATTGTATTTTTAGCAATTCATTATTATCACATATAAATATATTAATCAGAGAGCACTTACATTATAATTCAGAGCAGTTTATTTAAAGTGATGAAGGCCTCCTGCAAGGGTCTGGGGGCGATCCAAAGCTGGATCAATCGGTAAAAATGACAAAGAATGAATTAATTAAATACGAAAAAACCTTTTAAGAAATGCATGAATGAATAATGTTCCAGATTAATTTGAACTATGACCCAGACTGAACCTGATCTCCCGTTCTTTTGCTCCCTGACGGGGCCCCATTGTGCCAGTGGACAGGACGGCCCTCCACATGACTTTAATGTTATTGTTCTAGTTGTTATTAATAGTAGCTCTGGTGGTGGCAGTAAATAAACGATCAGTATTGGCATTAGTGTAAGACGGACTCCTATAATGTGTAGAAAGGTTGCCCCCTGTTGGAGAAACAGGAACATGTTTCACTTCTCTGAAGGAGTCAGAAGACACTTACATTATTGTGATGGGGAAATGTGGTGTGCATGTGTTTGTACATTCACTCAAAACCAAGCAAAGACCAGGTCTAAGTTAAGACCAGGATTCATACGGTCATGAAAACCTGGAAAAGTCATGGATTAAAAACAAAACGGTTACAGGCCTGGAGAAGTTTTGGTTCAAGCGCAACTTTCCCTGCCTAACCCGAACCACAGCTGGTTCTGTGATGTTACCCCTCCGCCTCACTCTGCTCATCTGTTCTCTCCAACAGCTGGAAGGACGGTCTCGCCTTCAACGCTCTGATCCACAGACACAGACCGGATCTCATCGATTACGACAGCCTCAGAAAGGTAGACCGCCTCACTCACACACACACTCACACACACACACACACACACACACACACACACACACACACACACACACACTACCGCTGGACATCAACACTAAACCCAGTCCAGACCCAGATGTTGTAAAGTCTTTGCATATTGTTACGCAAACTAGTAAAGTTTAGCAAAAACTTGCTGAGAACAATTTTGTTTTAAACGTGAAGTTGTCTTCTGACACTGATTGGTTGTCTAGGATGACCCAGTGACCAATCTGAACAATGCCTTCGAGGTGGCTGAGAAGCACCTGGACATCCCCAAGATGTTGGACGCAGAAGGTAGGTTCTGACGTTTCCTGTGATTGAAGCAGTGTTGTTGTTATAGTTTAGTCCTGCTATGTATGTATGTATGTATGTATGTATGTATGTATGTGTGTACTGTAATCCACCCTACTGTATGCAAACTGTTTTCAATGAGTGGCTGTGTGTACATGCACACAACAAGGTGACTGTGATGCGAGTGGGCAGTAGTCTGTCATTTTACAACCCTTGTATTACATTTGTCAAGTACTCGTACTCCAGTTTTCAGCTGTGATTCAAAATGTGAGCAGATTTAAAACAGGAGCAGCTTCCTGTATCATTGTCAAGTGTTTAGAACAAGCTGGAATATCAACAGGCAACGTGTTGCTTTATCAAAGCTCTTTTTCAAACTTCACAGTAGAACCAGAAGGTTTGTCTGGAGTTAGTATGTTGAACATCAGCTGAACTACCGGTAATCCCAGTTTAAACCTCTTCAATCTAACCACTGAGTAGACTGCAGAGGGCCCAAAGAAAGACACGCCCACTCAACATTTAGAGCCCAGTTCAGTAATGATGGAGGATCACTGAAGACTACATCAAAGTTCAACAGCATTCTCTCCCGTCATGCAACACTGAGGGCACGTCTGCTAGATGGAAGTTTGAATCTTTTCATTATTGAAGAAAATAAAAACATCCACATAACAGCTGATTCATAATTTTTCAACAGGAGTGAACATAGTTTTTAGGTCCCAATGCTTTCTGATGTAGTGCAACTGTAACGCAGACCAATTTATAATCGCTTAATCAGTTTGAGTGATTTCTTTTTTTTCCTCCAGAAAATATTCACATTTGAGGAGCTGGAATCTTCTTTTCTGGTTTATGTCACAGTAAACTGAATATCTTCGAGTTGAGGACAAACAAAGATATTTAAGGACGTCATCTTGGACATTTTATAAATGAAACTAATCGATCAATCGGAAATAATCAAAAACATTAATTTACAATGAAAACAATTGCTGAATTTCATTATTGTTTCACTTCCATTACAGTCACAGTGTTGATGATCTCCAAATGCAGTTATATCAGGATTGATGGAGCCTCCATCCCTCCCCTTCCCCCTCCTCCTCCTCTCATTCTTTGGATTGTAAAAAAATTTTACTTGTTATTCTAAAATATCCCACTTCCCCAGAAAATGAAGTTATGGTCGTCCTGTCTGTCTGTTAACGGCTACAGCAGCTTGTTAAGCGTGTGTACTATGTGAGTGCATGTCCCTTCACGTGTGTCCTGTGCTGTGTATAATCGCGTGTCTTCTGTCTTGCCTGTGTATATATACGAGTGTGTGTGTGTGTGTGTGTGTGTGTCTTCATAACCACGGTCTCCCCCTTGTAGACATTGTGAACACTGCTCGTCCGGATGAGAAAGCCATAATGACTTATGTGTCCAGTTTCTACCATGCCTTCTCTGGAGCACAGAAGGTACCCTTTGACCCCCTGACCATGACCCTTTAACCCGCCCCCTCCTCGTTACTAACAAGGTGCGGCTTCCTGTCCAGCATGGCCTCAGTTTCTCGACAGCGCCGCTGAGCCTCAACAAGGACACTGGATTCATGGGGCCCACAAACACACACAAGCTCAAAGAGTGACTGTAGCTGTGCTGGGGAACGCAGTAAATGTTCTGTCTTCTTGTCGAAATGAGTCCGTAGATTGCAGAAGAATGCAGTGATGACTATTTCAACAAACGCTTGCGATCATCACACATCGTGTAAAATAATTGTTCAAATGTAAGACCGTTGGTGCATTCAGGAGCATCTTTTATAACAAAAATGTCTCCGCATGAGAGTTTTACTATTTGACCTCCTGTCACTCTCTTCCACCCTCCCATCTCTCGTTCACCACCTCCTCTTATTTAGCCTCCCCTCCCTGTAGGCCTGTGACAGGAAGCCAGTTGATGAGTCTTGTTTTGCTCCCCTTCCTCTAATTAATTCTCTGGCTCATTCAGAACTTGTTTGTGAGCCTCTGCAGTCTCAGGAGACGACCGTGTGCGTGTGAACTTGTTCCATGTGCAGCTGATTCTCCTTCTTGAATTATTTACACAGTCAGACACAACAGAGACAGTTTGTATTTGTAGCAGCTTTGACCGATTAGAAACAAACTCGTAAATCTCTGGACGTGCTGCTTTTGTCGGCGTTGTACTATATGTTCTTACATCACACGTAATCCTGTTCACACAAAGCTTTTCATAAACATCTGTGTCGTTTTCCAGTCAGTTATTCTTCCCAAATGTCCAAGTGAACAGTCACAGTTGAGACCCTGAAATTGAGTTGCAGTCATTTGTTAGGCGTAAAAAAAAAAAGTGTTTGTTTAATTTCAAAGGAAACTTTAAAGCATTTTGTGCTGATTAATGTGCTGTTTTTACAAACGAGGAATCTGCTGAATCAAATCTACAGATTTACAAGATTTCTAAACTTCAAACCTAGCGCTGAAATGAATGATTGTATTTGTTTTGTTATGCTGTGGTTTAGTATTAGTTTGTAAAATGTCAAATATTGAAGGATGCCCAAGTTCCTAAAGCGCCAACTTTTTTTTTTTTTCTCCAAATTTTAACCGAAGGAATCCCTTTACACACGGTGGAGGCATGACTAATTAGCACAAGAAAATGCAAAATGCCTTTGTTAACGCTGCAAAAGCGTAGAAAAATCCACCTTGTTCCGGGAAAAAAACATGTCGTTTTTTTGCCACATAATATGAAAGTACTCATGACAAAAACTGTTAGAAAAAAGTGAATTAACATGTATGTTAATTGCACGACAAAAAAAAAAGCGTTGCGTTTTATAGTTCTGTATCGACTTGTAGTTTCAGACCTCGGAGCATATATTATTATTATTATCCTGATCATGTAATGGCATCATTCCCACCCGCCGAATGAACCTTCACACTTTGAATGATCTGTTTTGAGTAAATTCGCCTCAAACACAGATTTAAAGGCAAGGAAAGTTTATTTGTATAGCACATTTCAACAAGGTAATTCAAAGTGCTTCACATAAAACCATTAAAAGCATCAAAATAAATATAAGGCAAAAGAAAAGGAGATTTAAAAACAATTAAGAACATTCATTGCATTAAAACATAAAAATAAAAAGTGTAAGAAATAAAATACAGTAGTGAAATGCAGGAAATTGATTAATATATTAATTGAATGTGGTTCAATTAAAGGCAGCAGCAAACAGAAAAGTGTTCAATCTTGATTTAAAGGAGCTGAGGGTCTCAGCAGACCTGCAGCTTTCTGGACTTTGTTCCAGATATGTGGACCAGAAACACTGAACGCTGCTTCTCCATGTTTAGTTCTGACTCTGGGAACAGAAAGTAGACCGGTCCCAGACGACCTGAGGGGTCGGGATGGTTCATAAGGTAGCAGCAGATCAGAGATGTATTTTGGTCCTAAACCATTCAGTGCTTTGTAAACCAGCAGCAGGATTTTAAAGTCAATTATTTGTTGAACAGGAAGCCAGTGCACAGACCTCAGAACTGGGGTGATGTGATCCACCCTCCTGGTCTTAGTGAGGACTCGAGCTGCAGCTTTCTGACGGACATTTTACAGAGACCTGTAAACACACCGTTACAGTAGTCCAGTCTGCTGAAGATAAATGCATGGACAAGTTTTTCCAAATCCTGTTGAGACATAAGTCCTCTAATCCTTGATATATTCTTCAGGTGATAGTAGGCTGATTTTGTAATTGTCTTGATGTGGCTGTTCAGGTTGAGGTCTGAATCCATAACTACACCTAGATTTCAGATTTAAAGAGCTTCATTCAGCAGACGATGTGTGTGTTTGTGTCCCGGCCTTGAACCTTGTGGCTCCAGTGTCCTTCAGCTCACTTCAAGAGGACATGCGTCCTCCCGCTGAAGTCCCTCCTCCTGCTGTCAGTGTGGGGGGAGGATGCTGGTGGTGGTAATGGGAGGAACCTGAAGCTGTGCACCTAAAGAGGGAGCCACTATCTCTTCCTAACCCTTGCGCAAGGACAATGTAGCTTTGGCTTCACTCTCTCTCTCTGTCTCTGTTTACTTTCCTTCGCTGACCTCTCTCTGTCCTGCTGGGTGATGCGTAGACATCGTGGGTACGCTGAGGCCGGATGAGAAGGCCATAATGACCTATGTATCCTGCTTCTATCACGCCTTCTCTGGCGCGCAGAAGGTGAGCGTTTCACGCTTTTTCAGACTCGCCTTAACACTTCAGTGCAACATCAGTCGTTATGACATGGGTCATTTTCCTTTGGGAATGTAGGTGATATCATCTAGTGTCCAAAAATGGGTCAAATCACAGGAATATACTGGAACGTCTCCTCAATTGGAAATCAGATTGCTCTCTTTTACGTAGTTCTGGTTTCCAGAACTACGTAAAGGGAAATGTCAACAGATTAGGATCATAATGGGAGCTCTGACGACAAATGCTTTCTGATGCTTCTGTTTCTCTGGACATCGACTGTGTTTCCCCCAAAGTGGCTTTACCTTATGATTTGGATTTCAATTCCCAAACTCATGTCAGTAATGTGATCATCTACTGTATACTCTCCTACTGAAAGAACACCATGTGCCTTCACTAGATTATGGATCTCAGCTGGACAACTGAAGACGCACTATTAGACCAGTATCACAAATGCTTCCAACATAGCTTAAGATGCTGGATCTCATCATCATTGTATCATTCATCAGCTCATTTAGGCTATGCAGGAACAACCACATGTGTCACCTGCTACCGGATCAGCTCTGCACATGTGCAAACTAGTACTACACACCTGTTGTTAAACACTCTTGTGAACAACTAATTATCATTGAAACCAGGAGGAGAACTAGTTAACGTTGGCTGTTGGCAGTCGGTGGGCAGCACAGTGCTGCTCGGCTAAGGGAGCTAACGTCTAACCTTAATGGAGGTTGCACCGAGTTACATTACAATAGCTCTAGTCAGTCAAAATAAGTATTGGGCAAAAGTGAATTATAATGCTATCATGATGTGATATGAAATTGGATATTAGAGAGGGAAGTATTACCCGTTTAACTTTTGGATCGGCACGATAACTATTTGGAATCGGGAAGAAAAAAATCTTATCGGAACATCCAATTTGTATACATACACAGTATACATATACATACATATTCTAGGGTTGAAAAGATCCCTTAATTACTGCGGGAAACACTGGTCGATGTCCTCCAGTTTCTCTTCAGCCATTAACATCTCTCAACTCTAAATGTTTGTTTTATTCTGTGATATTGTGTGTGTGTGTATTTATTAGCTTGGAAGTAAGTATTTCAACTTCAAAGCGTGTTAGAAAGGCAAATAGAAAGTTAGTCGTACAGAATATTTTGGCTTTAATCCACATGTCAAAGTACTGTTTGTTTTATTCCAGCGGTACAATAGTGTAATATCCTAGGCAGCACTACCGATGGACTACAGCGCTACATGAACCTGTAACTAGATGTATGGACTGACTCCTGAGTTTTGTCGGGAAGACGCATGGAGCTTTAAAACACAAAGATTGATTTTTGTTTTTGGCACATTTAAACTAACCATCAACAGCTGGAGCATGATTTTATGAGTCCAATCCATTTGACTTCAATTTGTTTGAGTTAATTTGCACTTTTCTTTAACAATGTGTGCCTTTTATGGTTGGATTTATTCCTATTCACTGCCTGTGTGTGGAGTGTGTAATCACAAATTAGGGAAGTAACAGAGTTATGATAACGCTAGTAATAAAAGCCCAGGTTGAGGTTGTTGCAAAGAGCCGGAGACGCTTGTTTTCAGTTTGTTTTAGTGACTTTTTAACGCTCGGCTACATTGAATGGACTCAATGTCACAGTGCTTTATCCAATCACTGCGAGCGCCACTCACCACTCTGTTTCCCGATAGGCCGAGACGGCCGCCAATCGCATCTGCAAAGTGCTGGCCGTCAACCAGGAGAACGAGCAAATGATGGAGGACTACGAGAAGCTGGCCAGCGAGGTGAGGACAAACACCCTCTTCCTCTGAGATCCTCGACGTCCCCCTGAACATTCCACACACGCCGATACACCGTCGAGAAAATAACTTTGATCACGAGCGTCCTGAACCCGTCTTCCTCTCTGCCTCCCAGCTGCTGGAGTGGATCCGTCGCACCGTCCCCTGGCTGGAGAACCGAACCCAGGAGAAGACAGTCAACGACATGCAGGCGAAGCAGGAGGACTTCAGAGACTACCGCTGTGTCCACAAGCCGCCCAAGGTACGGGCAGTTACTTCTGCGGTGCAAATAGGCACGGCGACATGTGAGAGTGGCTTTTAGATTTAACGGTAACCAGTAACCAGTCTCGCTGAGAGCCAGTTGAGGGTCTTTGTCCCGACGCTGCATGAATGTGTCCACTAACGCTTATGAGCCTCTTGTCTTCAGGTCCAAGAGAAATGCCAGCTGGAGATCAGCTTCAACACTCTGCAGACTAAACTGAGACTCAGCAACAGACCTGCCTTCATGCCATCAGAGGGACGCATGGTGTCTGTATGTATGCAGTGATCGTTCGTGTCACCCGTTCTGTATTAAAAAGGTCCACGTCTTAAGACATTTCAAGTTTATTATCTGTTACAGGCTGCATAAAATATGCCCATCGTATTAGAAAAAAGACAAGGTTCAACTCATTCTACTAATCGTGAACTAGAGAGGCAAAGAAACAGGCGCCGCGCTGTACGCTGATATCAGTATCTCATGCTGTCTGGTCTCAGGATATCAACGGAGCGTGGCACACTCTGGAGGGGGCGGAGAAGGGCTACGAGGAGTGGATCCTCAGCGAGATCCGCCGTCTGGAGAGACTGGAACACTTGGCCGAGAAGTTCCACCAAAAGGCCGCCATCCACGAATCCTGGACCGACGGTACGTGGAGGGTTTAATCTCACACACGCACGTCTACACTGGGTGGACATACCGAGTACTGGGCTGAATCGCCTCTGGGATCAAGTTGGATCCTCTTTTCTTTTTTATTCATTTGTTTTAGCCTCAGTTTGAAGATGTCAAATCCCTCTTAAATATTTAGTCTCCTTCCTCCAACTGCAGTTTTTGTTAAAAGTTGAATTGTTAAGTGACATAAATAATGACAGAACACAGCTTTGGTGTTTATTTAACCAGTTAGCCTTCCTCCTGAACAGAGCCGATGACGCAGGTATTTCAAACAATGCACTTAAAGCACAATTGAGGTTTTGTTTTTTAAAGTGTAGTAAGCGTTTATTTTCTTGAGGAAAACTACAACTAAATATGTTCGTCGAGAACCTTTTTTTCCCACGACTGGTGATCCGTCTTTATTTTCGTTATCGAAAAAAGAGGAGACAAATATGATGGATTTTCTTTCAATCCGGTACGGAGTTCGTCGGGACACGATGAACACGCTCACTCAAAATCGACAGAAGCAAAATAAACTTGCTTGGTTGGTCTTTGCACTGCTCCTACAATCACCAGCAGCACTTTCAGATGAAGTGTGTGTGTGTGTGTGTGTGTGTGTGTGTGTGTGTGTGTGTGTGTGTGTGTGTGTGTGTGCGCGCGCGTGCAGGTAAGGAGGCCATGCTGACGCAGAAAGACTACGAGACCTCAACCCTGTCGGAGGTCAAGGCGTTGCTACGGAAACACGAGGCCTTTGAGAGCGACCTGGCGGCCCATCAGGACCGAGTGGAGCAGATCGCCGCCATCGCACAGGAGCTCAAGTGAGGAACAAGTGTGGACAGGAAAAAGAGCTGTGGACCCGACTGGTCACAGTGTGAAAACAATAATGGACAACAGAAAGTCAAGGGGATATTTTTTTCATTGGATTATTGCAGAAAAACAAGCTCTATGGCAAACAAACGTTTATGATACTTCCACCTGAGGAGGCAGGGTGCTACCGCAGCGTTGTCTGTTCCGGGAGTTGTCTGAGTTTATGTCCAACAACTTTAACCCTTTCGCTGTGTTTTCACTTCATGGAAGTTAATTGAAACAATTTGGTCGCCTAAACATTTAAATCGCCTCTCGTGTCACTTCTGGTGGCAAAAAACCAAGATGGGGACGGGGCAAAATGCCGAACTCAAGGCTTCAAAACAGTCCACAAACCAAATAGTGTGACTGTGGTTACGTCCCTTGCTTTGATAGTCTATGGTTACAGGTTTTGTGCAGTGAGATAATCTTCACAAATGAACCACTTTTATGATATTTTGAGGCGTAAATAAGCTACGTAAACTGCCAAAAGTAAAAAGCTAACGCTAGGCTGTAAAGGAGCTACACCGCGGTCACATGGCTTCATGTCACCACTGCTAAGCTAAAGGCGGACCAGTTGGCAGTGATGACGTGTTGTAGTCTCATTTCTTATCAGCAAAGCGTCAAATCACTAGTAGTTAACTACAGACCTTATTTCAGGCATCTAACCAAAAACCCACTCAAGAAACCCACCCGGGTGTTCGGACTCAATCCTGCAGCACACTACTCTTACTCTATAGAACTGGATCATTCATCTGTTGAAGTGAAGCATGGGCTCTGAACTCCTCTGCTCTGTGTTTGCAGCGAGCTGGACTACTACGACTCGGCCAAGGTCAACGCTCGCTGTCAGAAGATCTGCGACCAGTGGGACACGCTGGGAGCCTTCACCCAGAGCCGCAAAGAGTCACTGGAGGTAAGGCTCGCTCATCAGCCCGCTGTGTGTATGTGGCCACTAAATATCGGGCCATGTGCTCATGTGTTCTACACCCTCGCTGATGGCACACAGATCTGGAAAGTCAACTTCTTCGGCTGTCTTTCGTGGTTTATGCCGATGCTTAGCTTGACAAGCGCTTGCACTCCTTCTGTACTTCTGTTGCCAAACAGCGTGCGCACACGTGCGTCATCGTTGTTTACGGAATGTGAAATGGTCTGTAGAGCTTTATGAAAATGATTATGCCTCATCGTTTGAAACCATAGTTTTGCGGGGGACAAAATTGTCGAGGGTGTTTGTGTTTATAGGTTTGTAGAAAATAGAATTTATGAAGATTTTACCTTTTTTTTTTTTTTGTTAAAAATGAATCTGTTCATTTTTGTGTAATGTTATCCGTCTCTAATGCCTAGTGAAGTATTTACTCTGTCCTCAAACAGCTGTATCAAGTACTAATATCCGCACGTTTACATTCTCATCATTAATTTGTTAAAATTAATTTTGATAAAACTCCTCCTCTGGCCGTTTCCTTGCCAACAGAGGACAGAGAAGCAGCTGGAGTCGATAGACGAGCTCTACCTGGAGTACGCCAAGAGAGCGGCGCCCTTCAACAACTGGATGGAGGGAGCGATGGAGGACCTGCAGGACATGTTCATCGTCCACAACATCGAGGAGATCCAGGTAACCTGTCCAGAGGAACCGGTAAACTATATCTGGCACAAGATGCATTTTTATTACAGATGTAATAAATGTGTTGTTGTTTTTCCTCCTCCAGGGTCTCATCACAGCCCACGAGCAGTTCAAGTCCACCCTGGCGGAGGCCAACAAGGAGCGGGAGGCCATCCAGGCCATCCAGGCCGAGGTGCAGAAGATTGCCCAGAGCAACGGCATCAAGCTGAGCGGAGCCAACCCGTACACCACCATCACACCCGAGAGCATCGACGGCAAGTGGGAGAAGGTAGGCTGCCGCCCGGGCTCGGTACAGGGGGTCCTACGGTCACGAGAGACCTGGCACAAGTCATGGGTTGGAAAAATGGCAGATAACCCTGAGAGGTTTTGGAAGAAAAATTAATAAACCCAGAAAGTTTTTTGGAAAATGGAAATTTGTTTCACAAATGTATAATAGAGCGATGCAGGGAGGATGTCTTTCTGTTGGCCAACCAGGAAGTTGGAATCACACTGGTTCTCTCGGCAAAAAGCCAACGGGATTTCTACGTTCCATTTTGGTTATTTATTCTACCTTTATCCAACCAGAGAAGTCTATTGAGAACCAGTTCTCATTTACAATGACGACCTGGCCAAAGAGGCAGCAACAGGAAGCAAGTCGTTACAAACGTCTCTCGAGCTAACGTTTGTGAAACGCGTTTCGTTCAGCAAGACTATCTTCACTAAAACAAACCCGACACGGTATACACGAGGAGTCTGTGACGGACTGGTCAGGCTGAGGACGGTTTGTAGTCTCATTTAGCCGCTCGTTAGCAACCGTCAAAGTCATGCAGAGACACAAACCAGCTTTGTCAGCTCTTATTCCCCAACAGTCATAGCAGGTCATTCAAAGCCAAAAAGAGCCATCATATAGTAGAACATGTGTATGTTATGTCTGCTATATATGTATAGTATAACATATACATTTGTATATGTTGAAAGAAAGCCCATACTGTAGGATGATGAAAAAAACAACAATACTGTGCTGTTGTGATTACAATGTTTCCTGACTGTTCCGAACTCAATTGAAGAAACTGTACATTTTACGTTAAGAGTCTAAAAAATGTATTTATTATTATTATTATTTACAACCGAGGTTGAACCCCGGTTGTAATGATTAGAAGTGTTTTATTCTTTCACCATAACTCGTATTTTTGTTGCGCTAGCTTATTGAGTTCATGTGTACATGATGCATTAGAGATGATTTCCATGATCTGCTCTTGTTTGTCATCTCTGCCACTTCTTGGAGTAGTTATTGTTATTCGCTTTAGGGAGAAACTTCAGTAACTCCACAGAGTTAACCAATGAAAGCAGCAAACACTTGACGCAGGTCTATATATTTTGTTGTTCATACCAGAACCATAAGCTGTACCTCGTCTAGTATTTATTTAGAGAAGACTAGTTGATTGATTACTAACGTAGCAGCGAGCCAAAGATCTCTGCAGGCCGAATGATCTAAAGATGTTCTCCAAGTGTGTGTTACAGTATGAAGTCTCTAATGTATGTGTTACAGTAGGAAGTCTTTCTAATGCGTGTGTGTTTGCAGGCGATGGCCATGGTGCCGCTGCGTGACACCGCCCTGCAGGGCGAGCTCAACAAGCAGAACTCCAACGACACCCTGAGAGCCAAGTTCGCCACCCAGGCCAACACGGTCGGCGCCTACATACAGGCCAAAATGGAGGTAAAGGATTCCGCCCACGCTGTCGAGTCCGACTGACCGTTGTGTGCAAAGCACTTCCTCACCGCACAGCTGTGCACAGCTTTTTCGGGCCAACATTGTGCATCAGTGAGCTCATAGAGCAAAGTAGTCTGTTTTTTTTTTTTCACATGGTTGATCACTAGTTTTTGGGATTGGGCCTTTATCCTGCTGCAACATGCACTGACAATCATTCATGACAGTACATACTTTATTTTCAGACATATTTAGTTTTTGTTTTTTAAATGGAGCTGCTGCAACTTGTCACTGGTGCATCTTCACTTACAATGCTTTCACACTAGTCCTGGTTGCTTTCGGTTACAACAAACTCCGGTCCGGAGTAGTCCGGTTCCTTTTGGGCTCCTCTGAAAGCTGCCAATTGAAACCCGTTGGGGAACAAACTGAATCGAGACCCCCTGAAAAGGCTGGTCTCTGGACTCTGATTCGGTTCGTTTGTGGTGTGAAAGCAAACCAGGTTTTATGATAGAAGATATGTACGTGAGAGCTTGCGTCCGAGCGTCTTCCGAAGATTTCACACTCTCAGCGGTCAACGGGACAGTAAAACACTCGTGTGCATCTTTTGTCGGCAGGAAATCGGCAGGATATCCATCGAGATGAACGGCACCCTGGAGGACCAGCTGACCAACCTGAAGGAGTACCAGAAGACCATCATGTCGTACATGCCCGAAATCAACACGCTGGAGGGGTACCATCAGCTCATCCAGGAGGCCCTCATCTTCGACAACCAGTACACCTCCTACACGATGGAGGTAACACACACACACGCGTAACGGCTTCATGAATGAATCCGTTCAATCATCGCGGTCTCGCTCACAAATGCTGTTTTGTGCCTTTTTTAAAAGTTATTTCTAAAGCGCATTGGTCTTTTTTTCCCCCTAAAATTTCAAAATGTAACGCGTGTCCTCCCCCCGCCTCCCTTTGCTTCCTCCCTCTCATGTCCTCCCCCACAGCACCTCCGCGTGGGCTGGGAGCAGCTGCTGACCACCATCGCCAGAACCATCAACGAGGTGGAGAACCAGATCCTGACGCGCGACGCCAAGGGCATCACCCAGGAGCAGCTCCATGAGTACCGCGCCTCCTTCAACCACTTTGACAAGGTCAGGGGCCCGAGCTCCGGGGCCACGGCTCACACAGCACACTTGTTTGGCCGTCTCTATGCTCGCTATGTCAGTGTTTCAAGAGGTCCTCTGGAGAATCAGTTCACGGGCTGGGAGCTGAGTCATTTCATTCTTCTTTGCTGGTATTGTTTAATTCAGTTGTATCTGGGCAGCAGGCTTTATGTTGACTCAGTAAAACATGCATACAAAAATGGTTGCAGTTAATCGGTTCCTTTGATTATATTTACTGTAATATCACAGCATAGAACATGCATACAGAGCAGTAAACAGTTTTTGATTATTTATTTAGATTTATACATTTACTGGCAGTTGTCTAAAATCACTTTGCAAATATTGTCAGTCTACATTTTTCGTGAGGATTCAGCTTCTATATGAATGCGTAACACGACTGAATGTTCAGTCCTTACTAGGGGGTGAGAGAAGAGCCAAGCGCGTGAGTATTCATCCAGATGTTTAGCACATGTTGGGGAGAGCAGAGAGGGAGAGTGCACCGGGGTGTGCGGTTTGGTGACCGGCTCTTACTTTAGCTGAGAGGGCAAAGGGGGAGGATATGATGTGGGAATCACAGCACAGGTCCAGACTAAAGACTGGTGGGTTAGTCACAGGGGCAGGTTGGCTGTTTCTGAAGGGGGTAGAGTGAGGTACTTATCTGTAATCGGTGTATTACTACAGATGGTGTTTGGAGAAATAGACCGCAGAACCAGCACGAGAGCAAAGCAATGTACTGCTGTGGACCGGGGGGGGGGGGGGGGGGGGGGGCCTATATCAGAGAATTACTGTCTGCTATATTTTGAATACGTTCACTGCTTTACTTTACCATCAAACAGACACTTAACTGACAGACACTTAAACTGATATCGATATTGCAGTACATGATTTCTCTAAACTCCGTCTACAGTCCTGACTATGGAGAAGCACCTCATGCAACCCCACTTCAAGAACAACCGAACGTTCCCTTTAAGGTCAATGAAAACATAACTAATACGCTACATTCCAGCTGTACATCTGTTGTCTTCACCCTGATGGCGGGTCAGAACCTGTTATTTGTAGTTTAGCATGAAGATGCACTCTCCCCACAACTGGTGCTTCACTGGATGTAAAATGCACAACGTGTCGCCAACCTTCTGTGTCAAACCACTGCCATTCACCATCTCACACCACTATGTGTGTACGTGTCACTTTGTGTGTCACTGATTCACGCTGCTGTCCGACACTCAGCCATCACATCACAGCGGTGTTTCTGGGCACACGCCACTAGAATCTCCACACAGGACACGAGGAACGTCATCACCATGTTTCCCTCTTTAAACGGTGGCATTTTTAATGTTAATGCGAACACACTTCATGAATAACTCGAGATGTGTCCGGTCCTCATGTGTGTTTGTGTGTTGACATTGTCTAAATGTCCGTGAATGTCTTGTCTGTCCCCGTCCACCCTCCATGTCCTCATCTTCCCCTCTGCATGCCCGTGTGGATCTCACGCTCGCCATCCACCACCCATCCCCGTGTTGTGATTTGACGTGTCGTTGGGTGTTGGGCTGATCTCAGGACCACAGCGGGGCGCTGATGGCCGAGGAGTTCAAGGCCTGCTTGATCAGTCTGAGCTACGACGTGGAGAACGAGAAGCAGGTAGGAGCCGTTCGGAGAGAGTCGCTGTTTTGTCGGGGCCTCCGAGCAGGAGAGCGGAGCGGTGATCACCGGGCAGTCTGAGCCGGGGCTAAAGCAATCGATCATTTTCAGGTTTTTTCATTGATTGTTTGAAGAAACAATGAGGAGGATTTTCTTAAAATAAACAAAAAAACATACAAAATCATACAAAAAATAGGAAGTTGTACGCTGTAGTATCCGGCGTGTTTTTCACTCGCACAACAGATATTTTAAACATTAGACATTTTAATCCTTTTTAACACTAATCTGGTTTATTATCCCTGTTTTTACAAACATTTCTCTTGATTTTGAGTTGCATAAGAACTTTAAAATGTCACCAGCCTGACTGCACGTACAACTCTAAACTCACCTCGAGATGGAGACAAGATGACGGTGAAGTCTGGCTTCAAACATTTTAAAAGATCATAATCCCTCACACTGAAGACAAAACATCTGGATTACTGACACAATTGGATTAGTCATTTAATTTTCAGCTAAAAAGAACGAGATCAGGATGGAAACTGAGTATATTCTGAAAATGATCGGTGCTTTTGCCTTCCTGCATCACAGTTTTTAGACCATAGACATTGGTCACGTTTTATCTATATTAATTTGACGAATTGAATACCTCGTATTGTTGTTATATGAAACAAACTGGTCCGTGGTCAGCCGGCTCCGAGGCTCCTGCTCAGGGTCCAAGGCAGGGTTCAGTCCACCAGCATGGCGGGCAGAGACCATGTCCCTGTTGGTCCACCGGGGGGTTCTGTTGCTTTGTGCCGCTTTAGCTCGGAAACCAGGCTCCTCTCGCTCTCTGACACCCCCCCCCCCCCCCCCCCCCCCCCCCCCCCCCCCCCCCCCCCCCCTGTCTGTCTGTCTGTCTGTCTGTCGGATTCTACTTTCGCTGTTAACAGTTTGTGCTTTTTTTTCATCTTTCTTTCACCCCCTCCCCAAACATTTCTCTAAAACATTTGGATATCTCTATTTCTGTCCATCCCTCTTTTTCATCCTGTCACTCGTATATCTCTCTGACTCCCCCCTTACCACTCCCCCCCCCCCGGCCTTCGCTGCGCCGCCTCGCGGCCCACAGAAGCGATCGGGTCAGATGGTCTCGGAGGATTTCCGTGCTCTACTCATTTCTACAGGATACAGCCTGGTACTGCTGCTGCTGGCATGATGCTCTCACAGGGTGTCCGCAGGTCCAACAACATCCCGATTCTACCAAGTGTGGCAAATTCAAAAACCTTAAGTGACTTCAATGAATGTCTCCCGTCATGCTAATTTTCCAGTGAGAATTTGACCCATTCATGATTAGGGCTGGATGTCCATCTATCTCTATCTGGTAGAGTAACAGCCCAAATGTTTACATATTCTTCAATCACATATTCCCTCAAATCATCATTTTTATAGACTGATGTGTAGCTTTTTGTTTATAGTTCTTTTAGTATACTTCACCCCCAAAATTACCATTTGTATGTCGATTATTCACCTCGAGTTCTTGTAGAGAGCTTTGTTTTTCTTGCACGTCTTACGGTGAACGAAGAATCAGAAGAAGATCTCGAGGAACTGAAGTCAATTATTTTTAACTAGAAAACTACATCAAAACATGGGTTTACAAGCTGTCACACAGCTCGAGCAGCATAATCTCATTCATCCAGTGGTGTGCTCTCTGCTTCCCAAACACATGCATCTTCGCTAAAACGGGACTATTTGAAACCTCGTCCGTAGAGCGCCTGTGCACGCGTGAGGAGTGTTTTCAATGTGAGAAAAACAAAGTTTTCAAGGTAACAAGGAGTTAGGAATTGACATCAAAAATGTTCTTTTAGGAGGTCAAGTATTCCTGTAAGGAAAACAATGTGTAATTGACACATTTGAGAAGTTTTGCTTTTTACTTTTTTGATTAAATAGCAAAAATGGGTTTTGTAAAGAGTTTTGTACATTCCTCAAAGTCAAATGTAAAAAAAACTTAACTTAAAAAATATTTTTAAACCAACCCAGTCCTATTCATATCATCACAGATATATTTACCATTTGTTTCATTTTAAAGTATATTTTGGTGCAATATCTTAAATCTGAGTTGACACCTGCAGACACCCTGCTCTCCTCTCTCGCTCTCTCTCACCCCTCGTTGCATTGCTGTTTGTCACATGTGTCGCTTTTCTACTCGCTACCTTTCTGCCCCGGTCTGTGGCTACCGACTGAAGGAAAAATGTCATTTTTCATAGAGACCATCAGAATTCTACGTAACAGTTTGTCCTCGGTGCCGTCCTCTTGTCTGTGTTAGACATTAGGTATTAACCAGTGGTCGTGTAATCTATGTATATGCATGTGTCCAAAGTGTGGAATACAAAACATCAGGACCACCATCACAACTTTACTTTTACATCCGTTTTTTGGCTCAGTCTATTTCCTGGAGGTCCTGATGTGTGTACACTCAGAGTTCTGCGTGTCACGTTCTGTCTCGGTGTGTGTGTGTGTGTCTCTCCTGGGTTAACCCGTTGCTGTCTTGGTTGCCAGGGAGAGAGTGAGTTTGCTCGCATCATGAGCATAGTGGACCCCAACGGCAGCGGCGCCGTGACCTTCCAGGCCTTCATCGACTTCATGTCCAGGGAAACGACCGACACGGACACCGCGGACCAGGTCATCGCCTCCTTCAAGATCCTGGCTGCTGATAAGGTGTGTGTGTGTGTGTGTTTATGCAGAATAATGTTATTTTGTATTCCTTTTTTACATTATTTATAACCCAGGTGAAAGAATTCAGCAAGATGTTTTCTAATTGGATTATTATTTAAAATAAAACACGTTGAATTGATCCAAACATTAAGCTTGCACGAACCGAACAGATGCAATCCTTGCGTCTGATTGGCCAAGGACACCAGACGCTCTCATTGAGGCTTTTTGGATTTGATTTGAAGTTCTTTTCAAACTGCAGTACATCTAAACATTATTGAACAACATATGCAATTAGCTTTAATTCTTAAATGGAAAATCTTTTGGGAAATTGTAATTTGTCTTTGAATAAAGTAAGAAAAGGATTACAAGTGTAGACCAATACAAGGACAAAAGATGGTGGCCATCACTAACTGTCCCCTTCCTCTCCGTTTCCACCAGACCTTCATCACGGCCGAGGAGCTGAGGAGGGAGCTCCCCCCCGACCAGGCGGAGTACTGCATCGCCCGCATGGCGCCCTACACGGGGGCCGACGCCGCCCCCGGCGCCCTGGACTACATGTCCTTCTCCACTGCCCTGTACGGAGAGAGCGACCTGTAAAGGAGGCAAGAGGAGGAGGAGGAGGGCTGGACAGGACAGAGGAGGAAGGGAGGGAGGGAGACAGACAGACAGTCATTCTGTGCATAGAGAAGACGCCCAGGAATCAAGCGTCTGGAACGAATTGGAGTGGTGGTTGTAAGGTGCCCCTGCGTGTGCCGGTTTAGAAATCGTCAGAATATTTCTTTTAAAGAACGCGGATACTTGTTGATGGAACTTGTAGTTAGGTTTGGCCTCTGTCGAATGTTTCTTCCCAGCCTCTAAACAGATCCAGAGTAATCAATTTGTGGTAAAAAGGTTCATATGAACGGGCATATCCAGGGGCAGCTGCGGGACGTGGGTGTCATTCAGCTTCACCCTCTCTGCCTTTTGTGGGATCAAACGAGCTAATCTGATACTTATGCTTATTTTTTGTTTATTTTATTATAATTTCTTTCTTCTTGCCAGGCGGGTTCAGGGCATGGTGTTGGCTTTTGACGTGGCGACTGGCGAGGTTTGTGTATTAGTTCCTAGAGAGATATATGCTGCGGGACGGGGTGTTGACCAACCAGAGATTAAAAAACAGACATATTTACCCATAATTCCCATGTTGCTGGACTAGGTGTCTAACCTCGGCTCTTTTTTCCTCCTCCTGTCTTTGTTTATTTCTTTTTTTGTTTTCCCGAGCAGGTGGGCGGAGTTCGGGTGGGGGGGGGGGGGGGGGCTCAGCGCTGCACATATTTTTTTCAGTGCGGAGAGTGGCACACACGGTTCTAGTTGTCGAGAGTAATCGCTCACAGGCTTTCAATAAGGGGGGGCGAAGAGTGACATTTATTATAAAAATGAATAAATAAAATGACAAAAACGCAAGCAATTGGAAAAAAAGCCAATGACAGAGAGAGCAGTTTCACCAGTGGATAGGTTTGAGCTTCCAGAAGTCTTCACTTCTTTTTTGTTTTCGCAATGGAAGACGTTGGTCGCCATGACGTTTAAGGCTCGTTTACCTAAAGGCCTTCTCCTGTAAAAATCCCATGATGGGCAAACAACCATAGTTATCCGCAAATGTTTGCTTCTGTGAAACTTTTCTCCTGGGGTGGGCTTGAGGTGCTTATTTAAATACAAAAAGACTATACATTTATATGATAGATAGGATTGTAGTAGTCAAAGTTAGACCAGTTTTATATGCCAGACATTGCGCACACATGCAGAAATATAGTCAAACACACACGTCATGGATGCATCTGATTGGCTGAATGAAAGTTTTTTTTTTTTGCACTTCCTGGATTTTTTTTTTAGGAGCTGACAGTGACCCTGAGAAATGGAAAAACATAAGAAATGAGATCAATGTGCCTATTGGTGGCCGCAGCCCTGTCCCCCTCTCGCTCTCTCTCACTCTCTCACGTCCTCTCCCTCTTTTCTTACATCCCGTCATTTGTCTCTAAAGTAAAGGGAAAGAAAATTTACTGCGAGGAAAGGGGGAAGATCAGGGAGGGGTCTTTATGTAAACATTCCATTATGTGCAAATGAAAAATATTCTAAAAAAAGGAAATTATGTATTAAAAAAACAAAAAAAACTATGCAATCATGTGTTCAATATCTGAGTTCTAGGGGAAGTTGTGGGCATCAATCGGGCCCTTTTCTGAGAACAGTCAGTCTAAATTAAAACGCAGGTTAACGAGATTTCTCCAGTGTTTGTTGGCTGTTGGGGGGGGGGGGGGGGGAGACGGGCAGACAGGGAAAGCAACTGAGAAGAAAAGACTCGGACCAAAAGCTTGTTTCTATTTTTTTTTTTTTTTTTTCCCCCCTCTTTCACCTTTTCCCCCTGCGAGGTTGGAGAGAAAAAGAACTCTGATTTATTTTTTTCCTTTTTTTTTTGTACTCTTTAATATCAAACCTTATCTGCTGTACTGGAAACTGCAACGCCTTCTGTCTCTAATGATAAGTGAGTTTAACAAAAGCACACATAAAAGTTTCCTTACAAAATACCTCTGCTTGACTCAATGTCTTTTTTTGTCTGTCTGTCCGTGTTAAACTTGAGATCTGCTGTCAATTACACAATTATTGTGAAGATGGTCTTATGATGATGCAGCCTTGACAGTTTGATGTGACATTATCGTTTACATATTTAATACAACTGATGTATATTATTTATATATATATTTATATATATAGTCTAATATTTACTTACATGCCAGCAGTGGTGTATAATAACGTGGAAATACTTCGTTACTGCACTTAAGTAGTTTTTTTGGGTATCTGTACTTTACTTTGCTACTTATATTTCTGTTGACTTTTACTTCACTACATTTTGCAAAGAAAACTGATACTTTTACTCCGATACATTTCCCCTGAAACCTTCGTTACTCGCTACAAAATCAAATCTATCTTTAGAAACAAAATGAATCATGAGACCAGCGTCGGGGACTGTGGTGGAACACAGACTGCAAGCAATCAGGTTTGGTAAATCAGTGGTCCTAGCTTGCAAGTTAAATCATTGGTTAATCACGTTAATGCGCAATTGCAAACAAGTGCTCTCAAAGCCGCGGTGTTTTGATTCCCAGTGATGCCCAGGATGCTACATGCTATAGCTAGCGAGCGACTACATGAGTAGAATTCCACACAGGACGGGTGGGATGAGGAGAGGTGGATGGGTCAAAAACACTGGTGTTTCCTCCAGGAGGCCGCAGTTTGTGCTGTGTGTGTGTGAAACGAGAAGCTAATGAATTTTATTTATTTGTGACGTGACTTCCGTACTTAAGCAACGCCACTTCTGTAGATATTTTAACGCAAACCACGATATTTTCCTAAACCTAACGTTAACTAAGTAGTTTCATCGCATAGTAGATAGATATGTAATTTATTTATCCTCAGGGGGAAATTTGTATGTTACAGCAGCAAGACACACCAAGAAGCAAAGTAACAGAGTAACCAAAATATTAAGTATTAAAAAATGCTCAATATTATGGAAGCCCGTTTCCGCCACTGTGAGGAAAAAAATAAAGGTCCTGTTAGTAAGTCGAAATTTTGAGATGGTATGTCGAAATTTCGAGATAGTAAGTCGAAATTTCGACTTTCGATGAAGTTACGGTGCTTTTATTCTGAAATTGTATTTGATGTTGCGAACTGTTTCCGCTTCCGGTTGCGGTCGGAACTGTAACTCTGAACCTATGTGGCGTAACTGTTCCGTTTGTAGTTGTAGTTAATGTTCTTAAGTGCATTTACTGTCAGTAAGTGTTTGTCATGTAATTAGCAAGTGAATGAGACGAAGCTTGGCAGATCAAAATGGACATCATAATTGTTGGAATGCTGTTAAGCATTCCAACAATAAATTGTTATCCTCCTGTTTCTTTATTCCACTATTTCTTCCGTCCCCCCTTTTTTGCAACGCTTCTTCTTCTTCATTTTTTAAGCTACAGAAACCGTTCAACTATCAAAATGTTCAGCTCATTTCTGCTATGACTTTTTCTATTTCTAACCTTTAAACTTTTTGAATTATTAAGCTTTTAGCAACTTTTTTTTGAATGGGTTTCTATGGAGAAGATCCTCTTAAATCCTCAAATCCTCTTAAACTTCTTCAACTTTCAAATCCTTCAACTTCCTCATACTTTCAGCTAAAGACACCATTTCAACTTTCAAATGTTGAGAAAACTCTGAACTATTGCCGCATAATTCAGCTTTCCGATATCTTTTCAACTTTTTGAACTGCAGCAATTTAACTTTTATGATTTTTCAGCCCTTTTCTGACTTTATAATGGGTGTGTATTGCGCAGCTTAGAGTGCGTGATGTCACTGCTAGAGTGAAGAGCAGCTTGAGATTCTTGTGAAAAAAACATTTGTGTTTTGCCACTGTGTCCACAGTCTTCACTCTTCATGCATCATTTCTGGATGTAAAAGTAGCTAATATTGTCTTTGTCGTAGAAACATTACTGTGGAATCCCACAGATTTCCACATTTGACACAGAAGCCATTAATTGACAGGAAAACCAACTTTCTGCTCTATAGAGACCAATGTTAAATTTTGCTTCAAAAACATCTTCCACAGAACACGGTACCCCATTTCTAGATCGCCAGTTAAGCCACATTTTTTTTAAACTACAGACACAATTTTTACAGGATCTGGTCGTCAACTCAGCCTTCCTCAATTATTAATATCGGAGCAATAGGAGCTACGGTTATGGGAGTTTTGAGGATTTGTTTGAGAGGTGTTTCCCTGTTTTATCTCCATGAAATGGCTTCAGGCACACAGGTGTTCGCGATTGAGCCAGTAATTAGTGATGCTTATAAACACACAGACTCACAGACACATGCGCACATACACTCCTCTCGCTCTCGCTCTCTCGCTCTCTCTCTAGCTCTCTCTCTCTCTCTCTAGCTATTACTATGACTACTGATAGTACGTCTTCGACTACTTCTTCTAATTACTAATGCTTCTACTACAACTTCTACTACTACTACAAATATCACTAATACGACTACTAGTAGTTATTCTAATGCTACTAATACTTCTACTAATAATACTTCTACTACAACTTCTACTACTACAAATATCACCACTGATGAATTTTTTTAAGCCACAGAAACTGTTCAAATATCAAAATGTTCAACTCTTTCAGGAGAGGTGTGATATGACTTTTCATATTGTAATCTTTAAACTTTTTGAATTATTAAGCTTTTTGCAATTTGTTTTTGAATTGGATATCTATTTTCAGCAATGTTTTTGCGATTAATTTCAGTTTTCAGCATTCCAACGCATTTTCAGCAGGAAATGTTTTTTCTAGTTGAAGACTACTTTCGACGTGGATTCACAAAGCGTGAAATTTTTGTCGTTTTGGAGGAATCGCATTACATCAAACTAAGCCTCCGGACCCCAGAGAGAAAGCTACGAAAGAACCAACTTTGGCGGAGAATAAATAAAACAGATGAAGCTGAGGTAGCATCCTTCATTCACCAACAGCTACAGACGTCTGGCAAACTGCACGGTTACAGATGGATGCACCAGAAATGTTGGATGGCCGGGATAATTACGGACAGAGAAACTGTGCGTCAATTGATGCGACTGATGGACGGGAATGGGGTTGATCTGCGGGCCCGCAACCATTTAAGACGGCGTATGTATGTCAGCCGTGGGCCAAACTATGTATGGCATATAGATGGATACGACAAATTAAAGCCTTATGGAATATGCATCAGTGGTTGCATAGATGGCTTCTCGAGAAAAATTATATGGCTAGAGGCATACAAAACCAACAATGACCCTCGTATTATCGCAGGTTACTTCATAGATGCTGTGACAGAAAACAATGGATGTCCGCAAAAAATCCGGTTTGATCACGGTACAGAGAATACCCACCTTGCAGCAATGCAAACGTTTTTGCACACCAGTGAGGATGAGAATGGTCCTGAGTGTGTCACTTTAGGTCCAAGTACTGGAAATCAAAGGATTGAACGTTGGTGGTGCACCTTGAGAAGTGAATGCGCCCAGTTTTGGATGGACCATTTAGACCAGCTGAAAGCAGATGGCTATTTCGTTGACAGCTTCATTGACAAATCACTGATCCAGTTTTGCTTCCAAAATACCATACAGGTACAGTATCCTAAAAACCTATTTATACAGTATCAACACAGATGTAGGGGAGACCGGGGACGATTGTAACACTTAGAGCTCTCACATTTGACACAACGTACCCTTATTTGTCTACTACAAATAGCAATATTTCAGCTATGTAGTGAGTGTGATGTTCACAGTAGAACCACGCCACCTTGTGGGTGGAACAAGATATACACAGTCAGTCAGCAAGACCGCATGAACAGCTCGGAATAAAAGCCTGTTGCAGTGCATCAAGTCATTGTTCGTCTGGGTCATAATTACAATACAGAAACATTACAGTGAGCAAAAAATATGTGTGTGTGTGTAGTTGTCAATTTAGGGTTAATTAGATTAAAATAATGTTACATCCATCCCCACACCTGTCAGCCATGTATAGCTGGCTGTAGCAGCATGGTGGTTTGAAATAAGCATAGATGAAAAGTGTCACATCTTACCTTAAGTGACTACTCTCTAATCTTAAACAATTCTGACTTCAACAGTATCAGTACTAATCAAAATATAGACTTCATGTCACGTCCACCAAATCTCTTTGTCTTACCTGAAAATCAGTGTTGTTGCTGTAACATCTGCATACTTCTAGATATGACATTTCATATGCAAAGTCAGGAAAGAAGAAGTCATAAATTATATTGATCACATGACTCTTAGGTCATCCCTTCTTGGTGACAGTGGTGCTGTTAAAACCATCCCTTTGATACAACCATCCCTGGTCTCCCCTAACTATGAGATAATACGCATAAAACGCAAATTATTTTCTAACAAACATTTTCACTCTTTTTCTGTCCATTATAAAGGAGGAGCTTGATGAAGTTGTAACTGCCTGGAATGACCATCGCATAAGAAGAACAAACAATCCCCGGGCTCCTAATGGTCGTCCCTCCATAATGTATGCAGTTCCCAACCTTTATGGGGCTCAGAATTGCTTGCAGCCAGCTGAGGAAAGGAAAATAGAAATATGCCGAGAGGATTGTTGTTTCAAGGACTGTCCTTGTGATGAGGATGTGTTTCACCTGTGTGTGGAACTTATGGCAGAGCACAACCTGGCAATGTCTGATGATGTGTATGAAATTACAGACCTTTATCTAAGACTTCGTCAAATGATTACTGATGGGCTGGGGGAATGAAGCTTGTGCTATGAGAAACAGTAGTGTCAGCTAGGTATACCATTGTATATATCTATGTCCTGAATTGTTCATTGTAAATGCCATCTGAAATACAGGCCTATGGAAATGAGATTTAAGTTATGGGCAGATGTTTTTGTTGTCCCATGTCTATATAGCCTTATAGCTGCTTCTTACAAGAAAGTGACACTGAAAGCCGCTTTCAGCGGTCACAAGCTGTTGTGCTAATGTATGTTGTTATACATTTTTTTCAAGCATCTCATCTCTCTGTGCTAGTGCAAATACATAACACAACTGGCACCTTGGAAAATATTGAATTGTTTTTTTTTTCAAATAGGATTAAGCAGGGAAATTGGAGCTACAGAATTGACTTTAAAATCCTGCTGTTGGTTTACAAAGCAATGAATGGTTTAGGGCCAAAATACATCTCTGATCTGCTGCTACCTTATGAACCATCCCGACCCCTCAGGTCGTCTGGGACCGGTCTACTTTCTGTTCCCAGAGTCAGAACTAAACATGGAGAAGCAGCGTTCAGTTTTTCTGCTCCACATATCTGGAACAAAGTCCCAGAAAGCTGCAGGTCTGCTGAGACCCTCAGCTCCTTTAAATCAAGATTGAAGACTTTTCTGTTTGCTGCTGCCTTTAATTGAACCACACTCAATTAATATATTAATCAATTTCCTGCATTTCTGCATTTTACTACTGCATTTTATTTCTTACACTGTTTTTTAATGTTTTAATGAATGTTCTTAATTGTTTTTAAATACGCTGATGTGAAAGGAGTACAAGTGGAGACTGCACAATTATAACGGTATTTCCTTCGGGACCAAGCTCGTGCCAGGCACACACTAGAAAACAAAGATCCATAGGTGGTTTGTGTGTGGGTTGACAGAATTGGCAGTGTAGAGGTTTGAGTGCAGCGTAGATGATCTCTGGGAGACATCGATTTTTAATGGTTTTATGAATGAATGTTCTTAATTGTTTTTAAATCTCCTTTTCTTTTGTCTTATGTTTTGATGCTTTTAATGGTTTTATGTGAAGCACTTTGAATTACCTTGTTGTTGAAATGTGCTATACAAATAAACTTGCCTTGCCTTGCAGATCTCTTTTTTGTAACTGTGCAGCTTGATCATCAGCACACAATTTCACAAGCTGAACTATACCCAAAGAGTTACAACTGTAACACACAAAAACACACCAGAAGTTGATGATTTTGTTACTTTTGATATATTTAACCAGATCAAAAGTGAAGACCTGAGAACCAGTGCTGCCTCCTGCTTCTTAATTGAAAATGCCAAGACCACAAAATGAACATCATAGGCATAACCCAGGCAGCTACATATAGAAGCATCTGTAACAGTATGCCTCATATGGTTACATTTTTCAAAAGTTTGACAGTAAAAGAACAAGACTTAACAGTAACAGCCAAAGATATTTTTGTAAATAAAAGAACATGACTACACAGTACTGGCTACATAAATATGCATCTGTAAAAGTTGGCACCATATACACTGTAACAGTACAGTAATACATTTTTCAAAAGTTTGACAATCAAAGAACATGACTTAACAGTAACAGCCAAAGATATTTTTTGTAAAGATCCATTTTCTAGCTTCCCTTTATGCCTTTGTGTCAACAAAACATATTATTCAACTGTGTAATGTAGTGTATATTCGAATGAGAAATTATGAGGATGCTGCTGTAAGTGTGTAACTGGATATTTGTGACGATTTAGCCAATAGATTCTGAGACAAAACTACAACTACAAACGGAACAGTTACGCCACATAGGTTCAGAGTTACAGTTCTATGACTTACATCGTCAATGACTCATCTGATTCGACCGCAACCGGAAGCGGAAACAGTTCGCAACATCAAATACAATTTCAGAATAAAAGCACCGTAACTTCATCGAAAGTCAAAATTTCGACTTACTATCTCGAAATTTCGACTTACTAAGTCGAAATTTCGAGATAACAGGACCTTTATTTTTTCCTCACAGTGGCGGAAACGGGCTTCCATAGAATATATACAATAGAATAACAGAGTATGACAAATTAAATATTAGAATATAGAATATATAAGATAAAACAACTAAAATGCACAGTATATACAATGAAATAGAATAGTGTTAAATGAGCTAGGTGAATAACAGTAGTGCAAAAGTCAACCCCAGCGAACAACAGTGTATCAGTGAGTAGTTATGTGGAGGATGATCTGGCCAGAGGTGATTTATTATAAAGTCTTATTGCAGAGGGCAGGAATGTTCTCCTGTATCTATACTTGTGACAGCGGAGCTGCATCAGTCTGTTGGAGAAAGTGCTCCGCTGTCCCTGCAGGAGGTGATGGAGAGGGTGGTCCGGGTTATCCAACATGGACAATAGTTTATTCAGTGTCCTCCTCTCCACCATCTCTTCCATATTGTCTTGTTTACATCCAATGATGGGGCCGGCCTTCTTAACTAGTTTGTTCAGTCTGTTGGTGTCTCCGGCTCCAATGCTGCTCCCCCAGCAGACTACGGCGAAGTACAGTGCACTGACCACAACAGACTGGTTGAACATCTCCAGCATCTTGCTGCACATGTTGAAGGATCCAAGTTTCCTCAAGAAAAAGAGTCGACTCATCCCCTTCTTGTACACAGCGTTGATGTTGGTCTTCCAGTTCAGTCTGCTGTCGATGGAGACACCAGGTACTTGTACTCCTCCACCATGTCCACATCCTCTCCCAGAACTCTTAGCGGTTGTGGAGCCGTCGTCTTCCTCCTGAAGTCGACCACCATCTCTCTGGTCTTGGCCACGTTCAGACGCAGGTGATTTCTACCGGCCCACTCCACAAAGTCCTCCACTACTGCCCTGTACTCCTCCTCCCGTCCGTCCCTTACATACCCGACCACTGCAGAGTCATCAGAGAACTTCTGCAGATGGCATGACACAGAGTTGTACTGGAAGTCAGTGGTGTACAAGGTGAACAGGAAGGGAGACAGAACAGTTCCCTGTGGGGCTCCAACATCACTGACCACCGTATCAGACAGCACACGGCCCAGTCGGACAAACTGTGGTCTGCCTGTGAGGTAGTCAGTGATCCAGGAGACGGTGGACGCGTTCACCCCCACCACCCGCAGCTTCTCACTCAGCAGCACTGGTTGGATGGTGTTGAATGCACTGGAGAAATCAAAGAAAGTGATTCTCACAGAGCCACCGGATCCATGCCATAAGGTGCGATAAGGTGCGACTGAGCTCGTTGCAGCAGGTAGATGATGGCGTCGTCCACCCCCACATGAGGCTGGTATGCAAATTGCAGAGGGTCCAGTGAGGATTTCACCTGCGGCCGGAGGTGGGCCAAGACCAGCCTCTCCAGCACCTTCATCACATGGGATGTGAGGGCAACTGGTCGGTAGTCGTTGAGGCCAGATGGTGTCGTCTTCTTCGGTACAGGAACCAGGCATGACGTCTTCCACAGCACCGGGACTTCCTCCTGCTTCAGGCTCAGGTTGAAGAGGTGTTGAAGGACAACAGACAGCTGGATGGCGCAGGTCTTCAGGGCCCTGGGGCTGATGCCATCAGGTCCAGCAGCCTTGCCTTGGTGGAGTCTCTCCAGCTGTCTCCTAACCTGGCCAGTCGTCACAGAGAGGGGGGGGAGGGGGGTCATAGTGTCGGTGGTGGCAGAGCCCTTTGAAATGGAGGGCTCCGAGTCCATGCAGCTCACCAGGGGGGACAGAGGGGGAGGTGGTGGTGGTGTTTGGGAGGTGTGGTGTGTGGAGGAGACAGATGAGGGCTCTGAGCTAAATCTATTGAAGAAAGAGTTTAGCTCGTTGGCCCTCTCCAGGGAGCCCCCTGGTTGTCTGCCTCCAACCTTGAAGCTGGTTATCTGCTTCATTCCAGTCCACACCTCCTTCACGTTGTTCTGCTGGAGTTTGGCCTCCAGCTTCCTCCTGTAGGTGTCCTTGCACTCTCTGATCATCAACTTCAGGTTGCGCTGGACTCTCCTGAGCTCGTCCCTGTCGCCAGACCTGAAAGCTGCCAGGTTGGACCCATATCTGGGTTAAATGCTGTAGTCCAAATAAAATGACTTCAGTTTTAATGCCATTGAGTTCCAGAAAGTTGGACTCGAGAATGTTTTCATTTGTTTTCCCTGATCTCAAAAGACAAGAGCAAAAATCAGATGAATTGGTTCTCTTTTCTTCTTTGCTGCCATGTTACCGGTCTCGTGACCCCTCAGATTGATCTCTGGAGCTGTAGGCGGATGCAGACCGTCAGGATGAAATGAGTTGGAAACCAATGCAACAGACTACCAGCTATTTAGCATGTTGGAACACCAGCATGACACTGTCATAAAATTAAGTTCCCATCCAATAACACTGGTCTGCAGAAGACTGCTGTGGGAGGAGGGCTGTTGAAAACTGCGACCGTGATATGAAAGAAAAAACATGTCCCTCGAAATGTAATTGAAATTGCAGTTTAATGATATTGGAATGTAATTTTGTGGGAAAAAGCAATGTTTCTAGTGAGATACAATATTAGTTTCCTCTTTCGTTGTAAATTGGATTAATTTGCTCTATCATCACAAAGGTCAAAGGTCACATTTTGCCTGAGTACACTGTGTTGGCCTTTATAGTGGTTTAAATTATCAGATCCCCTTCCAGGTAGCAGGTGTTTGTGATTCTATACAGGCAGTATGACGCGTTTAAATAAAAAGTTTGGAATTTAATAAAGTAGTAAAGGAAAAACTAAGTTTGCTAGTGTAATGCATGCACAGAAAACACATTGTGATAAGTGTAACCACAAATATTAACAATACCTGATGTAATTCATCTTGTTTTGAACAATAAGATTAAACAATAATAAAAAGTTCAAAAACATTTATTGAATTTCAAATATATTCTTAATATTATATATATATATAATAGTACATTGCAAATACATTGCCAATAATTGTACTATTTGCAAATATATAAAATATACTAACATTGTACGTCTAACAATTTGCAAATTAAATCTTTAAACACACTTTCACATAAATGTAATATAGAAATACAACAAAAATATACTTACCGTAACAGAGAGCAAAAAAATTCTGATTGAAGTTTACATGGTACATGTATTACTAAACAAAACAGAATGACCATGTTTCAACATGTTTCAATACACAGAACCATCACAACAAATTGCACCGCTGCAGACTCTCGCTCACTAAATAGAAACTCAAACATGCTCCACATTATGTTCCTTTCTTTTGGTTGAACTGCTCATTGTTACACTTCCGTCTGATGACCGCACGCATGTCCGAGGCACTCGTCTGCGGAAACTCTTGAATAACAGCATCTGTTAAGAGAAGAGACGAGAAATGATGTCACACAGCATATTCATACAACATTTTCTTCTATTTTGACTACACAGGAAATCCTGTTGAACCAATATTATTTTTTGAACAGTAAATCAGGATTCACAATGAGGAACTATATCAATATGATATGCCAATATTCCATATACCAGTGCAGGTCAAACATATTTCATCACGGGTGGTGTGTTTACCACGAACATGTGATCCTGCTGCTTTATAAATCACAGAAGCTTTAAATTGTCTACATACGACTCAAGACGATTACCTACCTGTTGTGGCCTGCACTTTGGCAACGTCCAGTTGTCTTTTAGGTGGTCCCACTTTCCCAGACTTCCCAGTCAGGGTGGACAGTGCAAGGACGTCCTTTGTGAACATCAGAGCAGCCAGCTCCTGGCAAAAAAGGGTCATGATCGATTAAGCCGCAGGAAGGCCGTCTTTGAAACCGTCACTGTGCTGCCAGCCAAGGCGTGCTGTATATGAGAGAATCAATGGAACACATTAATATACAGTTGGAAGATCTCTCCCTACCTATTAGGAATTAATAGACATTATTCACATATGAATACACTGTGCTTCATTATTTAAAACAGTGCTAGTAGTCTGTACATCCCTCTATGGAGCGGTACCACCAGTGGCACCACTCTCTACTAATTCATATGACTGATGTGTGACACATGTAACGTAGTAAATCCCATCACTTCATTTCTGACACATTTTAACTTGAACAGCAGACGATGGTGGGGAAGACAAAAGGAACGTGGTGTCATTTTTCTATAGCCCTTACACTGTGCAACCAACATTTACTTCACAATGACAAGTTAAAGCAAAACAGTTCAGCATTGTTTTAGTTTCTCAAAATCACAGACGTGTTCTACTCAACAGGCGTGAACTGAGTTTTTTGTGCTGTCGCAATGACTTGTTATAACTATTAGTGATATTAGGATCTTAAAACATTTTCTGTAATACAAAACAGTACATGTGGCTGGTTACATTGACTTACCATATACTTCAGAATGAGATGCCCATCATCTTCCTCAGGTTGGATGCCTGGAGGATGGCCGCCCTTTAAGGGTTGAAAGCACTTGTCGCCTGTATAAAAGGATTACAATTGTTGAAATATCCCTCAAACAATTAACATTAACATTAACATTTGTATGTTTGTGAAGTCCACACACTACTAAAACAGTCTAAAAGCTATACTCAAATTGATTTCACCTAGCATTACACTTGAGAGCAATACCATGTTAGCTTAATGTTAACATACATATCACCTTCACATTATGTTACCACATAACTAAGCTAGCTCTTGTAACGTTAGCTAAAGTAGCAACTAAGCTAACGTTAGCTGTTGTGGCGTTAGCTAAAGTAGCAAACACACAATTGATAGTCAGCTAAATGATTTTTACTGTCAAACACTGTTTTAAAGTGTAAAGAAAACTCTGCTTTAGAACAAATACAACACACCTATGGTTATAAATTGCCTACTTACCGAAAACTGAGACCTGTGGACAGACAGCAGTGCACGAACTGTATTGCATCAAACACTGCATCAATGCACCGATTCATCTAAGAGTTGATTATTGCTGTGTACATAGATAAATTAAAATTAAACAGCATATAGTCAACTACTGATGCTAACGCACTCCCATCGGCCCAGATTAATTAATGAATTTATTAATTTCTTGCATTCATGATATTCATTATATTCATTATATTGCCTTCACTTTTATTTTGAAATATTCTTTTTCGGGTTACCTGCTGTGCTCTGCGTCTCGTTTTAAAGGAAAAAACAAAAAAGTGATTTGCAAAAACGAGAATACCATGGTATTTCCGTATTTCCGTATTTTCGACTGAACGGTAAAACAGATGATGAAAACGTACACAGACCTTATTTGACTTTGGTTCTTGGTTTTTCCATTTTTTAAATTCAGAACGAAAAATGGAAATACGACCGCCCATTTCCGTTTTCCCGTTATTGGTTTGAAACGAAAAACGAGAATACCATGGTATTTCCGTATTTTGGTTTTTCCGAATTAACGGTAAAACAGATGACCAAAACGTACACGGACCGTTAAGCAATAACAGACAGTCATTTAATGTGTTAAGAGAGCAGGGACAGAAAGACTGAGACAGGCGATTACAGAGTGCTCCTGGGAGTTAGCCAATAGGAATTTGGATAGACTGAAGGGGAGGAGTTTCAAACCGGATGTGGATGGTTTATTTTTACAAGACTTTTTCTCTTTTCACGGGATAGCTCTCAGCGATCAGACGTGTTTTTTACGAGCTGAGGACCTGAGTTGAGTTTTTTATTGTTTTCATATTCCATAGAAGTAGTGTACTTCACTGTATAATTGTATTTGCATCAGTAGGATTAAATTCCTTTTAATTGTAAACCAGTTTCGGTAACGTTTTTAGCGCCGTGCCGCTGCTGAACATTGCAGCACCGCGTGCGTTCGGCTCGCTCTCACGGTGGGCAGATTCGACCCCCAACAGAGATGAATTTGAGGAATTAACTTCCTAAACTAGCTGTACTAGTACTGTACTAGTGTAGTAGGCCTATACCAGAACTCTATACCGGCTGTCGGGGATTTACCCTCGGGCAAAAAGCCCACCGTATAATCTGACTCCAAAAGACTCCACCTTCAGAAGGACCCCGCGCAGATCGTTTGATTGGAATTACATTCGATGAACAGAAGACGGTAGACGATCTACAAGTATTAACAATTTAATAAGTCAAGCATCAAAGCAACATAGATCTATGGTTTCACAAAACACAAGAATTGATTAAGTATCCTTAGCAACAGACACGAAGTCAGGGCTCGGTCCACGCATCTCTCATCTGTTTTGTGAGCCCCCCTCTATCATTTCCCTGTTTCTTTATTCATTCTCCTGAGGAGTTGACCTTGTCCTGCACAGGGACGAGTTATCTTCACACACACACACACACCAGGGTTGGGGCCACTGTGGGAGTCCTCCAGTTCTCATGGACAGAGAAGATGCTGTTCCTGCTTTCCACCTGTTGTTGCTACATAATATCGCACGGACTAACCCGCTTCACAACACAACTAGTTACGAGTTTAAGCTAAACTGTGTCAGAGCGTCTTCTTTGTACGGGAAGCGCGTGAGTGCCTCACCCGGAGATTCAAACCTTTGCTCTATGACACACGCAACACTATTGCAAATGAGCACACACATAATACTTATGTTTAATTACTGTGAATACCATTAGCATATTTCTACAGTATATTCCCAGCCTCTTGACTTTAGTACCCCGACCATATTTCGTGTCGCTGTGATGTTTGCTCAGCGTGCTGTTAAAATACATTATAGGATTACTGCGGCTCTATTTCACAGCAATTTCTCTCTCACACACCTGTCTGTTTCCCCTGAGTAGCAGGTTCTATTTGCCTGGCAGCAGTGTGTGTGTTTATGGTTTGGTTTAGCTGGCTGGTCTTATGCCCTGCCGTCCTCCCACTGTGGTGTAGCCGCTAGTTGTCCCTGAACAGCAGGCCAATTATGTAGATAAAAAACACACACTTACTAACATTTAGTAAATTATGATCCATTTACAGTCAAATAGACCATAAAGCAGGGTGTTTTACTCAGCTTTTACTTGTTTTATATTTAATACAGGGAAAAAAGAAATCATTGAAAATTGATAAATATAGCAGATATTGTTAGTAAAAGTTGAATGAGTCAAAGTAAGTTAGTCGAAGCCTGTGTCAGTGGGAAATATAAATAAAAAACAGAGATGAAGGCTATAGGTTCAGAATCTATATATGAAAGAAATGGTTCCATCCATCAGATCTAAAACAAATGGTTCAACAAAATGAAGCCCATGGTTTCATTAGCCAATTACAAGCAAATAATAAACTATAAGGTCACTTGTCTTTTGTGTTGGAGGGCCGGGGTATATGGAGAAAATCAAATATCACAATATTCTTTGACTAAATACCTCGATGTCGATGTTACGCGATCATTTTCCAGGGTTGGCCATTTGGTGCTTTCACCAATTATTTTTTTTACAAACAATCCTCAGTAATGTGGAGATAAAGACTAATTGGGTCAGTTCAGAAAATTACATCACACAACTGTAATGGGGCCTCTAAAACCAGAAGAAAATACTCATGACATACACTACATTAAGATACCCGATATCTAGTCTCACACCACATTATCGATAGAATAGTGATATATTGTGTGTGTTGTGTTTCATAAATGCGTGTCTAAAATAAATATTTACACTTGTCTGCTTGATAAATTGGCGACTAAAAACTAAATTCACAAAGTTTTCAGCCACAAACCTGTTAACATATTTCAACTGAGCCGTGTAGAAATATGCTAACGGTATTTACAGGCATTAAACGTATTATGTGTGTGCTCATTTGCAATAGTGTTGCGTGTGTCATAGAGCAAAGGTTTGAATCTCCGGGTGAGGCACTCACGCGCTTCCCGTACAAAGAAGACGCTCTGACACACAGGTAGTTTAGCTTAAACTCGGAACTAGATGTGTTGTGAAGCGGGTTAGTCCGTGCGATATTATGTAGCAACAACAGGTGGAAAGCAGGAACAGCATCTTCTCTGTCCATGAGAACTGGAGGACTCCCACAGTGGCCCCAACCCTGGTGTGTGTGTGTGTGTGTGTGTGTGAAGATAACTCGTCCCTGTGCAGGACAAGGTCAACTCCTCAGGAGAATGAATAAAGAAACAGGGAAATGATAGAGGGGGGCTCACAAAACACTGAGAGGAGAGATGCGTGGACCGAGCCCTGACTTTGTGTCTGTTGCTAGGGATACTTAATCAATTCTTGTGTTTTGTGAAACCATAGATCTATGTTGTTTATGCTTTGATGCTTGACTTATTAAATTGTTAATACTTGTAGATCGTCTACCGTCTTCTGTTCATCGAATGTAATTCCAATCAAACGATCTGCGCGGGGTCCTTCTGAAGGTGGAGTCTTTTGGAGTCAGATTATACGGTGGGCTTTTTGCCCGAGGGTAAATCCCCAACAGCTTGGTGACCCCGACGTGATTGGTTATCGATGAGCAAGTTTTTATTTTTGAGGTGACGTTCTTTTCGACCCACGGCTCCGGGACCAGAGATTTCGTTCGTAACATCTGGTGCACCATCTACAACTGAAAGGTAAGCAGAACCTGTTGTCATATGACCAAATACTGCTGATTGGAAACACGAAATTTAGTGATGTTACGTTACGATGTCTGAAAAGTCCTGGTAAAACGATAAAAAGTGTAAGCATCATTAACAAAACCTCTCGGAGGTCGGATCTGGGATCCGTGACCGGGTTAGAATCCCGCGTCTAAAAACCTCTGGGAGGTCGGATCTGGGATCCGTGACCGGGTTAGAATCCCACGTCTAAAAACCTCTGGGAGGTCGGATCTGGAATCCGCAATGTGATAAAACTGTATTGATGAAACTGTATTGATAAAACTGTATGAAATAAACTGTACTTGTGAATGACTGGATCTAACAGAAACTAAGAATTGAGGTGGAACATACTTGACTAGTGTATCTCACTGTGTAGACTAACAGGGGTGCTCAGATCAGTGACTCGGGTGTATTCCATACACACTGATTGTTTGCGCCCTGAAAGTCGAATTCCGGTGATTTCCTAACTGAGTATCAACTATCGCAAGTCAAAGTTTGGATCACGTAGATATTGTGTGAATAATTCTGTCTATAGGGATAACAATAGTTTGATAAAACATAATGCAGGGTTCATACACATTTGGACCAATGGATTTCCATGACTTTTCCATGACTTTTCCATACTTTAAGCCAAATTTCCATGACCAAAGATTATGTGAAATCTCGGTGTATACATGAAAAAGTGAGAAAATGTAGTATTTAAACTAAAAATGAGAATTCTAAAGCATACAGCATACCTTAAATGACACAAATGAATGAGAGACAATAGTTTGATTAGAATAACAACATGTATATACTCTGACAGGCATTCAGTAGGATCCAGCTAGTGCACACATTGCATTCCCTTTTAGTGAAAATTTTAACAAAACGAGTTGGCAACTAACTCTTCAAACATAAATCATCAAAAACAATTTAACATTTAAACAGGTTTATAAAACAACATTCACATAACAAGAGCTTTTTGTGTGTTTGACTGACACACTCACACAGACTTGTCCCTTGAGAGGCTCGTAAGAGAGAATAGCTCGTGGCAACCTCCACTCTTGCCCTCTTCTTTAAGTCATCCAGCTCATCAAATTGTGCCGCGATCTGGCTATCGGGGAACATCCGGCGAAATAGCAGGCTGGCATCTTCTGATGATTTAAATGAAAAGTGGGAATTGGCAACCTTCAGTGCCCACATTACCTCCGCAGTAAGGACGTCATTTTTTGTTACAGCGCCATCCGCTATCGCCGCCTGCTTGTTCGCCGAAGCGAGAGACGTGCTGCTCAGCGTCGCAGTTAGAAAGCCGGCGATGGGGGTCTGATGTCGGCTCCCCCCATGTTAGAAATATCGACGGTTTTGCCTCCACACAACCTGCATTTGGCTCGTCCCGGGTCTTTGTCGGGTCTAACCATGTCTTGTATTTGTCCATGTGTAGCCAAGCATTTTTAATCGACACCTGGCATAGTGAATAATACCGACCGTTCGCGAACCGAGCTAATGTTGCTATCACAGTAGCTCAGGGAAGCGGTCGGCATGTCACCTGTTAAGGTGCGTTCACTGGCAGCGCGAATAATTCGCACTGCGAGTTTGAGAGCGTATGCCTGTTTATATCTTTCTTTTAAAAGCATATTAATTATTTCAAACTCAGCGTAAATGTACGACATGAACATATGAATATAAAAAAATTCCATGACTTTTCCAAAACTTTTGGGATTTTATTTTTTTCCATGACTTATCCAGGCCTGGAAATGACCATTTTAAAATTCCATGACTTTTCCAGGTTTTTCATGACCGTACGAACCCTGATAATGGCAAATTTTGGACAGATATATGCCGCAGCAGTACGGTTCGCACAGCATAATGAGAGACAGGAGAATCAAGAAAAATTTAAAAAGGAGTTGTTAAAACTAAAAGAAGATTATCAGAAAGAAGGCTTGTTCCCAGGGGACGAGGCCACAGATTACAACATGGGCATGTGGAATAAACTGTATGAGCAATCAAAAGAGCACACAGAGCAGGCAGAAAAAGATCACAAAGACAATCAATGCGTAGTTAAACGTAAAACTAAGAAGGCTCTGGCCGATGCACAAAATAAACACCGGATTTTTGTCAGAGGACTGAATTCGTTCAACGCAGCTCATGAGAATCACAAAGCTAAACAAAGACAGGAGATGAGAAAGAAAAAAGAGAGAGTGGAGGCATCACTAGCCCCCACCTCTCCGCCTCATTTGTATCCAGTTTGTAATAGGAAAAAATGTTTTTATTCTGCTCTCTGCTTAGTTCTCCTTAGACGGACAGCGCCTGCTGTAACATAAACCTCCACATCGACATAAACATCCACATAGGTCTAACATAAACCTCCACATTAACATATACATCCACATAGGTCAAAGAGCACATGAGAAGACATTTGCAGGCCATATATGGTCTCGACATAGAACCAGGCCTACTTTTGCTGTTGCAGAGAATATACCAGACATTGCACAGTTTACACAAATGTCTGTCTCCCATCATACTTCCCCTTGCCTGTTTCAGCTGGTTTCTCTTGTCTGTGGGTATAAAGGTAGCATGCATGAGGATGATTTTAGGGTACTCCTCACAAGACTCTGCGATACGTGTCTGTTGACAACTGCTCTCTCTTTTGCTTGCAAGCAAATAAATTGACTATTACAACTTTGATCATTCATCAAGACTCTGTTTCATTTGACATTGATTTGAAAACACTTTACACTTTTCTCCCGAATAGTTTAAGAAATATTCCATAACAGACTTGGCGTTGTCGGCAAGGATCGCTGACTGTCTATCAGGGCTCCAAAGGGACTGACCGGAGGAGAAGGCCTCTCCCAGGAATCCACAACTGAAGTTTCCTGTCTTATACCTCATTAGACGAGAGAGAGAGAACCGGTTGACCTGAGGGAGTTTCTGATTGACGGCACGCGAATCCAACGAAAAATAATTAATTTCTACAATATCGGGTAAGAAAGTTAAAATTCCAATTATAAAAGTAATGGTAAAATTATACTAAGGTCATATGATTTAACAGACACAGATGAATGGTCAAGTCATTGTTATTTGGGTAACTCAATTGGTTTTGACGTTCGTGGTTTCGTTTTACGAATGGTTCATGTAAACTCCCTTTTTCGTTTTCTGACGTATCACTGTTACACGCTTTTACGTAGAAGACAGGATTGTGTTATACGGTGATGATTTAACTCAGAATAAAAACATTTTGAGATCGTAACACAGATCGCTTGACTACAATTATAGGTTTGTTGTAAGACCGTGGTTAAAATGATCAAATACGTGAATTCTATACTGATAGAATAAGAATCGTGATAAATAACTTAACGTGAACTTCAAATAACTTTGAAACAAGATTCGTGGTTTTTCAACATAACGTGAATTTCAAATAAGTTTGAAACAAGATTTGTGGTTTTTCAACATAATGTGAATTTCAAACGAGGTTTTTTGCAAAAAGTTTTTCCTTCGATAAAATAAACATACGCTGTATAGTGACGACTATATTGTTTTAAGTTAACGTTAACGTGTCCACGTCTGAAAAGATGGGTGGAAAAAATAGTAAAAGCACAGAGCCCTCGGGCCCAATAATTGATATGATGCGACAGAAATACGGAGACGGGTGTTTGGAATGCCTCAAGTACTGGTCAAAGGAGTTTGGTTTTCCTGAAAACAGCTCACTGAGCGCCGCTACGCTCAAAATGTTAAAAAAAAGAATTAGAAGAAATAAAAGTGAAACATTTGGGAATGACAAAAGTCATAGAATGAGTCTGAGCAGCCCGATGCCAAGGTCTTACCTCCGATAATAAATAAATGTGGGACAAGGACAATCAGACTGCAAAATAATTGGAAGAATGAACAAAATTGGGATTCCCTGAAAGAGGCAGTTTTAGCCTACGATTAAAATTGTATCAACTCAAAACGTGCTTGGAGCAGAGAAAGAGGTGAAGCAGATACAAATAAGTTGATGTCCAAGAGGAAATGAAAATAGGTGTAACTGTTTAAAATAGACAGAGAGGCATATGAGCGGAGAGAGAGGAATGCAGGGGTGAGACACACACACACACACACACACACACACACACACACACACACACACACACAGAGACACACACAGAGACACCATGCTCGCTTGCAGCAGCTGAAAGAGGGGTCACACAGGTCACACACACACACATGCACACCCACAGAGGCACGCACACACAGAAACACAGAGATCAAAGAATTGTATCTCTACATGAGACAATGTTGTCTAACATTTACTGCTGAACTTTCGGCAGGTGTTTTGTTTTGTTTGTTTTGTTAATTTTTAGTCCTTGGTCCTGATCTGGGGATTCCGCTTCCTGTCTTATGCTCCCACCACAAACAACTTGAACGACACCCACCACTCAACACGTCGAGGATGAAGAAGACGAACGAGACTCGTCAAAATCTACAGGTACCATGTCAATACTCACAACTACAGAAAATATCTGCGGCATTCAAACCTGCAGTGAGTTGCATACGACAATGGTGAAAACTGGCCGTAGCGTATAAACAAGCGGTGACAGCCCTGACTGAACTTTGTAAGAAGGCTTTCCGCCATCCATAAGCCTGGAGAACATCACACAAGAGAGTTGTGTGACATGCAGCATGCTGAACATGAGGATCAGTTCAACAACGGAGAACAGAGATGTTTCGTCAGCACAGATGCAAGCATGCCCAGCTGATAATGTATCAGGGCATGAGAGGAAGCTGAAAGAGACTTTGAGACTTTGACACACACCAACTGAAGACTTTGTGTGCCATAAATGTGGCAGCTTGAACATTGAGGAACAGATACTCACGCTCCATGAACAAGGAGTGGTGGGAGGGCTCGACAATCAGCCATCAGGGGGGGGTGCATCAGGTGGCGGAGTGAGACCAGAGATGGACCAACGACGCGCACACAATACAACACAGAGGGTGAGTTCACTTTAGATTCTTTAGATGACAAACTTGTACATTTAATACACACATTAGAAACTAGACAAAACCACTCACACCCACATAGCAGAGGTATTCGAATGAAATTGAAGGATTTAGAAAGTTACAGCAAGTCACGTTAACTATTAAGAAAAAAAAAATGTTTAGACTGTCACATGCAGGCTGATTCACTTCACTGCACAGCACATGGGTTACGTGAACTAGATGAAAGGTTAGAGGAAGTATGATTTAGAGAAGTGGAAATGATATAATGGTATAATAAGAGTTTGTTGGACAAAAAAAAAAATACTGCTGCTGTCTGTTTCTCTGTGTCCCACACAATCTGAGTTTGTAAAGGGGAAGGATTCCACATGTTTCCACATGGTACAAGCCCAGGAATGGTGTGAAGAACATGTCTGACTGTCAGCAAGTCAGACTCAATTCACTGACTTCAGAAATATAGAGGATCCTGGTAATGTACAGTAACAAAGGTGACTTACACAAATCAATTTTATCAGTAAAAAGAGTCATTCAACTTATGTTTGATAAAACACACACACATGGTTTGAAATGTTCCATCTGTCAACATGAGCTGTCTCAAATGAGAGGCTATTGAAAGTATTACACCTGTTTTTGAGTTTTTATTGAAGGCTGTATAATAATGGAGTGTGATGATTCACCAGTGTGCACACTAAAATTTACCGGTAAAGAAAATTCATGATCTGAGGGAACCAATTGAGTGACGATTTGGCTAACATTTGTAAGCAGGTTTGGTGCACCTGCGAGCACTTCAAATTTCTAACCCACACACCATTATGTCACTCATCCCTCCAGACTTATTTCGTCATCGACTTGGCCAATGCATATTTTATTTTATTTTTTTTATTTTTTTTCCTGTACCTGTGCACAAGGACAGTCAATTCTTATTTGCTTTCTCATAAAGGAAGAGGCTCTACCTGGACCCAGGTGTCCTTAGGGTTATTCAGAAAGATTGGATTAGATTAGATTAGAAAAACTTTATTAATCCCCAGTGGGGAAACTCTTTTGCCACCCAAAAGCCCTGGTGTATTTAACAAAGCCTTGTGAGACAATCTGGTTAATTTACACTTACCAAATGGTTCAGCCTTTTTACAATATGTTGATGATATCATGATTTGCAGGCCAAAGAAGAAGCATGTAAATTAGAATAATTTAGAATTACAGTTGTCCTATTTAGGTTTTGGCTGCAAATGGTCTCAAGGCTAACCGTCCAAATTGCAATTTGCTCTCGATAAAGTTTCATATTTGGGACATGTGATCACAGCAGAGGACAAAAACCCTCCCTCCCAAGAGAATACAGGCAATTCATACTGTGCCTAAACTATAAACTAAGAAACAAATGATGAGCGTCTTAGGAATGACATCATATTATAGAAAGTGGATCCCAAACTACTCAGAAAGAGAGGTACTCCTCTCTTCCATGATTCATGGTAATATCTTTATGCGCAAGACAAACTGACCCAGACTGATTACTTGACTGTTGTTTTTAAATGACATAGAGAACGCATTACTATCAGCTCCGCCACTTGGACTATCTAAACTTGACACACTGTTCATACAATACGTTGACCTGAGAGACGGTTACATGACATTAGTTTAGACTCAGGACTATGGGGGAAGACAAAGACCTGGTTACTCTACTAGGTTAGACCTCACAGCACCAGGACTTCCTCTGTCTGCATGATGTTCCATGTGATATTGCGACATGTTTCCTTATGCGTTTTTTTACAGATTAGAGCAAATTAATACAATAGATTTGCCTAACACTACTTTGAAACGATGTACTACCCTTAATCCTAACACTCTTTTCTCCTCCTCCAGCAGATGGAAGGCTGATTAACTATGTAGTTTCTGTTCAACAGGTCTGCATACAGAGACCTGACCTCACCGACACTCCCAATAACGCTTTTGATCCCATTTCAACAGGAAATGCTGAAGCTGATGTTGTGACTGTGTAGGCGATTTTATCTTTTAGGTTCGGTGTGTCTACGGAAATATTTCTCACTTATGATATTCAATTATCATAAAATGATGTATGGCTTAGCTTAGATAGATTGCTATGTGGTCTCTTCCATTGTTACGCTAAATTAGGTTACAGCAGAGATAGCGTGGCACAGGGGGGATGAATAATTTTGTTGTGGATAGATCCACATTTAGAATAATGTTTTAGAATATGCTATCCACATTTTTGTTTGTTTTTTATTGGTATTTAGTAACGTCATGATAAACCACAACTTTTGAATTAAAATACGGCAAAATCCAAGTCTTCTAACTCAGTGATAGGACTTTAGGTATATAGAAAATAGGATAGGAAGGATATTAAATCTTATACTTTTCCTTTGGTAACTGTACCATGCCGGTTTTAATCCCTTTCTTCATCAGGTTATCAAGTTCTGAATGTATCAGTAAATTAAAGAAGAACTGAACTATACAATTAGTGTAGTATGAATGCTTTAGAATGTCTTACACCTCTTTATGCAATATATCAAATTCTCATGACGACATGATGAAGTGGTGTCTGGCTGTTTCACTCATCACCTCTCAGCCCAGGACGCAGAGCTTATCGTACTCATGGAAGCCTGCAAACTCGCAGAGGGTAACACTGACTATTCACACTGGCTCCAGATATGATTTTGGCGCATTATGGAAACACAGACAGTTTTTCTAAAATCTGACGGTAAACCTTGTTTGCCTCAACATTATTTCTCTCACTACGCTAAGTTGACTCATGGGTTAGACCATGTGTCAAAAGGGGGGATGTTAAATGTTAAGCATTAAATGAAACACTTAAGACCAAGTTAGCAAAATGTTGTGCTGACACAGGTCTGCCTTGGGAACAAGCTTTGGTTTTCCTCCCCATGTGGGCACGGAAGCACCGAGAGCATCACTTCCCTCAACCGCCTTATGCGAATATGAAATGTAAACATATTGTGCACAATTGTCGTTTGCTTTATCTAACATAAGACAACAGGTAGCAGCTGCCCTCCAGAGACCAGCTGAAGGACCTCTCCATAAGCTGCAGCCTGGTGATTTCGTGGTGGTGGAAGACTTCAGAAGGAAGCACTGGGGCAGGGTCCATTCCAGGTCCTCCTCGTCACTCAGACGGCTGTCAAAGTAGCTGAGAGGGCAACCTGGGTTCACGCGTCACACTGCAAAAAGGTTCCAGACCCAGGAGAAGCTTCAGGTGAGCGAACACCTACATCAAGTGTCAGCCAACCGGCACCACCAAGGGATGAGGGACGAGCGACGAGCGACGGTGCCATCAACAGATGAGATGCAGTGATTCACGGACGGAAATCACAACGGGCAGTTAGCCGACAGACACGTGCGTGTTCTGTGTTAACTGTCTACAACTCGACGTGGATGCCACGCAAGAAAGACGGCTGGAAGAGCCCCCCTCGACACGTGTTCATGCCAACAAACACAAGAAAAGGAGAACGGTCAGGACCTTTAAAGAAGGACGAAAAACGTATTTTTTTTCATTATAACTATATTCACATTATTGCTCGTTTTGTTTTCATTTTATTTCTGTATTATTCAGTCTGTCTGAGCGAACCAAAGGATTGGCAAGATAACAGTGACTCTTGACAGTTTTGTGGAAACCTCTCTGTGTCAACACAAGCAGAACGGCTCACACAAACCAGTTGCTCCGGTGAAAACCATACAAACTTGATGGAGAGCAACCACGACCAGCGCAACAACACGACTTTTGACCCAGATGCAATAATCCACGTCTATTCTGTGAACTTGAGGTGGCGCTATGCAAACCTCGCGTCTGATTTCGAGTTTGTTGAGAAAACAAATGGTTCAATATCAAATGATCATTGAAGGAGACCAAAAGGAAACTGACCATGACTGGTTCCCTACTCCTGACTACGCAGACCACAGCGACACTGACTCTGTAGACGATTTCGACACTCAGGTCTAATGACAGTTCTTTGATTTTTAATCTTTTTATCTTTGTGTTTATTGAACTGTATTGCTTGCTTAAAACAACCAGAGACTTGGTCTCACAAAAACATATTTTTTGCAATATTGATGTGATTATAATGTAACCAAAGAGTGGATTGTAATAGGAAAAAATGTTTTTATTCTGCTCTCTGCTTAGTTCTCCTTAGATGGACAGCGCCTGCTGTAACATAAACCTCCACATCGACATAAACATCCACATAGGTCTAACATAAACCTCCACATTAACATATACATCCACATAGGTCAAAGAGCACAGGAGAAGACATTTGCAGGCCATATATGGCCTCGACATAGAACCAGGCCTATTTTTGCTGTTGCAGAGAATATACCAGACATTGCACAGTTTAAACAAATGTCTGTCTCCCATCATTCTTCCCTTTGCCTGTTTCAGCTGGTTTCTCTTGTCTGTGGGTATAAAGGTAGCATGCATGAGGATGATTTTAGGGTACTCCTCTGCGATACGTGTCTGTTGAGAACTGCTCTCTCATTTGCTTGCAAGCAAATAAATTGACTATTACAACTTTGATCCTTCATCAAGACTCTGTTTCATTTGACATTGATTTGAAAACACTTTACACTTTTCTCCCGAATAGTTTAAGAAATATTCCATAACAAGTTGCAGATTTACAGCTGCTCGACCGACCTCTGTACACACACACACCAGTACAGGCACCTCAGCTGCAGTTTAGTGGGAGTGTAGATTACAAACATGTAGCAGATGAAGACAGGCAGGATCCTCCAGGACCAGGACCAGACTCAGGAAGAAAGACGCCTAGGGACAGTGAGAGAGATAAGAGAAGGAATGAGGGAGAACAGGATGAGACAAAAAGGGAAGAATGGGAAAGGAGAAAAAGCAACAGATGGCAGCATCAGAAAACTGCACTGAAACAGGGTTTGATCAGACAGCTAAGGGAAGTTGAGAATGCACATGACTCAGACGCTCCACAGAGGGCAAAAGCACTGCGAGGTAAACTCAAAGACTTAGACGAGGACTCAGACACAGTCTGGACTGAGGACGAACTCTCTTCGGTAGGAGGGTCATACAAACGTGACAAAAAACATCGCAACCGTCAAAGGGTGCACATGGATGGGGAAGTAACAATTTAACCTGTGAAACCCCTTTTCGGACCTGACAGTGACTCTGACTCTGAGGGCTGGCAGAGGCCGGCCCGACCGTTCCCACTCTCTCGAACATCACCGATGCCCGCCCCAGGAAAAGTCCTTAAATCAGGAAAGCAGTATCCAGCCCCTAAAGGTGATCTCACTTACCAAATGTCATTGGTTCAGGGGCCGGCGGGGGCAAGGCCAGTGTTTGAGCCTTGGGGAATGGCACACATGCAGATGTTCGAGCAAAAATTACCAGAGTTAACATGTGGGGGCAGTGCGTGGATTAGGGCTTTTGAAGGCCGCACAACAGGTTACAATTTGGCTTTGGGAGACTTGAGGGCCATCTTCGCTGCATGCACTTCAGCCAGAGTAATGCATGAAATTGACACAGGTGCAATTACTGCCGGTCTCCATGACGAGACACCGTTTACTCAGTGCCGCACCTCGTGGTGGCAGCAAGTGAGAGACCTGTATCCAGGTCAACAGGGGTCTAGTGCTCTCCTCAAATTTCAGTGTACATCAGGAGAAACTCCTGACCAGTTCTGCAACAGAATTGTGACCGAGTGGACCGACACGACTGGTACCACTCCTGATAACAATCCAGGTACGCGCATGATGTTTAAAGCAGCTGTACTGAGAGGTGCTGATCCTAGTGTAAAAGCTAAAATGGAAGACCTGGTTGAATCAGACCAGCTTTTTGTCCTTCCCTGGTTGGCACATGTCAAACATCACATGTCCCGTGTTCAGGCGCAGAAACAGGAGACAGAGGAAGAGCTTAAACTACTTCAAGTCCGTCTCTTAAAGGCACAGATCCGTGATGCCGATTCAGCACAAAATTAAAAGAAAAAATCAGCTAATGCTAAACAAATGCCGGTTCAGCAAACTGAGCCACAAACTTTCCCCTTCCCACAATCACAACAGCAACAGTATTATCCGCCGCCAGCACAAGCACAGCAATGGCGGCAGCCTCAGAGGGGCTATCAAAGACCATCACAGGGCTTTAGAGGGCGAGTCAGGGGGAGATATATGTCAAATCAGCGAGGGGGAAGACCAGGAGGAGGACAGGGACAGGGGTGTTTCATCTGTGGAGACCCCGGCCATTGGGCTCGTGATTGCCCACAGGGCCCCTTCCAACGGTTTGGCCCAGCGCCACATTGGGGCCCACCCAGAGGGGGAGGTCCCTCACCACCTGCCCAACAGCAGCCCAGCCTGCCTCATCCAGCGGCGGTGCCGACTCAGGCCTGGCAGAGCAACCACTAGGGGTGCCCAAGCAACTCCAACGCTCCTGTTGACATGATGGTTGATTGTGGGGCGAGATACTCTACGATGACAAAGACTTTGCCAAAAATGACAATGTCCACGGATTCTACAGCAGTTTCGGGTTTCTCGGGAAAAACAGAACGACTACCATTCACATCACCTCTCTTGACCCAGGTGGGAACTCAGACTTTTTGCCAGCAGTACCTCTTCTCACCAGCATGTCCTGTGAACTTAATGGGGAGAGACATGTTACAGACAATGGGTGCTGTGATCCTGTGTGGTCCTCTTGGATTACAAGTGACATTGAGAGACGGTACAATCCTCCACTGCAATGAACATGTTATGTACAGCTCAAAGAACATGTTGCTGCAGTCTGAACAGCAGCCTCCCACCTTTGCAGCAGAAATCTTTTGGGGCCTGTTACAGCCTGAAACACCTGAGAAAGGAGGCATTTTCTCCCTTTTCCAGCTTTGGAAGCCCTGGATTGCACAGCTGGCTCCATATGCTCCTCCAGCTGATCCCCTCCATGTCACCCTGAATTACTTATGCGAGCCTGACGATTTGTACACAGAGGCTTTTGAATCTGAACTTGCAGGAGGTGTTTACCACATAGCATCACCTTGTTTGTTTGTGGGAAAAGAGGGTGTTGTTGCTGCAGTTACCTTAACAGAAGAACAGCTAAAATGGTATGAATTATCAGAAGACAGCTCTCCTCACGTCTCTCTGGCTCTGCATGCCAGGCATGAAGCCAGGCAATTGGGCCCAATAACTAAAAGAATGTCTCAGTTAACAGATTGGCAGCCTACTCAGTGCCCTGCCATCATGTTTTCACCTTCGGATAATAGCTGGAAGATTATGCATCACACACGTGACACAGTTGTTTTGCAACAAACCACATTGGACCGGTTTCATGGTCGCGAGAGAAGAAACCACCCACACACCGACACCATGTTTGCTACACTCCCTGATTCTCTTTGGTCTACCTCCCCTACGGATGTGGGCCACTGCACACACACATCTGTTTCATTTGCACTCGAGGCGAATATGCAGCCTATTTGGAGGAGACAATATCCTCTCAAACCTGAAGCGGAAGCAGGTATCAAAGACACGATTGATGGCCTATTGAAAGCAGGTGATTTGGTTCCTTGCCATTCACCGTGGAACACACCGATTCTCCCTGTCCCAAAACCTAACACTGATAAATTCAGAATGGTTCATGACTTAAGGTTGATTAACAAAATAATCACCACACAGTCTATGTCCGTGCCCAACCCTTACACTGCTCTCTCATCAGTGTCTCCCGCTCACTTGCATTTCACTGTCATTGACCTCGCAAATGCGTTTTTCTGTCTTCCACTTGACCCAGCCTTACAAGAGGTTTTTGCATTCACTTTCCAGGGACAGCAGTACACATACACCAGACTGCCACAAGGCTTGGTTCTCTCGCCAGGACTGTTTAACCAACATTTGAAACATGACTTGTCAACTCTTGAACTTCCTGAGGACGTACTGTTAATTCAATATGTGGACGACTTACTGATTGCTGCTCCATCAGCAGAGACATGCATGAGTGCAAGCCACCAGGTGCTCGCACGATTGGCTGAGTGCGGGTTTAAAGTAAGCAAAACTAAGGTTCAACTCTGCCACATTCAAAACCTACCACAGTAAAAGACATGCTCTCTTTTCTAGGCCTGACTGGTTACAGCAGAAACTACATCGCAGCATACACAGACAGAACAGCTCCATTACGTGCCCTTGTCGCCGCTGTAGGTCATCGCAACCTCACAGCGCAGCTGACTTAGAGCCCTGATGCTGAACAGCAGTTTATTTCACTCAAACAATCCTTGTCAGATGCTGTCTCACTCTCTGTGCCAGACTACACATTGCCTTTCTATTTGGATGTTTCTGAAAAAGCAGGCATTGTCAATGCCGCTTTGTTTCAGAAAAAAGAGGGGGGTAGAGACGTACTAATGTACTACAGTGCAAAACTTGACTCTACAGAATCCAGCCAGCCTCCATGTGTCAAACATGCAGCAGGCGTGGCTAAAGCGGTCTCGAAAACTGCTCACATAGTCATGAGCCATCCACTTGTCATTTTGACTGAGCATGGTGTTATGGCTTTTGTAACATCCAGCGCGTTCACACTGTCAAGCCTGAGACAAGGGCGAGTTGAAAAAAAACTCACACAACCGCATATTACTTTCACTCATGAAGGTGTGAATATGGCAGATCACATGAACCCTCTGCCGTTCCACTGTTGCCCACAGACCACAGAACAAGACGTGAAATTGAGAAATGACTTACAGAGCCATCCGTTCACAGATGACGAAACTGACCTAATTCTATTTAGTGACGGCTGTTGCTATAGACATGACACAAAGGGACTTATTGCTTCTTACGCAGTAGTTCAGCAGACACCTCAGGGACATGTGACAGTAGCTGCAGGGAAAATTGAGACGCAGATGTCAGCTCAGAAAGCAGAACTTAAAGCATTAGCTGAAGCATTGATACTAGCTGAAGACAAAGTTGCAAACATATACACCGAATCAGCATATGCACACGGAGTGGTTCACTATGAGTTGAGCAAATGGTACAGATCAGGTTTTGTAACTGCAACTGGAACACCAATAAAACATCAGAGCACAATTATGGAGCTGGCAGCAGCTCTTCTGTTGCCTAAAAAGGTTGCAGTAATTAAATGCAAGGGACATCAAACTGATTTCTCAGACACTACAGTGGGTAACAATGCAGCTGATGAAGCAGCTAAAAAAGAGGGAGGCTACAAAGCTCCCTATCAAATGGTTGTATCAGACCAACCAGATCAAACTCATTTGAACAGAGACGACATAATCACTTTGCAGAAAGAAGCAGGCGCTTATGAGCACAGTCAGTGGAAAGAGAAAGGTGCCATATGCACCGAAGGACTGTGGAGAGCACATGACGGCCGGCTAGTAGCTCCAGCAGGACTTATCCCTCTATTGGTGAAACAAGCACATGGGGTTACTCATAGTGGAAGAAAACAAACATTGACAAACATGGAGCTACATTGGTGGCATCCTTACCTAAAAGCAATGGTAGAGCAATATGTAATTGATTGTAAAATATGTAATGAACATAATGCTAAACCAACAGTAAAACCAACCATGGGCAGCTATCCAGTTCCTACAGCGCCATGGCAAGAAATAATGATCGATTATACAGACATGGGACAAGACCAACGAGTTGGGGGTCACAGGTTCATGTTAGTAATAGTCGACTGTTTCTCAAAGTGGGTGGAGGCAGTCCCCACTAAAAAAGAGGTCAGTGATAAAATATTTGGTAAATCAACATATCCCTAGGCATGGACTCCCTATGAGGGTAAGATCGGATAATGGTACACATTTTTCAAGCAAGGACCTAAAAAAGGTAGAGGCTGTGTTAAACATAACGCACTCTTACGGTTCAGTGTATCACCCGCAGTCCCAGGGGAAGGTGGAGAGAGAAAACAGAACTCTCAAGGACAAATTGTCAAAAGCCTGCAGAGAAACCGGCCTCAATTGGGTGGAGGCATTACCACATGTACTAATGAGCATTAGATCATCAATAAACAGCAGTATAGGTTTCTCTCCCCATGAATTAGTAACAGGAAGAAGGATGCCAGGACCGGCATCCAGTGGCCCTCTGAAGGAGCCTGTAGAGCTATCATGTATAGAGGGTAAAGTATACTATTATGCACTAACAACATTGGTAGCTTCCCTCTCTCAACAGGCGCAGAACCTGCAGAGGCAAGCCAAGGATCGGGCTCCCCCAGCGGAACCGGTGAAAGAATGAGAGTGGGTTTGGTTAAAAGTCATTAAAAGAAAATGGACTGAACCAAGGTGGACAGGACCTTACTAAATAGAGGCTGCCACCACACATTCAGTAAGACTTGAGAAAAAAGGATCAAACTGGTATCATCAGACTCAGTGTGCAAAGGCACAAGACAACCAAAGTTAGATTTGCACCGACTGGCAAAAAGAGAAAAAACCTCTGTGCCACGGGGAACTTTGGTTTAAACGCTCATAAAACATTAACAACACCAGGCCCTCTCACAGGAGAGGTTATCACTGCCTATTGTGTTTTATTCTTTTGTTTTAGTTTTTTCTGTTGCAATAGCCCTCCCTTTCGTGCTCGTACTGTGTGTTGGCAAGACGCCCAGATGGGTGTGTGCAACTGAAAGTATCTAAAATAATCAACAGCCTTAGCAGGGCTCACTTTGACTCTGTTATTAGTGGGGTTTTCTATCTCAATTTGGTGTATCTGTTGAAAATGGCCGACGACACAGTGAAACTAGTGAGACTACCAAGGTGCCCTAGGCCAAGGCCACGGGGTCCATTTGGGTGGGGGTTAAGAGAATCAATGTGTATCATAGGATTCCTGACACTCTGTGTTGTTGTCCCCATCCTGTTGTACGAGGGTTACCAAAGGTCACTGACGAGACCAAGTGACACTGATGTAACGACTGCTGACCCTACTCCTAATAAAAATGTGACCGACAACACGACCACCACCCGTTCTCATCGAGTAAGAAGGTCTCGCGGATTCCGACCATCTCCCGTATCCAACAAAGGGTCCTCTCTAACATTTGTTGATTTAACAGCGGTCGTCAACAAAGACCAGGAGTCTCTTACTCTCCAATTCGACGCATGCCAAGCTTTCTCCTGTGGGAGGAATGAGGGAGCGTGGGTATGGTCAGACAAATACATCTGTAGAGCCAATGGGGTATGTGGGACGTTCAGAAATATCTTCGAAAAACCATTGCACACCTATGGCTGCCATTGTGAGGAATGGAGGGGGGTTCTGGCAAATACTGGCGTGAGCAACTGGGGCTATGCCCCAGACTCCCCTTTACGTGGGCGAATATCAATAATAAAAGCGACTACTCCGGCTTCACCGGGCTCAATGCAGTACAACCCTCTATTAATAACAATTCGAAACCCCACACCTGCAGATTCTTGTTGGCTGGGGATGGCTGCCTACGTTAACGGGAAAGATCCCGTGGGTTTGATCAATACTACTGTAGCACCCCCTCGGTCTTCAGCTGAGTCAGTGGTGCCCAACACACAAAAAGGAAAAGTACTTAAAGAGCTAACTCAGAAACAACAATTGGCTATGGAGACAGGGTACAGCAATTCTAATTGGTGGTTGTCTTGGCTTAGATACACAGTAAAAACACAAAACAGATCAGATTGTGTAGTTTGTTCCTCCGCTCGACCCCACATGTATACAGTACCAGGTCCACTGTATCCTCAAACAGATCTGACAGGTTTTCATTGCATATTGGCCCTGCACATGAATGTGACAGCTCCTGCAAATTGTTCCGCATTCAGAGAAGCGCTCCCTGTGGCAGCCAATACAACCGCGCCTACTTTTGTACCTAGACTAAAAGACGATTATGTTTGCTTAAAGAGGAATGCGACTTCCGGTACTCAAGTAGGACAGATAGCAAACTGCAACATGACGATCGACGTATCAACCTGGACTAACATGACTCAATTGTTTTGGCCAGTGGCCGACCTCTGGTGGTGGTGCGGTGACAAGACATTGTACTCGACTTTACCGTCAGATTGGACAGGTGTTTGCACCGTGGTGAGTCTGATCCTCCCATTTACCGTGATAGATGTGTCAGCAACCAATTTGGCACAGGCTTCAACCCACGTTCCATGGAGCCACAGATCTAAAAGAGAAGTATTCAATCTAAATGTGTATAAAGAATATGGCGTCTACATGGATGCCATAGGTCAAGCTCGAAACATACCCAATGACTTCAAATTAGTGGACGAAATTGCAACAGGCTTTGAATCACTCTTTCCATGGATAACTGTGAATAAAAATGTGAACCGAATTAATCTGCTCCATTTCAATGCTCAGCGTATGGTTAATTACACCCGTGACGCGGTTCAAGGCCTTGCACAGCAGGTAGAAGCCGACTCTCTGATGACATATCAGAATCGTATGGCTCTAGACATGATTTTGGCAGAAAGAGGAGGTGTGTGCGCTATGTTTGGTGATCAGTGCTGCACCTTCATCCCAAACAACACAGCTCCAGACGGCTCGGTAACAAGGGCTCTCAACGGCCTCAAAACATTAGCCCAGGAGATGCGTGAACAAAATGGTGGTCAACACAAGTGGACCAGCTGGCTAGATAACCTCTTAGGAAAATGGAAGACATTGCTCCTCTCTGCTTTCATCGCATTGGTCTCTGTAATGGCCATATTGACTCTGTGTGGGTGTTGTTGCATCCCCTGCCTGCGCTCTCTCGCAGAGAGATGCATCACCACTGCACTGACAAAAGAGGGATCCGTTCCCAGACAAATGCTCCTCACTCAGTGCCAACAACTGTATCAACCTCTGACACAACAGGACCCAGACCGATACCTCGACTTACACTCTGACGATGACTAATGCTGCTCACACACCGGGCGCGTTTTTTGATTGACGCGCGTCGAGATTACATACAAAGTCTATGCACAGACGCGATGAGATTAAAAATCGCGGCGCGCCAGTCTCATCGCGTGTGTGCATAGACTTTGTATGTAATCTCGACGCGCGTCAATCAAAAAACGCACCCGGTGTGTGAGCAGCATATCAGGACGCTGACGGGGGTGAATGCCATCCCCTCCAGCCACTAAACTACGACGATGTTGCTGTTATAACCACTTCCAAATAACTCTGCATTAAAAACGCGCATTTAAACTGTCTAACCATTTCCACGTGTCAAAAATAATTGTAATGTGCTCCTTTGCTCTGCCTGCACGCTTACATTGCAAAATGACCACTGATATAGCAATTTAGAATTCACACTGTTACATTTCCACGTGTCAAAATAATTGTTGGAATGCTGTTAAGTTAATTATAACTATTGTTCTTCGAATCTTTATTCAACTTCTATTTCTTCCGTCGCACCTCTTCTTTTTTCATTTTTTAAGCTACAGAAACCGTTCAACTATTAAAATGTTCAGCTCTTTCACCAGAGGTCTGCTATGACTTTTCATATTTCTAACCTTTAAACTTTTTGAATGATTAAGCTTTTTATTTTCAATGGGATCTCTATGGAGAATATTTTCAAATGGCTTCAGGCACACAGGTGTTCGCGATTGAGCCAATTAGTGATGTTTATAAACACACAGACTCACAGACACACGCGCACATACACTCCTCTCTCTCTCTCTCTCTCTCTCTCTCTCTCTCTCTCTCTCTCTCTCTCTCTCTCTCTCTCTCTCTCTCTCTCTCTCTCTCTCTCTCTCTCTCTCTCTCTCTGTGTGTGTGTCATACAGTCATTCAGGTCTTGGAGACATGATTTGTTGCAGCTGTTACGTGTTGCAGCTCGGCCAATCAGATATGAGGATTCTGATAAGTTTCCTGATTCGAGTGACATTTACACACACCGCGACACAAGAGGGAGAGACGAGGAAAGACATGGCAGAGCAGGACAATAGTCACGTACGCTGTAAAAGATTAAACATAGTACAATCTCCAAATGAGAAAGTTTGCCAGAGATATCGGAGCCTCTCTGCCTCTCTCTCTGCCTCACTTTTCATATTTCTAACCTTTAAACTTTTTGAATGATTAAGCTTTTTATTTTCAATGGGATCTCTATGGAGAATATTTTCAAATGGCTTCAGGCACACAGGTGTTCGCGATTGAGCCAGTAATTAGTGATGTTGATAAACACACAGACTCACAGACACACACGCACATACACTCCTCTCCCTCTCTCTCTGTGTCTCTCTCTCTCTCTGTGTGTGTGTGTGTGTGTGTGTGTGTCATACAGTCATTCAGGTCTTGGAGACATGATTTGTTGCAGCTGTTATGTGTTGCAGCTCGGCCAATCAGATATGAGGATTCTGATAAGTTTCCTGATTCGAGTGACATTTACACACACCGCGACACAAGAGGGAGAGACGAGGAAAGACATGGCAGAGCAGGACAATAGTCACGTAAGCTGTAAAAGATAAAACATAGTACAATCTCCAAATGAGAAAGTTTGCCAGAGACATCAGAGCCTCTCTCTCTCTCTGCCTCACTTTTCATATTTCTAACCTTTAAGCTTTTTGAATGATTAAGCGTTTTATCTTCAATGGGATCTCTATGGAGAATATTTTCAAATGGCTTCAGGCACACAGGTGTTTGCGATTGAGCCAGTAATTAGTGATGTTGATAAACACACAGACTGATTTTAAAATAAAAGCCCCACAGAATGAATCCTAACTGAAATGCTTGTGATGAGCCTGTCATTTAATAACCGGTTTGTGTTTATCTAACATTATGATTCTGTCTCCTCTCCCCTTCTCCCCCACACCCCACACCCCATTTCAAAATAAAAGCCCCAGAGAGTGAATTCTAACTGAACTGCTTGTGATGAAGCCTGTCATTTAATAACCTCTGTTTATGTGTGTCAAACATTATGATTATGTCTCCTCTCCCCCTCCCTCCCCCACCCAGTCCCACCCTTTCAAAATAAAAGCCTGATGGATTAACTGTATTTAAACATTAAACTCAAAATTAGGCTTTTTTGTTGAAAAAATGAATGCTCTTACTAATACTGCGACAACTACTACTGCTAATATTTCTAGTATTACTACTACTACTGCTGCTACTACTTCTACTACAACTTTTGCTGTTGCTACTATTACTAGTGCTATTACTGCTACCATCAATATTATTACTACCACTACTGCTATTACTACCACTACTATTACTTATACTACAACTGCTACTACTGCTATTCATGCTACTACCAGTACTAATACTACTACAGCTATTAGTACGACTGCTACTAGTACTACTACTACTGCTACTTCAAATACTGCCATTACTTCTACTACTACTACTGCTACTACTACTGTTATATTAAATACTACGACCACTACTACAGCTATTACTACTACTACTGATACTAGACTACTACTTCTTCTGAATACTAATACTTCTTCTAAATACTAATACTTCTACTACTAATGATACTTCTACTACAACTACGACTTCTACTACTACTATTACAAATATCACTACTGCTACTACTACTACTTATTCTAATGCTACTAATACTTCTACTACTAATAATACTTCTACTTCAACTACAACTTCTACTACTACAAATATCACTACTGAAATTTGTTTAAGCTACAGAAATTGTTCAAATATCAAAATGTTCAGCTCTTTCAGGAGAGGGGTGCTTTGACTTTTCATATTTGTAATCTTTAAACTTTTTGAATGAAGCTTTTTGCAATTTTCTTTTGAATGGGATCTCTATGGAGAAAATCTTCAAATCCTGTTATACTTCAACTTTCAAAGCCTTCTTCTTCCTCATACATTCAGCTACAGACACCATAGTTAGACATTTCAACTACAAGGTTTTTCAGCAGTGCAGTTTAAATGCTTTCGGGCTTCAACATTTTTCAGACAGATAGTCTCCCATTTCTTAATTTTCAGCAATTTTTTCACAATTAATTTCAGCTTTCAGCATTCCAACGCATTTTCAGCAGGAAATGCATTTTCTAGTTTGCAATAGTGTTGCGTGTGTCATAGAGCAAAGGTTTGAATCTCCGGGTGAGGCACTTCCCGTACAAAGAAGACGCTCTGACACAAAGGTGGTTTAGCTTAAACTCGTAACTAGATGTGCTGTGAAGCGGGTTAGTCTGTCTGCTATCCTCGCTTGATGACGGCTGGTGGCTTCCCTGGGGCACCTCCTCTTCGCCTTCAGAGGCCGGGCCCGCATCGCTGTCGGATTCTGCAGCACCGAGAAACGCATTCGCTGGAGAAGAGGTGTGTGTTAAAACAGTCCTGGACACATTCTTTGGTCGGTATTTCAGCTTACCTCTGGGCTGTCCTGACTCCCTAGACCGTCTCTCCTGTACCTCTCTCCACAGCCGAAGGAACAGGGGACAATCTCTTCCAATTAGAAGTGAGACTGGCAGGGAATCTAGCACCCCCGCCGTAACTTCACACATGCCTTGCGTTGTGATTAGCTTCACCGTACACATCGGATACTGGCGTGTATCACCATGGACACACGAGACTGGTCGTGTCTCTTCCTGAAGCCAGTCTGTTCCCTCTATCAAATGTTTGTGAACTAGTGTATAACTACTCCCGGAGTCCAGCAAAGCTTCCACATCCTGATTATTAAGCTTCACCGGGCACGTAAAAGCTTGGTGCTCTGTACCCTCCATCAAGGAGGCGTAGAGGTGTATAGGCTGGCTGCCCGCGGACTCGGCTGTCGGCATTAGTGCGACCGCATTGCCATGAGATATGTCCCAGCTCCCCGCATCGGTAGCATCTCCGAGTCTCCCCCACTGGACTTAGTGGTCTTTGCTCTCGCTCAGTCTGATAATGTCTCTGTATATTAATCTGTTGGGTTGGGTTACTTTGAGTGGGTCTGTGGGGCTGGGGACGTAGATTTGCTGGGTGTCCTTGAGACATGGGTCGCTCCTTTTTCTCCATGCGGAGCATTTCATTAGTGGCCTGATACTGTTCAACTGCCTCCACCATGGCAATGGCTGTCACTGGAGCACTGTGGCTAACAACCCTCTTTGCCTCATAGGGCAATGCCCGTAAGTATCGATCTACCACAATGGCTTCCACTATAGCTGCTGCCAGGGTTTTATCCGGATCCAGCCACTTCTTTGTGATACGTAGTAGCTCGTGCATCTGTGACCGGGGGGGTTGGTCATTCCTAAAGCCCCAATTGTGGAAGCGTTGGGCCATTCCAAACTTAGTAAGTCCTACACATTGCAAATGAGAACTGTGCAAATACTTTGACACTTTTTAAAAGAGAAGTATTTAAAGGTATATGTGTGTTTCTCTAGTACACCCACACATGCACACACATGGCTGAAGCTTTACTGGCCCAAAAACACTGGTGTTAATTGTTCTAACACTGAGGATATTGTAGTTGCTGTAGTTCTACCTGACAGACAGGAACTCCAGTCTGCCCAACACTCTGCGGCTCTGCTCCTGCTCCTGCTCCTGACCCCCCCCCCCTCTTCATCTACTCCTCCCTCCAGTCTTCCTTTGCATTTATTCCACTCTCTCTGCAGGCCTCCTTCATATAATCACACATTATTCACCATAACCAGCAAATGATCAGCCTTTATAATAACAATGCAAATAGTAGCTGATTCATATATATTATATTTAATGTTCGATCCCTGCAGTCAATTCGTACATTATCTGGATATTAAGGAACAGAGGTCTCATTTACCACTACATTATGTCAACACTGTAAGACTGTGTGTGTGTGTGTGTGTGTGTGTGTGTGTGTGTGTGTGTGTGTGTGTGTCGCTCGCCTGGACTTTCCTGTCCTTGTTTCCTCTTCTCTTCTTTTCACATGTCCTCTTGTCTCTTCTCCTCTTCTTTTTTCTTTTGTCTAGGGCTGAGCGAGACACGGCATGAATAAGCCGCATCTTCCCCCATCGGGTGCTTCACTCCAGCTGATGTCGGTGCTGGAGGAGTGTCTTGAGAGACAGCACCTTGAGAGAGATTTGGACACCATTGTTTCAGTGGTGTGTGTCTCTTCTCTTGTATAAATATTGAATAAAACACTACTGCTTTTGTCCATAGGGAACGCCAAAATCGACACAAAATGAAAGTTGCTCGTAGTAGCTATAACTGTATGTGTTATACAGTTCCATTGGCTGGTTTTAATGGTTATTCCTAAACATCCGTCTGTGCGTTTGTAGCCTTTCCTGATCGCCGAGAACATGTGGCCCCGTGGTTATGTCCTGGACTGCCAGAGGGGGCGCCACAGAGCCGTGTGCGGCAGCAATGGCAGGCTGTATAAATCGCCGTGTGCTTTCCAGAGGGCCCGGTGCATCAACACTTGTGTCCCCGTTGGAGCTGCCTAAATTCACAACTGGAATGAGAAGCTCCACCTGCATCCTGGATCCTATCCCATCTAACCTGGTCAAGGACTGTCTCCCAGCCATCTCACCACTCATCACAGTCATCATCAACTCCTCCCTCAGCTCCGGTTCAGTCCCCGACACACTTAAACTGGCTGCTGTCACCCCCATCCTCAAAAAACCTGGACTTGACCCTGACACCATGAGCAATTTCCGTCCCATTTCCAATCTTCCCTTTCTGTCAAAAATACTGGAACGCATTGTCGCCACACAACTCAAAGCCCACCTCATCTCCAACGATCTGTTCGAGCCATTTCAATCTGGTTTCCGCTCACTGTAAGTCATGTTTAATTAATTGTTTTTTATTATAGCTCAGAATAAGTCATCCGTTTCCTTCCTTTTTAATGAAACAGAATTAGTTTGTTCTTCATCAGGTGGTGTTTGTACTCACACATACCTCTGAGATGTTAAATATGTCATCGGCGGCCCTCAGCATGTTAATGGCCGCTTTAACTGCTTAGCTGTACAGACTGATGGCAGAGACGGCTACGTTCACAAGTGAGCGATTCAGCCCTCACAGGCAGCAGTTCAGATGCTGAAATCCCCGCCGCTGGGTGTCAACACGCCTTTCAGCAGCGTCAGCAATTCTTTTCCAGGACAAACATCGCGTGTCAAAGCTCTGGAGATGAGTTTTTATGTTTTCCTAAAGCAAGAAGCAAGTGAGAGGCACGAGGAGACAGTGGTGGCTTGTTCTGACTTTCTCTGCTGTTCGCTTACTTTCTCTCTCGCTCTCTGTCGCTCTCTGTCTGACTGTCTCTCTGTTTCCTGATCGCCGAGAACATGTGGACCCGTGGTTGTGTCCTGGACTGCCAGAGGGGGCGCCACAGAGCCGTGTGCGGCAGCAATGGCAGGCTGTATAAATCGCCGTGTGATTTCCAGAGGGCCCGGTACAGCACAGCACTGAAACAGTCCTCCTTAAAGTCACCAACGACCTCCTCCTCTCCTCAGACGCTGGTCACCTCAACATTCTCATCCTCCTCGACCTCACCGCAGCTTTTGACACCATCAACCACAACATCCTTCTCTCCCGCCTCGAATCCTCCCTCAACATCACCGGAACTGCTCTCTCCTGGATTAAATCATATCTCACAAACAGACAACAGTTCATCGGTATCAACAACTGCACCTCCTCCACTGCTCCTCTGTCTCAAGGCGTCCTCCAGGGTTCGGTGCTTGGTCCTCTTCTGTTCATCCTCTACTTGCTCCCTCTTGGTAACATCATCCGTCAACATGGACTTCACTTTCACTGTTACGCCGATGATGTCCAACTCTACATCTCCACAAACGCCATCACCACTGCTATTCACTCCACTCTCACCAGCTGCCTCACTGACATTAAATCATGGATACAAACCAACTTCCTCAAACTGAACTGTGATAAATCTGACATGATCATCATCTGTCCCAAATCCCTCACTAAAACCTGTCACAACTTCTGCCTCACCATCGACAACTCCACTCTGTCTCCCTCCCCACACATCCGCAACCTTGGAGTCATGTTTGACAGCAACCTGTCCTTTGAACACCACGTCAAACAAATCACCAGAACTGCCTTTTTTCACTTAAAAAACATTGGCCGTCTCCGCCCATCACTCTCCTCATCTGCTGCTGAAACTCTGATCCACGCCTTCATCACCTCCAGAATTGACTACTGCAACAGCATTCTTTACGGCACATCATCCAAAATCCTAAATAAACTCCAGTACATCCAGAACTCGCCTGCTCACCCACACCCGCTCCCGTGACCACATCACCCCTGTTCTCCAGAACCTCCACTGGCTCCCCGTCCCACAACGGATCCAATACAAAATCCTTCTCCTCACTCACAAAGCCCTCCACAATCAGGCCCCCTCCTACCTCACCGACCTGCTTCACCACCACATTCCATCCCGCCGGCTCCGCTCCTCTGATGCCAACCTCCTGTCCCTTCCACTCAGGACCAAGCACCTGCACCGGACATGGGGCGACAGAGCCTTCTCCATATCTGCCCCCTCCCTCTGGAACTCTCTCCCCAAAAACATCCGAGATTGCACTGACCTTTCCACATTCAAATCACAAATCACAACTCACCTGTTCAAAACTGCTTTTAATGTGTGACTATTATTGTGTACTTTGTTTCAAGTGTATTGTTTTTATATATGATGATTTTAATGTAAAGTGTCTTTGAGTGTCATGAAAAGCGCTATATAAATAAAATGTATTATTATTATTATTAGTATAATATTGGATTATAATTATTGACGCATGAATGTGTTCATGCATCATGAATGAGCGTGTGAATATTTTGTGTTATTAATCTGAATCTGCAAAGTAACTCAAATGGTCAAATGAAGGTAGTGGAGTAAAAAGTACAGTAATATTTGTCTGAGATGTAGTGTAGTAGAAGTATAAAGTAGAATTCAATGGAAATACTCAAGTAAAGACCAAAGTGGACCAATTTTAAAATGCATTGTCCCCATTAGTCACTTAGATACAAAAACATGGTTTTGAAGAATACCTGAGTTCCCCTCTAAGTACTTGAGTAAATGTACCGAGTCACTCTCCACCACTGGGAACATCTGGACACTAATGACTCGATGTCCCTTTCTTCTCAGACCCGAGTCAGTCCAAATGCCAGCTGGCCCGGTCTCAGGCCCTGGAGGCCGGCGCCCACCACAGCGGCGGCCATGTTAGCCCGGCAGCTGCCGTCTTTGTGCCAGAGTGCGGTCCGGACGCTAACTTCCTGCCAGTGCAGTGCCACAACCAGACCGGATACTGCTGGTGATCCATGCCCGACGGCAAACCTGTCAGCGGGACCTCGGTCCTCCATCTGATGCCCGACTGTACCGGTCAGATGTACTTTATTCACGTTAAAAGCAACAAAACTAGCTTAGACATCCATGTATCCGTCATTAAAGCTTGTGTATTTCCCGCACGTCTGTCTCAATAAATCCTCCCGAACAGATCACGTCGCCAAGTTGGCTCAGACCAGCGATGCAGATTCAGCTCCAATTAAAGGTGAGAAAGACGTTTAACTCCAAAAGGCAGCATTGCTCTCTCTCTGCATACAGTACATGTTCATTCTTCCCATTCTAGATGTGGACTTGAATGCATACTTGTTCTGTATGTTTCTCTTTCTTTTCCCGTCTCCTGGCATGGCACTGCTTGTTTTCTCTTGCCAGACGCACCTGCAGGAAGTGGAGCATTCACAGGTCGCTCCAGGCGCTGAGACTCCCTCCGCTCTCTGATCCTTCACATGCCTTCTTCCTCCGAGACGATTCCCTTTTCTCCCTTTCTGCTTCGTGTTACTTTCACTCTTCTCCTATGTTCCAGATGAAGTTGGTGAACCAGGACCTACATTGGAGCCCAGGAAGCCTACAGGTGACAAACCCAACCTTCTCCAATAAGGACACGATTCTTTTTGTCCACTTACCAAATTACAGATTTCATCCAAGCGACACTCACTGAATACAGTTGATCATGTAATCCATGTTTCAGTGAAGCGTTGTGCAGTTAACTGGCAGATCTTTTGGCATCTCCACAAACACCTTTCAACGTTCTTTGACAGAGCTGACCGCTCCGCCGCTCTGGGTGACCTTCCTAATGAACTCTGACCCTGAAGGGAACCGCTCAGTGAGACGACCCTCTGGTAAGAGCCAGTGAGCCGGTTCACTTCTGAAAGTCTGCAGATGTAATATGGTGACTAGAAAATGAGCTGTTGCTCAAAAATGCCACCAGGTTTTCATCACTCTTTGTTTTCCAGGATTTATAAGAGAACTATACTTATGCTTAAACACGCAGTGTCCACTTTATTAAGTACACTTCTAATATCCTATACTTCGCTACTGAGGCTCCTGTTTGTTAACTGGACACATTGTTAAATTGCAATTATGTCTCGTTTCTTCAGATTGCAATCCACCAAACAACACCAAACAAGAGTCAATGGCAGAATAAGCTGTTTGGCAGAGAAGATTTGGTACATTTTTCATGGGCGCAACCCACATACTCAGCTCTGCTGCTCATCCCACAAATGCATGTTTCTTACAAATGTGGCACCTTTCAAAAGGGAAATAAACATATTGCCAAGATGCATTGTTACAACAGAAATCGATGTCGGGTGTGTTGTCTTTGAACGTCCTCACAAATATACTGTAGTGTTCATGTGTTTGCACAGACACTCCTCAGACGTGCGAGCGCGAGCGGGCGTCGCTGCTCTCTCTCTGGCAGGAGGAGCGCTTCGTCCCAGAATGCACTGCGGACGGCGCTACAACCCCGTGCAGTGTCACGCTGCCACGGGTTACTGTTGGTGTGTCCGGGTGGACAGCGGCAGGCCGCTGCCGGGCACATCTGCGAGGTAATCAATCGGTCTGTTCGTTCAATAGTTCTCAATAAGTCATTTAAATAGATCTTTTCTTTGTCTTTCCTTCTCCTCTCCTCTCCTCTCCCCTCTTCTCCTCTCCTCTCCTCTCCTCCCCTCTCCTCCTCTCCTATCCTCCCCTCCCCTGATATGAGGACTTTCTATATGCACAAATGTAATTATGCACTGATGCACGTCTCTTAATCATCCAATTTTACACCAATTACTGCCTCTGTTCCCTCTGTAAGTCTCCCTTAAAGGAAACACACAGAACAAATCAGAATACATTGCGGTCGGACGATTTTGTTCTCCGGGGGTTTTATCAGCGTTGTTGATGCTCAACATTTTTAATGGGATGGTTTTCTTTGGTTCACTGGTGTGAGGAGAATTCCCCCGAGAACCTGATAATGTTTCTCCAGACAAACCGTGTATGCGCCATCTCTGGCTGTAATTAATTAGAAAGCATTTCATTTTGACCAGTTAAGTCATCCATTTCTTTACCTTAACAGAATATTTCCACCACTAATGTAGCATCACATGAACAGAAGAGCCCTCTTTTAAAGACGTTTAACTTTCTGTTTCTGTTGCTGTTCGGAGGTTTGGAATATTTAGCTATAAATGGGTGGTCGTTGAATAGTCTTTCTCCTGCAGTCAGCTGACAATTCCTTGGCTTTTTCCAGTCATAATACATACCGGTACTTCCACTGTGATGTTGGCTAACTGACTGTTAAAATCCTCTGTTTCTATGCAGGAATCGCATCCCAGAGTGCACTGGGGCAGAGGAGGCACTAACAGACAGGAGGCCCAGGAAAAACCCTCTGCCTGGTAAATATGAGAGTCTCTGTTCCATCCAAAAAAATATATATATATTTAGAAAAAATTATAATAATTATGTTCAATGTTTCAGATATTTTCTCGAGAGAGAAATTTAATTTCTAAGTCTTGAAACATTTAGTTTGTCGCCTCTCCTGAGGGAGGTGATGGAAACATGAAGCGGGAGGATAGGACAGGGTCGACTGTTGTCATGCGAGGACGGGGTCGACTGTTGTCATGAGAGGACGGGGTCGACTGTTGTCATGCGAGGACGGGGTCGACTGTTGTCATGCGAGGACGGGGTCGACTGTTGTCATGCGAGGACGGGGTCGACTGTTGTCATGCGAGGACGTGGTCGACTGTTGTCATGCGAGGACGGGGTCGACTGTTGTCATGTGAGGACAGTCTCCAGCATCCATGGTAACGCTCGTCCCTGCTCTCTTCCCCCTCAGGCTGTCCCGGAGCTCGTAGGGAGCCCTTCCTGCAGAGTCTGGTTCGAGCTCTGCAGCTTGAAGCAGAGCATGCTGGAAGTGTGAGCCTCTACCAGTAAGTCTTATTCTACCACTCATCACAGCAGGTGTGGTGATTATTAATCTCATGTGAAGACTGTGTGTGGGCTGTTTACCTCCTGCAGCAGCTGATGTCCCAGTAAGGAGGCAGGGATCAGATGGTTGCGCTCTGTTTTATATCCATGGTGAGATTGTTGGCATGTTACACAGGAACTCTCCTGAGTTCAAGCAGAACCCAGGGTCACACTCAGGTGAGGTTTTCAGGATCCGGCCGGTTTTTGGCTTTGTCCCATTTCATGTACTTATTGGTTTATTTGGTAGAGACAGTGCACATTAATAAAACATCAAATGTGCCAGAGTTAGCCAAGAGGCTATTGTGCATCTCTATTCCCTGGACAGATGTTACCACATCACCCTTAATTAAACAGAATATAAGATACAAATGGTCAGTAGAGAGAATGCAGGGTATAAGACACTTCCGCATCGGCTTCACTCGGCTGAACCGGAGGTTGTCGCCTGTTGAAAACCAGACCTCTGACATTTTAACGCGGTAGCGCTGCGAGTATCAAACGCGTGCACGTGGCATTTTACAAGCTCTTCATCCACTCTCATTTGCCGATGTCCCGCTGAATGTAGGACAGGGTGTGTGCACGTGGGCCAGGTGCTTCTAACCCTCTGGTTGTTTTTAATCACAGACTTTGTGAAAGCTGTGTGAAAACACAATATTTAGCTAATTCTATCAGATGAGTTTTGTTCAGTTTGTCAGTACAGTGGCGGTTATCGAATCGCTACAACAAAGTTACTCATGAAGTAACTATAGCTCATTTGCAGCTCCATGATATTGAAAATCATTCAGATAAAACTAAGCTACGCTTTCTGTGCTCCAACACAACAAACTCTGACGATACCGTCCATAATGTTGTCGGCTGCAGCGTTCTCCATCGATACCAGACCAATGTTTAAAAAACAGGTTGAGATAAAAGCGTCTTTTTCCCCTCCTCTCCCGCTTGCTGATGCCAGGGGAGCGGAGCGTTTTGGGGGCCGGCAGCCAGACAAGTTACACCCAGCACTGTCCGAGTGTGTACCTTTATGAAATGAAAACAAACGCGGGCAGCGGTTTAAATGGCCTGCTTGTCAGCGAGTCATCAGTCACAACTCAGCCGTGACTCCAGCTCACTAATCAGGCCGCCACAGACGGCCATGACAGCTGGAGGAGTGTGTGTGTGTGTGTGTGTGTGTGTGTGTCTGGCTGGGAGTCAGGGTGTTATTATGAGTGTGTGTGTGCGGGGTCACTAACTCACTATTCAGCCTTCCTGGGACAAAGAGTCTATTTCTACATGAATTTACAGCGTTTCTGTTGACATACACAAGTTGAAATATGTGGTTCATACAGAGAACTTATAGTGCCTTACTATACAGAGCCCATTGACTTACACTACCGTTTAAAAAATATGAATCTCCTGCTCCCAAAGCTCGGTTGTGTCCAGTCAGCTGTCTGAGAGGACCACTCTATATGTCTGGATGGTCTTTCGTGCTTTTATCTTGCTTTTTATCTTCTAGAAAGTCCTCTTTACTGTTTTGACGGTTCAGTCAGATTTAAAACGGGAACAGCTTCCAACAAAAGAGGAATAACAACTAGAAAAAGCATTTCCTGCTGAAAATGCGTTTCAATGCTGAAAACGGAAATGAATCGCAAAAACATTGCTGAAAATAGATATCCAATACAAAAACAAATTGCAAAAAGCTTAATAATTCAAAAAGTTTAAAGATTACAAATATGAAAAGTCATATCACACCTCTCCTGAAAGAGCTGAACATTTTGATATTTGAACAGTTTCTGTGGCTTCAAAAAATTCATCAGTGGTGATATTTGTAGTAGTATAAGTTGTAGTAGAAGTATTATTAGAAGTAGAAGTATTAGTAATTAGAAGAAATAGTAGAATAATATCACAGTAGTAGTAGTAGTAGTAGTAATAGTAATAGTAATGGCAGTAGAAGACATAGCAGTAGTAGTAGTACTAGTAGCAGTCGTACTCAGTGGCGGCTGGTGGAAACTTTCTAGGTAGGGCCATCCTATCAATTTCAGCAAACATCCCAGTATGATTTCATGCAAAAAAAATTTAGTATCAAACACGCATTATTACTTGGCAGTTAAATATTTAGGGATGTTTACCAACATCCCTAATTAGCTTAATCAGAAACACCTGTGTCCTTGCAGCTTTTTCATGGAGATAAAACAGGGAAACACCTCTCAAACAAATCCTCAAAACTCCCATAACCGTAGCTCCTATTGCTCCGATATTATTAATTGAGAGGAAGGATGAGTTGAAGAACAGATCCTGTAAAAATTGTGTCTGTAGTGTAAAAAATGTGGCTTAACTGGCTATCTAGAAATGGGGTACCGTGTTCTGTGGAAGATGTTTTTGAAGCAAAATTTAACATTGGTCTCTATGGAGCAGAAAGTTGGTTTTCCTGTCAATTAATGGCTTCTGTGTCAAATGTGGAAATCTGTGGGATTCCACAGTAATGTTTCTACGACAAGGACAATATTAGCTACTTTTACATCCAGAAATGATGCATGAAGAGTGAAGATTGTGGACACAGTGGCAAAACACAAATGTTTTTTTCACAAGAATCTCAAGCTGCTCTTCACTCTAGCAGTGACATCACGCACTCTAAGCTGCGCAATACACACCCATTATAAAGTCAGAAAAGTGCTGAAAAATCATAAAAGTTAAATTGCTGCAGTTCAAAAAGTTTAAAAGATATCGGAAAGCTGAATTATGCGGCAATAGTTCAGAGTTTTCTCAACATTTTAAAGTTGAAATGGTGTCTGTAGCTGAAAGTATGAGGAAGTTGAAGGATTTGAAAGTTGAAGTGTAAGAGGATTTGAAAATCTTCTCCATAGAAACCCATTCAAAAAAATTGCAAAAAGCTTAATAATGCAAAAGGCTTTTCAACAAAAGGGGGACGGAAGAAATGGTCATTTGGGGCTTGTAGGATTCCTTTAACTCTCCTCTCCTTGGTCATTTCCTTCATTTCTTTGATTCCTTCTTCCTTCTCTAGGTTGCCTGAATCCTCGCTTCCTTCTTTTGTTCTTCATCGCTCCTTCACTTTTTCCCTCTCTCCTTTACTTCATCTATTTCTCTCATTCTTGGTGACTTTCCCTCTCCAAACATCCTCACCTTTGGTGTTCCCTTCCTCCTACTTCCTACTTCCCTCCCTGCTTTGAACATACTTTGCTTCCCCATATTTTATATACATATTGCCAATATATTGATGTAACATATTTTGAACATGTATTCATCACTTTGTATACATTATGTTTTATACAACACACTTTCTCAGAGACCGATTGGTTGATTGAAACTCAACTGAAGAACGTCTGAGTCATTTCCAGTTTTTGATTCCCTGACGTTTGTAAATGTGATTTCAATAAAGTGATGAAGTCATTAATCGTGTGACAGTAGTCATCAGTGCATGTGAATGAAGTCCTTCTCTGGTTCTTGTCTCAACGGAAGGTCTGGCCACAGAAACCGCCGCCCACAGAAACCGCCGCCCTCATTGCCCCACGGTAAACAAATCAACAAATAAACAGGAAGCAGCAGAGGAGCAGCGGCCAAGTATGTCCCAGGATGCATTGGCTCCTGTCCGAGTTGATCACTGTGCTTGAATTTGATTGGACGGGACGTTTACGAGGCGTTCACAAGGAGGAGACGTGTCTCCCGCAGGAGGAGACGTGTCTCCCGCAGGAGGAGACGTGTCTCCCGCAGGAGGAGACGTGTCTCCGGCGTGATTTCTCTTCCTCTGTGGTGTCCAGACTGAGCCTGAGGGGCTGACGTGAGGACTGTGTGTGTGTGTGTTTGTATTATCAGGGGGCTCTAACTACACAAAGCTACAATGACACCCGGAGAACAACCGTGTTTGTCACAGTAATGACCGTCTGCTTATCTGTCCCTGACGGACAGCCTGCAGGGCTCAACGGGATCAAGAGTCAAGGTTTTTGGCTCGATGGAAAAGCTACTGAATGAGCAAAACTACAGAATGTAATAAATGTTTAAAAAAAGACAAAGGAACGTAAAGCTCGTCATCAAAACAACCTCTGTTTAATGAGGCCAGAGCTCCATGGACTCCAAATCAATGACATCACATGGTGTGATTTCATTAAACTCCAAGCGACTGGTCCGTCATGTGATGTTTTAATGGGAAGCGATGTTGTGTTTTGTGATACTGTGTCGATTCTAAAAAACACTTGATCTTTAATTAAAGGTCTAGTGTGTAGGATTTGGTGGCAGGCAGCAACCAGGCTGCAACCTCCGGTTCTGACAAGTGAAGTAAATGATGGTCCATTTAGAGTCAAATATACCATAAAGAAGAGTATGCTTTATGGGCGGGCTTACTGTGATTGACAGGTCACTAAAATACGTATACTGCGTCTTGAGGTCACTACTCCGCAGTCCAAACATGGTCACTGGCTGCAAAAATCCAAGATGGCGACAGCCAAAATGTCGAACTCGAGGCTTCAAAACAGCCGTCCACAAACCAATGGGTGATGTCACATCGACCACGTCCACTTCTGATATACAGTATATAAATACAACCAACTGAGTACCCCCCCCCCCCATTAGGGCCAATCTAGTCTGAGTAAGTATGAAAGTGTTGCTCTCTTCGTCTCTATTTTGCCCATCAGACAGATAAAAAAGATGGTTTTTATTTTTTAATAAAACACAGTGCAGATTAAATTATGTGACGATCGGTGTTCCTATCCTGTCTGCATGGAAATGTGGTTTCCTGTCTGCAGAACAGTCCCATGCACAGAAAAACAAGTTGTCAGTTTAAAGACTGTCTATAAAAAAGGCAAACAATTGTGAAAAATGTTTTGTAGCCAACAGTGACGCTTTGTGTTACCGTCATTTAACCAGGGAGTCACATGAGATGGAACAATGTTGTCCTAACATGTTGTGTCCACTAGTCGTAAGCGGTCCTGTTGGGATTTCTTTCTTCGAAGGCTGATATATTTTAATTTAACCAGGATTGAAGAGGTGAAACTATCCACTATTTCACAAAAGGAGCAAAAATTGTCAGTGAAAATAAAATCATTTAGCGCAGCAGAAATACATGTTTTTCCTTCTTTTCTTGTTGTCAGATTTGTGACTCTTTGGCGGTGTCCCGGAGCAGCAGGAATCCCCACAAACTGACAAACTATTGTTCATCTTGCAACTCTAAAGTCAAATCCATCATCAACGGACCACACCCCGGCCTCTCCACTGGGTGATGTATATCTGTGACCAGCAGATGGCGCACTGGCTGCAGCGAGAGCAGCAGGTGAGGGAACCTCTTGCACTCACAAACACACACACACACACACACACATACACACGCACACACACACACACACACACACACACACACACGCACACACACGCACACACACTGTATCGCTCCCCAGACATAATGCCAGCAGAACAGACAGGAAACGCTGCATACTGACAATAGATCTCATGAGAAAACACAGGTATGGATTTTATGAGAATACAAACTGTAAGATGGAAGTGAGCGGAGTTAGAGCCCCAGGAAGAAGAGGCAGGGGGTTTGATATGGATTGTGTAAATATATGATATTGATATGAATTATGCATGAGCTGGAGCCTTTAAATGAAAAGGTTTATAATGGTTTCTGTGTGTGTGTGTGTGTGTGTGTGTGTGTGTGTGTGTGTGTGTGTGCGCTGAGCCCATGACTAACAACAGAGAAATAGCCTGTGGGTGACACACAGCCATCAATCTGCCAAGGATTTCAGCACAGGAGCACATGGAGACACACACACACACTACCACACACAAACACATGGGAGTTATATTTGCATGCTGGGATTAATCTCTAATTCATCCAGTATAATCCATAACTGCCATTTTCCCCTGGCTGTATCTTTGGGGCACATGAACAAAATGGAAACTGTAAAGTCTTTTTAGTAATAAAAAGCATGAAGACTGAAGCAGCAAGTACAATTGCTTATCTGGAGAGAACACACACATACACACACACACACACACACACACACACACACAGACACACATACACACATACACACAGTAATTGTGACTTCCATATGACATAAACGCACACATAAGAGGGCGTATACCAGACAAGCAGGACAGACAGGAGTGTTCAAAGTGGTTCTAGTTCAGGGAGCGAATGGGATCAAAGTGCTGCTCAACAACAGGACAGGTTAATCCCAACCTATCACCTGGACAAAATGTCATCATGTGTCAAATGTTGTTTCTGAACCACAAATACGTTTCATAAGTAGGCTCCATATCAGGGTGGTATCTCGCTTGCAGATACGCACAATGCCACGTGGTTAACGTTGTGAAGCGATTGGTTAGTTTTAGGCAACAAAACTACTTGGTTAGAAAAAATATCATGGTTTGTGTTGAAATAATAATGCTGTTCTTTTTAGCGGTAAAGATTAGATTTAGTATCGATTAGCTCTGAACATTGTGTGCACGCAGACGTTACAAAAGCAAAACTCGCCACCAAACAAATGTATCTCGTGTCTGACTTGGTGTAGTCTCAACCGGATGGTTGTGAAAGCTCACAACAGGCAGGAATAACAGCAATAAGTATAATAATGTGCAGTTTGTGTGAAACGTATATACTCTGTAGAACCAATGACTTGTTGTTAGACCTCCGAGCTCTATCCATCCAGCTGAATTATTCTAAGTGTCTGTTCAGTAGAATACTTAAAGACAATTGAGCTTTCTCATCACTTTTATTTCTTCCCACCTCAAATAACAACGTAACTGCGTCAATATATAACCACCACCTGATGTTCTTCCATAATGTTTTGTAATAAGCGTAACAACGGTACATACGGCCACTCGATATGCTTCATCACTTGCTCTGTCTGAATGCAAAACGGCAACAGTCAACGCATACGTGGTTTGTAGAAACATACATTTCCTCTGGTGACTGGGCTGTTAATCCTGACGATGGCAGTGTGAGTGATACATAAGACATCACAGCCGGTGTTTGCTGGCCACTTGCATCTTCTCGTCACGTACTGACTTGGTCTTGCTGGGTCAGAACCCTTGGCGTCGCACCGGGTAGCCCAGTGCGCAAAACTATGACGCTACTCCATGGTCACAGTAAACAGGAGGTTAACGTTCTGAATTTAAAGAAAAACAACAAAACCGCTTAGCTTAGGTTTAGGAAAAACACGATGCATGGGCTTTAAAAAAGAACGTCAACTAAGTTAAGCGTAAACAATGTAACATAAGTACGGAAAACACGTCACAAACACGATTATTAATAATAACGGGGCACCACCCTGCGAACAGGGACCGATAACCAAACGATAAAACTAAGTCTCATAATTAGTGTTCACTCGTAATGTCAATAGTCGGGTACGACTATACATTCAAAGTGACAGTGAAGGATTGAATTCGAGCACAGGCTACGCATCCAGTTCTCATTACCTACATATGCACAAGTAATCACAGACGACTGCTCCTTAAAGTATAACAGGGTTTATTAAATTAAAATAATAAAAGATCAGATCAATTACCATCACAATCAACAAACGCCATCATACAATTTTATGTACCTAATATCTAAACAAATGAATAAAATGGGTGAGGATGTCTGTATGCGAGTATGTGTGTGTGTGTGGGTGTGTGTGTGAGTGTGTGTATGTGTGTGTGTGTGAGGGTCTCTGTGTGTGTGTGTGTGTGTGTGTGTGCAGGTTAAGTGAGAGAGGGGGGGAGAGCAGGAACATGAGAGAGAGAGAGATCATGAATCAGAGTCTGTGTGGAGTGAGAATGAGGATCGCTGATCATATCTCCCACAAACCGCCGTTGTCGCGTCGCGAACTACCGTCAGCTGTGCACGATATGATCGCGATCCCACACTTCACTCACAGAGCTGATTTAATGAAGAGAGACATCCCACACGAAGTGAAATAAAATTAATGAAAGTAATCCCCAAATAAACAGATCTTCCTAACTGCTGTGGGATGAGCGTCTGTTTCTTATCACGTCTCTTAAGCAATAATAACAAAATACTACATCCACTAGCAGCGACTGATCTTAAGGCAGACAGTTACGACAGGAAATACACAATATATGGCGGGGCTCCGTGGTCCGCGATAATTGCGCAATGACGCGGTGTAACAAGACAGTGATTGAACACAACAGGGTGCGGGAATAATAACACATAAATGAATTTACCTGAATGTATCTTAGGATAATTTAAGCTAAGCTATGCCCAAGATGCCATGATGAACTCTTACTTTGGAGAAGCTTCGTTCGATGGGGCTCGTTCCCGTGATGGGAATCGATCAGTCCCCGAGTGTTGACTCGGGAGCGCGGCTCTCGGAGCGGGCGCAGACTGTGGGTAGCTCGGTCCTCAGGAGTCGGTCGCACCCAGTAGCGTGGCTCGCTCTGGAGTGGACGCAGGCTCGGCGGACATCGGCGCGGCGTTGCCAGCGCGGGGTCGGACCTCTGTGGCGCAGCTCGCTCTGGAGCCCGCGGGTCCGATCTGTTCTCGCTGCAGCGGGGACAGTGAAACGTCGGGTGAGACGGCGTGGGGTCTGTGTCTGTTTCCCGGAAATCATCAGTCAGGAGGGGATTCGACGTCTTCCTGCCGGAGGGTTGGATGAGGGTGCGCGGCCCTCGTGGGTGAACATCGGCTGAGGTCGTTTCGTTCCTCCCGGAAATCGTGGGCCTTCGGTTGTCAGCGTGGCGCTGGGGGGGGAGAGAAGAGCCCGGTGCCTCTACTCCGTGCCCGGGACGGAGTCCAGAGGGAAGGGAGCGTTTGTGTGCTCCCTTGCTCGGCGGAGGTCGAAGGGGAAAAGCCAGGAACTGTCGGTTGCAGGCAGTTTTGTTGAACACTGGTTGAACCACAGGGGTCCTGGATTGTCTTGGCTCTTGGCCAATGAGATTGCAGCGGTGCATTCAGGAACCATAGTTTTGGGGGGGGGAGAAATTCACACCCTAATGTGAAATTCCTTCAGAGGGGGTTTGGTGCTCATCAAACCACAATCAGGATGAAACCTTTGCTTGCAAAAGGGAAGGCCTGATTGTCTTTGTTCACAGCACATGTGCAGCCATATGCTCAGACCCCAACAACGCGCGTCGAGATTACATACAAAGTCTATGCACAGACGCGATGAGACTAAAAATCGCGGCGCGCCAGTCTAATCGCGTCTGTGCATAGACTTTGTATGTAATCTCGACGCGCGTCAATCGAAAAACGCGCCCGGTGTGTGAGCAGCATAACACCGGGCTCTTGGTTGAAAGTCCTGTGTTTGTTTGAGCCATCCACCTCCACTCCCACTCACCCTGTGTGGGGTTTTTTTTGTCTTCATTCTACGTCATCAACAACGAAATATAGATGTTGTAATCAAGACACAAATATTCAGTTGGCTTAAACTCACGAAAGTTATAATTGCGAGGCAACTTGTAAAGTTTTCCTTGCTAATGAACAAAGGGCTTCTTTTCGTAAGTGTGCCGTGCTGCATTCACTGTCTCTACCTGACCTTAGTAATGGACTGACTCTTGTAGCTGTTGGGCTTTTGTCCAGAGCTCTCATGGGCAATATGATTTTACCAAGCCCACACTTTACTTGTCTTTCATTGCAAAACAACACAATATTTTCCGTGGACCAGTGGAAACGTTTAACTTCACAGTCCAGTCTGCTTTCCTGTAAATAAAAGTGTGTTTGTGGTCAAAGGCTTTGGCCCGGTCCGCAGCCGCCAGTGGTACACTGGCAACCACTGAGAACCTGCAGCGGTAATATCACTATCTGCAGGAACTGGTATTCAGCTAATATAAGAAAAGCAATGTGCACAAAAAGACTTCCATCCTGTGAAGATGTGTGGTGATATCTGTGGGAGTACTCAGCCAGCTCTAGCACATTGACTTGTGTACTTTGACCCTGGGAAAGGTTCCCGTGGGAAGCAGCCTGGTGCTGATGCGGCGTAGAGCCTTGTTTTAAGTCGACAGAGTTATGTTATTACACTCATCAGTGGCTGGTAACGATCTGATAGATGGGAAGGTTGCGTTAGAGCAGGAATTCCCAAAGTGTGGTGCGCGAGCTGCCTCTAGGGGGTGCGCGAGAGGAAAAATGTAATGGCGGTGCAGTCCTGTCTCCTAAAAATTACTTTCCCCCAAAACTAAAATGCATTCTCAATTACGTTTTTACCATGAATGTATTTTCTCCCTGATTAGGTTTGTGTTTGACATATTACGTTTCTCATCAACATATCTTTGCCATACTTTAGTCTTTATTATTATTCTGTGATCTGCCTCGCCTCTACCCCGCCACCCACGAGTTGTTGCCCCGCGGCCTGTTCCGAGGGCTGACAGACCCGACGATCGGGTGCCTCGCGGCGGGGGCGGCTGGAGACCTCGCGTCCCGGCGCCAATGGGTGAGCGCCCGCCACTCGGAACCATAAAACCAAGTCCCGGATTTCACCCGGGGGATATTCTGGAGGTATTGTGGCCGGGTGATGTGTCTCGTTGCTGGGGAGGTATGAGCCGAGAGTGGCGGGGTGTTATGGAGGTATATATTACAACTCGGTGTTGTTCCCGTGCGTCGATGAGCGCATTTCTGCCGGAGACAGGCGGCGTGTTGTGGTAGTATTCTGATCGCGTAATAGGGAGAAGGAGAGGCGGTGGTGGAGAGGGACAAAAATGTTAAAAAGATGGTGGAATGTATGATTGGAGAGAGAGAAGCGAAAAAGTTGGACGTGATCCCGCGTCCAACAACACTGTGTCGCGTGCATCGATGCTTTGTCCGAAGACATCCTGGCTACATTAGTCGGTCGCGTGAAGAAGAGTGAGTTTCACTCTCTGCAAGTAGACGAGCCTACAGATGTGCCCAATTTGGCCAATCTACTGGTGAACGTCCGTTACCTTTTCGAAGGCACGGTGCAGGAAGAGTTTTTGTGTTTTTTATCTTGTAAACAAACACCACCCGTGAGCAAACTGTTCTCTCATCAGTCCGATTTTTATGCGGCTATAAATAGGCTCTGTTGCGTTTTTTTTTTAAGGTGTGTGTGTTGGGGGGGGGGGATTGGGGGTGCGTGAACCCGGTCGGGATGTAGAAGGGGGTGCATGGCCTAAAAAGTTTGGGAACCGCTGCGTTAGAGGGTCACTTGTCTCTGTTCTGTCGTGCTCTGCAGCCTCTTTGTTCCCGTCATTAGAAACGTTTCATATTGTACTCTTAACCGCAGTAATAAAGGCTTTTATTCTCAGGGCCACCGATCACATGCAGGCAGGTTAAACTGAAGTAATAATCCAATTCATTATTTCCACTGGAACTTCCACTCAGATGTATCATTTATCATGTCACTGGGGTCAGAACTAATAGAAATACAGGGGTGGAAGAAGTACTCTGATCTTGTATACTTACTACTTGTATACTTAAGTAAAAGTAGTAATACTTTTTAGAAATACAAATGAACGTCCTGGATTCAAAGTTGTAATCAGAATCAGACACGGTTTATTGCCTTTGCATGTTCAAGCACTGTGCACAAACACAGTACAATGGTATAAACACAGTACAATGGTATAAAGTACACAATTTAAAATAACGATGGGATACAATAGAATATGAAAAAAAGATAAGAATACATAAAAGTACGCCATCAATATGTTATTCAAGTGTTTGTTGTGTTTAAGTGTACATTTTACTTCACTAAATGTTGAAAAGTATTAGCATCAAAATAAACTTAAATTAAAGTACCAAAAGCAAAAGCACTCGTTATGCAGAATGCCCCACTTTAGAATAATGTATATTTTAGTGTTGGATTATAATTATGAACGCATGAATGTGTTCCCTTTAATGTTGCCGCTGGTAAAGCTGGAGCGAGTTTTAATGACTTCATATGCTTTACCTGATGGGTAGCCTGGGAATTTATACATTAATATATTATTTTAAAAAAAATGTTGGGGTGGGGGGGTAACATTTTGTATTATTAATCTGAATCTGCAAAGCTATATGTGTTATGATGTGGTGTGTTCATGGACCCGAATGCAGACTCAGACAGCAGAGTTCTATTTCAAAACCAAGATAATTTATTTCTCTCAGTCAAGGGAAAAGACAGGAAATGGACAAAGTCAATAGGAGGCGTCTCCACGCCTCCGCACAGTTCCAAGCCGGAAAGTGGCGGAAATCCTGCTGAGCGGCAGACAAGCCGACAGGAAAACTGTCAAACGTCGGATCTCGGATCTTAGATCTCGGATCTTAGCCGGGAAGTGGCCGGTCCGCGTCCACGGCTGGCAGGCAGGCAGGCTGGATCGTCTGTGTGACACCCGAGGCTCGACACAGGAACGCCAAGACTACACAGTTGATCTCCGAGGAACTAACTGGAAGGCTTCTTCGTACAGGTGAAAACCCGAGGCTCGACACTGTACGGCAGGCAAGTTGAAAAAACGAAATGCATCGTTAGTAGCGGATCTTCAGAGAGTGAACAAATGGACTACTCACGGGTCAATACCAGGTAGGTAAACGGACAGACTGACAACTGGGATGAGAGTGACAGGAGTATTTATGTCAGCTGGAGGCGATCACAGTAGATGAGGCACAGCTGTGCCTACGGAGAGAGGCGCGGCAGTGGGCGGGACTCGTAGGAGGACACTACTGAGGGAAATACAACAGAGTTAGACATAAATCCTCACAATATGAGCTTTAACATGAATGTAATGGAGTAGAATTATAAAGTAGCAGAAAATGGAAATACTCAAAATTGTACTCAAGTACAGAACTCGAGTAAATGTACTTAATTACTTTCCACCACTGTAGAAATGTAACCCAAATGACAGCAAGATCCCACTATCTTCACTGACACTCACACATTCCCTGTTGCATATCCAACACTGTATATTGGACATCATGGAAGGATGATTCAGCATTATTCACTCTCACCGTGCGTAACCATGCGTAACACCTGCAGCGCATCCATCATCACGTTCAGGCGTCCCAGCAGCTGGTTCTGACCTGATTAGCAATATCTGCATCTCCACAACCGACACCGGCGTCAGACTGACGCTGAGCTCACAGCGCCGCACCGACAGAAGTGATGTAAAGTCCTCAGCACAGATGGTTGGAGCCAGAGGCAGGATTTGTACCTCGGTCTGTCACTGAGGAGTAATGGAATGATGTAACTAAACTTTGAGGCCATTAAAGTGTCTTGCAGACTAAATCAATTTCATATTTGCAGCCACTAAAGTAGAGCGTTTGCTCGTGTCTCAGTGAAGTTGCTTCTTAAAGGGATCAGTATTGATTTAAAGCCAATGGGACCACTCACCATCAGGTCCTGAAGGGGTGAAGAGCAGGTCAGAGGAGCAGATTCATTCATTCATGTTTAAGACTAAAAACAGGAGCCACCAATGTCAACATTTAGCTGATAAGCTTTCAAGTGGATTGGCATCACAGCACTGATTAACTAGCCCAAATCAGCATTTTAAATTATGCTTTAGACGGTCAGGTTTATGGTAAAATCAACTTAATTTATAGGCATTGCGATTGCACTGATCGACCGATCTGAGTGGCTGCAAACCGACATTAATCAGGCAGCAGAAACTTGTCCGTGTGAGAATCCTATAATTGAGGCTAAATCCTCACTAATATGTTTTCGTTTTAAAACACATGATTTTTTTTTGCTACGTTTGCGCCCAAGCGTCCATGCTACTCTGGCGTTTGAGAACCCCTAAATCAGAAACACGGCTAACCCCGTTCTACTGTTTCAGTCTGGATAGGCAGAAACGGAGACGTGACTTTTTCTTTCCTCCTGATTGGACACGCTCCTATCATGTGACGCTCCTATCATGTGACGCTTCTCTGGAAGAAGCACCTTTAATTCAACATAGGATAAGGAATTACATGCGTTTATGACCTTTGTTGTCTATGCTATGCTGCAGTCGTTAAATGACCAAGATTATTAGCGGAAAATACAGGGGGACATCTGATATACCAATAGAAGATAAACAGGGAAAGCTTCTTACAACGGAAGCAGACCAAGAAGCTAGATGGACGGAGCATTTTAGCGAGGTGCTGAACAGGCCTCCACCAACAACACAGGCCAACATCCAAGATGCAGAAGCAGATTTGGATATCAGCATTGAACCACCAACCACAGATGAAATTATAATCGCGATTAAATCCTTAAGAAACAGGAAAACCCCTGGCCCAGATAACCTCAATGCAGAGCTCTTCAAAGCAGACCCGATTCTGGCAGCAACAATTCTTCAACCACTTTTTACATCTATATGGGAGAAGAAGAAAATACCTGATGACTGGTCAGAGGGGATCATCATCAAATTACCAAAAAAGGTTCTCTAAGAAATTGTAATAACTGGCGTGGAATTACACTTCTGTCAATACCAAGTAAGATCATGGCAAAGATTATTATTAATCGAATAACAGATGCTGGAGATCAACGTCTCCCAAAAGAACAGGCAGGTTTCAGAAAGGGTAGAAGTTGCAACGATCACATATTCACATTACGTAACATCATAGAGCAGTGCACAGAGTGGCAGAGGGAACTGTCTATAAACTTTGTTGACTTTGAAAAAGCATTTGACTCCATTCATCGTGAGAGCCTGTGGTGTATATTGCGGCATTATGGGATCCCTGAAGATATGGTTCACGTGATCCAAAGTTTTTATACCAACTTCACATATAGGGTTGGAAACAGTCTCCAAACATTCCAAGTAAAAACAGGTGTGAGACAAGGATGTGTGATGTCAGCTTTGCTCTTCAATATTACTATTGACTGGGTAATGAGACAAACAACTGAAGACCAAAATAGAGGCATTCGATGGAGACTATTTTCATCACTTCAAGATCTCGACTATGCAGATGATCTCGCTCTTCTTTCACATACTCATCGACACATGCAGGAGAAAACATCCCGCCTCAGTGATTTTGGTCAGAAGATTGGCCTGAAGATCAGCAAAAAGAAAACAGAAGTGATGACTCTGAACATTCCCGATCCCTCACCAATTCAGGTTAACGGAGAAGATGTTGACGAGTTCACATATTTGGGCAGCACTGTCAGACACGATGGGGGCACAGATAAAGACATCAAGAACCATCTCAATAAGGCAAGGAATGCTTTCAAAGTACTGAATAACATACGGAGGTCACAGCAGTACACCATCAAGACCAAGCTTAAATAGTATCAGAGCTGTGTTTTATCCACCCTATTGTACGGTTCTGAATGCTGGAGAATGACACAAGAAGACCTCAACAGACTATCAACCTTCCACACCAAGAGTTTAAGATGAATACTGCACATCTTCTGGCCAAACACCATCTCAAATCAAGAACTGTATGACAAATGCCAACACGAAAGCATGGAGACCATCCTAATGAGAAGAAGATGGAGATGGATAGGACATGTGTTGAGAAAAGATCTTGCTGATATCACAAGAACAGCCTTACATTGGACACCAGAAGGGAAAAGAAAAAGAGGCCGACCAAGAAACACATGGAGAAGAACTGTGGAGAAGGAGATGCAGAGCCTAAAGCACTCATGGGGCGCCATCCAGAGACTTGCCCAGGACAGACGGGAGTGGAAGACTTTTGTTGCTGCCCTACATGCCAAGAGGCATAAAGGGAAATGATGATAGCCCATGTGCAACCCTGTGGAGATTGCTTGTGCTTTCTTTGGTGGCATTCATCGTGACCGATCCTTGTCTGGAACTCTGTAACTGTCCCCTCTTCATCACTGTGTAGAATCTCTCCTGTTGGTGCTGGAGCCAGAGGTGCGGTATGAATTATACTGCAGTTTGTTTGCTGATGACATCCTGGTTTTTTCCCACATCCTTCATTTGGCCCCTTGTGGCCTGGCGGCAGGAGCTGACAGCACAAAACCCAAACATAAATTTCAGTTAGCCATTTCACGTTTGCCAACATCTCTCTTCTTCTGGCCCTGATTTTCATCTCTCTGTTCTTTATTCTGTTGTTGTTGTTTCCACTTTATATTATTAGCCAGCTAAAGTGAATTCATGAAGGCACACACAATAAGGCAGCCATCCACCGATCGCATTACTGCTGAAAAGTTGTAGTCTGTGTTGTTCATGGTGTCTCCCTCTCCCTCTCTCTCTCTCAGCTCCTCATGTCTCTCAGGGCTAATGGTGATGACAGTGAGGTGCCAATATATGTTTAGAGATTGATTGATGAATCCACATTTGTCACACACACACACACACACACACACACACACACACACACACACACACACACACACACACACACACACACACTGAATGCCGCTCCTGCTCTCCTCCTCTCCCTCATTGTCCCAACAGACTCATTGCACATTTTCACCCCGCCCTCACCTCCTCCTGGCTCCTCCATTCGCTCCACATTTTCTTCTTTTCTTAGCCGTTATCATCATTTTCTCCCTGTGCAATTTCTTGGGTTTCCATTTTCTTCTCGCTTTGGGCTTTTCTGATTTTCACCCCCTTAGAGATCTCACTAAATTCTCCTATAAATCTCCCTCGTCGTCTCTCGCCTCCACCTCATCATTATCTCAAGCTTTCCATTTTACTCCCTCATCCTCTGTCCATCTCCCCCTCGGTTTCCACAACCTTTTCTTTTGCTCTCTGCTTCTTCTCACCTCACTTGACTTCTTATCACCTTTCTCCTTCTCTCCTTCTCTCTGCACCTCTTCCTAGAATCTCAACGTAAGCACCCAACATGCACTGTCTTTACCTGGACTGAGCTGAGTTGCAGCAGCTTTCTTGGAAAAAACGAGACGAAAGCTGAAAATCAATACACCATTTTCCTGTGATAAATCGCCAGTACCAATGTTTTTCACACATATTTTCACTGAAATAGGAGTGATAGGAGATGATTTGTTACATTTAAACAGTAAAAGCAAGAAACTATGCAGAAAATCTGTATGTGGTGCAAAGCTCTACCTGGCCTCATTTAAAACAAATATATGTCTGTGTTTGTACTTTTTATATTTATATATATATATATATATATATATATATATATATATATATATATATATATATATATATATATATATATACATATATATATTTATTTATTTATGCCATCAGTGGTTTCCAACCCTTTATTGGCTTATGATCCTTTAGACCAGGGACCCGAGGGCCAGAATCCAGCTCACTTGATGACTTTGCAAAGCGACGTCTTTAATTCAAATGTCTCTATCAAAGGCACTGCTATTCCTATAATGACTAGCATGATTCAGGGATGCTCCACATCTCTTTTTTTTATTTATTTTTGCCTGGGGGGGGGGGGGATCATGTGTTCGTTCGTGTGTGAATGTGAGTATCTGTCTGTCTGTCCACGGCTAGTCTCGCAGACTGATGGACACATCAGCTTGATATTTTTTTTTTGATGATACATGACTGTATGCTCAAGGACCTGTTGTGGTTGCGGTGATTTCACAATTTTTTAATAACTTAATTTCCAGCTAAAAACAAGCCTTACCTAGTGTGATTCAAAAACTGACCTTTACAGAAAAGGTTAGTCTCATTTTGAACCAGAGCATAATTAGCATTAATTCCATACCTGAGGCACGAGAAGAGATAAATAAATCCCTGTTTTTGTTATCTCAGTCACCAACTTGACTGAAAGGAAGCCAGGATTGTCAATCGACAGAGACACGCCATGTTGGAGATCTGGGGTTCCGTTTATAACCGTTGCGTACGCACAAAACAGGGCCTGAAAGACGCGTATGTACATCAACACATGCGTATGAACATTTTGGAGACACAGGGAAATTGGCAACGCAGATAGTGAGGTGGTGAATTGAAGCCAGATTGTAGAAATGAAATGCGCATCAGTACAGGTATGATGATGCCTCTCACACATATGAACTACAGGCCCATATCTAAACTGCCTTTCTTGTCCAAAATTTGAGAGAAAGTGGTGGCCAAACAACTTACTGCTGCACTGGAGAGGCACAACATGTACGACAAGTTCCAGTCTGGGTTTCGTAAGCAACACTCTACTGAAACCGCTCTCCTGAGGGTTTCAAATGACATTCTCATGTGTGCTGATGCAGGTGACTGCTCTGTGTTAGTTCTTCTGGAACTCAGTTCTGCATTTGACACTGTAGACCAGGGGTGGCCAACCAGTCAGAGACTAAGAGCCACATTTTTTACTGTGTTACCGCAAAGAGCCACATCACATATGGGCACACATGAACATCACCCCATCCCTTCCTCACACACACACACTCACACACACACACACACACACACACACAGACTTCTGCTCAGCCAGATTTATTGTAAATGTCACACACCAACATGATAATGACAGAAATTGACTCCTACAGTACTAAGACCACAGGCCAGTCATTTTCAACAATGAACATTGTGTGCACTGTCTCACACACACAAACTCTCAGTTCAACCAAGTCCACAAACAAAAACATAATAATTTACAATAGCGTTTTTCTTTTACTATGCATGTTGCTTAGTGGGACTTCTGGCATTCCTTGCCTTGAACAATCCTCTTAAAATCTGGCTTGTATTCCGTTGTTGCCACTCGAAGCAATTCTTTCACATGGGTGTCAGTCAGAACAGATCGATGCTTTGATTTCACGTGTTTCAGGGTAGAAAACACAGACTCGCAGACGTATGTTGACAGAATCACTGACAGAACAGAAAGCTTTTCAAAAATCTTAAAATAAAGTAATTCATTTTACAAAAAAATTATTTCACTGAATTGTCCTGCAGCTTTAAATTCAGTTCATTCTGGTGTGAAGTGATGTCAAAAAGCCACAATATTATATTTTTCTCATCTTCTAAAAAGAGAAATTAGTGAGCATGATCTTTATCTGTGGTTATTAATCCACTTGTTTCAGCTCTATTCTCTCTGTTAACATCCTTGTTGTGAAGTGAATTCATGTGTTAAGATTCTGATCATGTTGGGCTCTTAGGTTTATTTTCTGTGTCTTCATTTAGATGTGAGTGGGTACATTTGTTCAAAAGAGTTGTGCTTTGCCTCGTAGTGACGCTTCATTTACTGCTTTTAATTATCGTCACGGTCTCCAAACATGAGAGACACACTGGTTTTAAACTGTCCGTGTGAATAATTAACCTATAAGAGTCTGTTCATTCTGGTTAAAGACTCTGGTCTCTTTGACCACTTTTCTCTTTTTGGAGAACGTCATGTGAAACAACTTCTCTGACTCACGTAATATTCTCCTGCTCTTCCTTCTCTTTCCTCGTCTCTCCCCGGTGTGTGTACAGCTCAGAATACCCATATTTTATTCGCTGAGCTGCCATCACGTGATGTGATTTACAACGTATTGGTCTGTGCGTTTCCTGCATCGCTGAACGAGTGCCGTACAGGCTGAAAAGGCTGCGCAGCGCCGGTTAAAATAGAAGCGCTCTGTCAAAATAAAAACGATTTTAGGTCCTGGATCCGGATACAACGGCGTCTGGGTCCGGCTCCGGACCGCGGTCCGCCAATTGGCGACCCCTGCACTATGAAACTTTGCGGTATTTTCATCTCACGCACATGCACGTTTGACGAAAATACCGTATTGAACTCAAGCGAAGCGAACACGCACATTAAAAAAAACACAAACACAAACTTCGATATGAACGTAAGAGCCGCATGAAACCAGGCAAAGAGCCGCATGCGGCTCGGGAGCCGCGGGTTGGCCAGGCCTGCTGTAGACCATGACATCCTGATTAAGAGGCTACGTGATTGGGTGGGCATAACTTGCATAGCGTTAGACTGGTTTACATCTTACCTCAATGACAGAAGTTTCAATGTCTCTGTGGGTGATTTTGTGTCTGTTACCTCTCCACTGTCTTGTGGTGTACCGCAGGGCTCGGTTCTGGGGCCTCTGTTATTTTCCCTTTATCTGTTACCTTTGGGACCGATCATAAAAAGCTATAATGTGTCCTATCACTTATATGCAGACGATATCCAACTCCATCTGTCATTCAAACCCAGCGAGGCACTCACATTAACTAGGCTCCTGGACTGTGTCAATGCCATCAGAGACTGGACGGCAGAAAACTGCTTACAACTCAACGACTCTACGACGGATGTCCTAGTTATTGCTCCAGAGGAGTTTGTCCCCATGATCAGGCAGATTATTAGTCCACTCTCCTCTGCTGCCCATTGCAACCTGCGCAATCTTGGGATTTTCTTTGATCGATCCATGTCGTTTGACCCTCATGTTAAGCAGCTGTCCAGGTCATGTTTCTTCCATCTAAGAAATATCAGTAAACTTAGATCTGTAGTATCAACACCTGAATTAGAAATGAGCATACACACATTTATCTCTTCACGCATTGACTACTGCAACTCACTTTTCACATCACTCAGTGCATCTGCTCTTAACCGTCTGCAGGTCATCCAAAATGCTGCCGCCAGATTACTCACCAGGACAAATCGACGGTCTCACATCACCCCCGTACTCCGATCTCTCCACTGGCTTCCTGTAGCATCTAGGATACACTTTAAAATTCTCACCATCACTTACAGAGCACTTCACGGTCAGGCTCTGGCTTATGTAGCTGATCTACTTCGCCCCTATTCACCCGCCCGCACTCTCAGGTCAAACGCTCTAGGTCTTCTGTCAGTCCCACGCACACGATTTAAGACCCGTGGTGACCGAGCCTTTGAGGCAGTGGCCCCGAGGCTCTGGAATGCTCTGCCTGCAACTCTGCGCCTCGCAGATACTGTGGATACTTGTAAAAGCCAGCTCAAAACCCACCTGTTTAGGCTGGCGTTTGTGTAAAAGTAAACCCATGTCCTAGACCTGCTCTTAAAATATGTTTTACATTTTAATTAAATTTTTTATTTTAATTAAATTTTTTTAATTTTCTCTGTGTAGATAATTTATTGAGTCTAGGGTCACATTGTGTGTTTTATGCTTTTAAATGTCTGCTCTGTTAAGCACTTTGTGATACTACTGTCTGTGAAAAGCACTATATGAATAAAATTCATTCATTCATTCATTCATTATCTGTAAGACAATGTCAAATAGCGTTAAAGAACTGCAGAACAGAGCGACAATAGTTTTGTTGTTTTTGTGAGTAAAATCGCTGCAGTGAACACGACTTTATTTATTCATTGATGGTTTATTCCATAGTGACAGATACAGTACAGAAAAACTGAAAACAGCGATCCGACGCGAGTATCAGAGCTCACTGGAGCAGAGGTTCCACCTGCACATAATGATTGTGTATATAGCCATTGACAGCTCTCGCACAATCTCGGGACAAACAAATTTCCCTCTGATGAAGCAGTGAAGGACGAACCCTCCACGGCGAGCTTTATCTGTCAGCTCTCAACCATGCAGCCGCACAGGAGGATCGATGACAAGATTTCCAATCGGAGTAAGTCATTTCTTTCTCCCTTTTTGGCCTCCACTTCCCCCTCTCTCCTCCGCTCTATCTTCATCTCAGTATGCCGTCATCTTAGCTGTATTTTCTTCTGAGTCTCTTTTTACATAATTTCCCCGTATTTAAGAAGTGCACGTAGTCATCGTGACGTCACCCATTGGTTTGTGGGCTGCCGTTACGAAGCCTCGAGTTTGGAGATTTCACCGTCACCATCTTGGATTACGGCCGTCGCCATGTTGTATTTTTCGCAACCAATGAACAGAAGTTAAAATATGTGGAATGCAGAGGAGTGACGTAGAGACTCCGTATACGTCTCTGGTAGCAGCAGCAACCTGTCAATCACAGTAGCCCCGCCCTAAAGCATCCCCTGCTTTATGGTCTGTTTGACTCTAAATGGACCATAAGTTACTAAATGAATATCATGCTGTATTGAAGAAGACTTGAAGCGATTGAGACCATAAAGTCATGTTTACAATGTTTACTGAGGGAATAAATCAAGAGAGAAGTAGAGTCATTTTCTCATAGACTTCTATAGAATCAGAGGAGTCGCCCCCTGATGGCCAGTAGAGAGAATGCATGTTTTAAGACACGTTTTTTTGCCATACTTGCATTTTCTCCCTCCAACACACCTGAACATTTAGTGTGGATCCTACACCCTGTTTGATGAAATGAGACCCCTGCACTCTGCTGGGTGCACTTTTCTAGTTCATTAGTTGTAAACATTTGTTGAATTTCCTCTTGTCACTGCACAGGGTGACAACGCGCTGAAGCTTTACATGTGCTGTAATAATCAGCACAAGCAAAGAAGCCCATCTCATGCCGGCAGTGTTATAGTTGGCGCTCCCTGACATTTGAACTCACATTTCCCATCATCTCTGTTACACGGTGTTCCCTGTCTCCAAACATGTGAGAGAAACTCCTCCACCAGTCCATCACTGTTCCGCCATCTGCCACGTCGAGAGAGCGGAGCTCCGGTAGTTTGCAGGAATGCTGCCGTCCGCTTGTTTTGTCCCATAAAGCAATCAACCCACTGGCATACAAAGGGAAATGCAGAGTGCAGGCTTTTAGAAGCCCACCGTCATCCTGCCAATGGTGACAATGTTGTACTAATGTCTGAAAATCTTATGTTCGTTCTGACTGATTCCTAACTATCTCTCTGCTGTGCGTCTCTCGCTTGAGCTGTGATCCTCCAGTCAAGTGGATTTGATTTAAAGGGAGACAAACAGAGTTCCCCAACCATGCAGCCGCACCAGGAGAATCGATGAAATGATTTCCAGTCGAAGTAAGTCATTTGTTTCTTCCTCTTTGGCCTCCACTTTCCCCCTCTCTGGTCTTTCTCCCACTGAGTATGCCTTCATCTCAGCTGTATTTTTGTCAGAGTCTCTTTTTTCATGATTTCCCATCTCTCTTGTCTTCTTTTCTTTTCTCGGTCGGCTATCACAGACACCCTGTAGTTACACTGATGCTGCTCACACACCGGGCGCGTTTTTTGATTGACGCGCGTCGAGATTACATACAAAGTCTATGCACAGACGCGATGAGACTGGCGCGCCGCGATTTTTAATCTCATCGCGTCTGTGCATAGACTTTGTATGTAATCTCGACGCGCGTCAATCAAAAAACGCGCCCGGTGTGTGAGCAGCATGAGGCAGAGATATTACAAGTTGGTCCAATGAAAGCTTCCGCTGTTGTGGGAGAGCTCCCACCATCTGTTGCTGGAAAAAGGCTCAACTTTGCAACATGTTTCTGTCGCAGAACGCATTGAAACAAAACCGCTTTGTGATGCTCCGAACCAGCAGGGAAAAAAAGAGGAAATATGATGAAAATGATCTGGGTCTGGGCTTCACTTGGATTTGCAACGCAGATTGCCCAAAGCCACAGTGCATGGTGTGCAGTGATGTTCTGGCTAACAGCTGTCTGAAGCCCACTTATTTACATCGCCACCTGAACACCAAGCATGCCAGTGCAAGTCAAAAGCCCCTTACATTTTTTATATCGAAATTGGAGGAGTTACAAAACAGCCAAAAACAACTGCAGTCTCATTCATGTTGGGTCTATAAATGACGCACTATGGGCTTCATATCTTGTCAGAAAGGGGCTACCGCATACAATCGCCTGTGCTTGCCAGCTGCCAGAGAGATGGTGGAATGTATGATTGGGGAGAAAGAAGCAAAAAAGTTGGACATGATCCCGGTGTCCAACAACACTGTGTCGCACCGCATCGATGCTTTGTCCGAAGACATCCTGGCTACATTAGTCGGTCATTAATTGTAAATTAAATGTGGTGCAATCTGCCTCTGAGCGTGTGCCCTCGCCATCCGTATTGCTCTTTAAAAGTGACGCCTTGTGTAACTGAAAGTTATTGAAACTTTGTTGCAGTGTTTCAGGGCGTTTTCACACCCGTAGTTCATTTGCTTTGTTCCGATTCAGGGATTAATATGATACAATGTTGCAGTTGTCCCTTTGTTCGGTTTGTGTTCACACTGCAACATTTAACAGCGGACTAAATCTTGTAAACAAACGCCACGCACGAGCAAACTGTTCTCTCATTGGTCCGATTTTTATGCGGCTCTGTTGCTTTTATTATTTTTTTTAAGGGGGGGGGGGGTGCGCGAACCCGGTTGGGATGTAGAAGGGGGTGCGCGGCCTAAAAAGTTTGGGAACCGCTGCTCTAGATATAGTAGAGTAACGTCTCTGAGGGAGAGAATGAAGAATGAATTTGTAAATCTGTGTCTGTGCCTCTAATATACAACTCGTATATCATCTTTGTAAATCAACACAAAATACATGTTTTTTAGCCTTTGTTAATCTCAACGGATTCATGTGGATCCTTTAGAGCAGGGGTGCCCACACTTTTTCGGCTTGCGAGCTACTTTTAAAATGACCAAGTCAAAATGATCTACCTACATTAAAAATGCTGAATATCTATATATATATATATATATATCTATATCTATATATATTAGGGGTGTAACGGTTCACAAAATTCACGGTTGGGTTCGGTACGATTCAGTGGAGCCACGGTTCGGTACGTTTCGGTACAGTAGAAAACTATAAATGCCAGAGAAATGTACTTGATTTTAAAATATATTTATTCATTACAACTGACATCATGAAGTTATTCTTTGACTTTGAACAATGATGGAACTATACCTGTGTTGGGAACGTAGAGGGGCGTGTTTGGGTTATCAGCTTTTAAGAAACTGAATTCTTGACATCAATAGAATTATTAATGTAAGTAACACTTATTAATGATTATTAATAACAACGGGGCACCACCCTGTGAACAGGGACTAATAACCAAACGATAAACTAAGTCTCATAATTAGTGGCCACTCGTAATGTCAATAGTCGGGTACGACTACACATTCGAAGTGACAGTGAAGGGTTGAGTTCGTACACGGGCTACTACATCCAGTTCTTATTACATACATATGCACAAGTAATCACAAACGACTGCTCTTTAAAATATAATAGAGTTTATTAAATGAAAATAATAAATGATCAGATCAATTACTATCACAGCCAACAAACGCCACCATACAATTGTATGTGCCTAAATAATACCTAAACAAATGAATAAAATGGGTGAGAATGTATGTATACAAGTATGTGTGTGTGTGTGTGTGTGTGTGTGGGTCTGTGTGTAAAAAGAAAGGGGGGGTCTTAAACTACAGTTGAGGACTACAAAGATGGCGGAGTCGAATGACGTAGCCAAAATAGCAGAGGGGGGGGGGGGGGGGGGTGAGACTGTGTGAAAAGGGAGGGGCCTTAAGATGCTACAGCTAAACTACCACCAGATGGCGGAGTCGAGTGACTTAGACAAAATGGCGGAGGGGGGGGGGTCAGCTGTGTGTGATCACGTGTGGCGGCGCAGCACGTGTGTTGGAACACTAGGTGAGAGTTTCACCCACCATCAGCCGGAGCTCTATGTGTATGTAAGTTACGGAAAACAAGAGGAATAAAAGAGGCAGAGAGAGGAATCAGAGCTTCTGTGTGCGGTGTCGCGTTGTAGTGAGAATGAGGGTCGCTGACTGTATCTCACACAAGCTGCCGTCATCGCCTCGCGAACTTACGACACTTATGCGCGATAGCCGCGATTCCACACTTCAGTCACAGAATCGATTCAAGGAAAGAGAGCAGGAACAAAATGAAATAAAACAATCCCCAAATAACAGTCAGAACAGGAGCACACAACACGACGGGCTCGGCGGTCCGTCAGTGATTGCGCAATGTCTCAGCAACACGAAAGACAGTGACTTAAACACGACAAAACACGGGAATAATAACATATAAATGAATAACCTGAATTAAATTTAGGTTAATTTAAGCTAAGCTACGCCCAGACACCATGAACCCTTACTTTTAGATGCTTCGTTGCAAAGTGGAGAGTGTTCGTCGATGGATTGTGGCTTCTTCTTCTCAGCAACACATAAGCATAAAAAACAAAAACTGCTCCTTAATGTTATTTAGTATTGTTACTTACATCTTGCAAAAGAGATTTTTAATCTCAATGGGACTACCTGGTTAAATAAAGGTTTTAAATTTTATTTTTTATTTTTTTTATTCAAACGTATTCGGTTCGTCATGCGTACCGAACCGTGAGCCTCGTACCGAACGGTTCAATACGAATACGCGTACCGTTACACCCCTAATATATATATATATATATATATTGTATTGTGCCATAAGGGTTCATGCAGTTATGCAAGGTATGCCAACATATATTGTAAATATAAAGTATACTCGGTATAACATGCAAGATAATCTATGAATTACGGCACATTATTTTTTGTAGCTGTTTGCTGCAAATGCCGGATGATACCATCCTGAATCACTGAGATTGAGATATTTTAACACACCAAACACCAAACTATAATATAGTATAGTCACAATTTAGTATAATGTGTTGTAGCCCACTATGAGCATACTGGTAACCGACAGTACGAGCATGATTTGAAACGTCAGGAGCTGTGATGGCACCATTAAATTGATTATGATTGCACAAATCAAAAATCCTCATTATCACCGTCAGCCAACTGTAGAGCACCACATTCATCCAGCTCGTTAGTCTTGATTGGTGCATGGTTGATCATTTGACACTAATTTGCATCGTTTTATGCACATCAACAAAATCAGCTTGTAATGTAAGTCATGGCGTGACTAGACATCTGTCCCGCTTGTTTCTGAGCTATTATGTTCATGTTTTCTTCTTCAGATAAAAGAAGCAGTTGTTTGTCTCTGCTGTCTCTGCTGCTGTCTCCCCCTTCACTTCATCCCTCATTAAATATAGAAGGAAGAGTGTAGAGGAGACTTTTCTTTTTTAATACAATGGAATTAAGAGGGTGAGTCTAAGCTTTCATGCTCAAGATGAACTGACACAAGCTCATTGTGAACCAAGCTAGTGATGAATTGGACTTTGTGTCGTTGTTTCTCTCTGGTCACTTTCTTTTCTCTTCTCTTGTTTTGTCTTTTCTCTTGTATTGTCTTTTGTATTGTCTTTTGTATTGTCTTTTGTATTGTCTTTTCCAGCTGAGTGGAGGCAGTGGACCACCAGGGACGAAAGAAGTCAAGAAGTAGATTTGCTGCCCTGCTCCTCCTCCCCAGGTACAGTAGTATCACCCCGTATGCTTTATGAGGCGGCTTATTGGCCTTGGTGCCCCGCTGTTTTATATAGCTTCTAAACTGGTACTTCTCTTTTCCTGTACAGAACTTCTTCAACATAAACGGCCATCAAAGTCACTGAGAATAACCTTTAACTGTTTGTGAAACAGTCTCAATGTAACTGATGCCTCTATATGACCTACATAAGTAAAGAAGACCATCAGCTCAAAGATTCTCTATTCCTAAAACATTATGTCCACGTACAATTTCGACAAAACGATTTACGGAAAGCAGTTTCATCTGAAACTCTTACAGCTCAGACTCCAGCGGGGGCCTCCGGCAGCAACCAGCCCGGATACATCAAGGAGCGCAAACACCTGTGCGGGCGTTCAGGTCAGGTGACCATAGTCTGATATGACCGATTTACACATAAGCAGCAAAAAATATGGTGCGTCCAAAAGGCCTTTTCCCACAGATGTGTCAGACACTTTGTCATGCCCCAGAGGATAAACCACAGGTGTGAATAATGACATTTAAGACGGCTGAATGCCAGGTAGCTGCTTCAGTTAAATGTTATTCTTCGTAACATCTGTGATTCTACAGTCAGGGGATGTCGATGGGAGACGTGTGCATGGTTTGCGTCTGGAAATGGGACATTTACATAATTGTCCTGCGCTCACTTGTCCGGGACTCGTGGGATACATCCCATCATTTATCTGCATGAGAGCGAGGGGGAGTCACTGCTGCAGGCAATAGGCCTACCCTGTTCTTTAAGTAACATTTAATTCACAGAGATGTAGTGTGTGTGTGTGTGTGTGAGTGTGTACAAGCACTTTGGCGTTGAGATGTATAGTGCAGCACTGAGGTCATTGTGTGGTAGCAGAGACTTACTGCCAGACTTTTCTCTACTCTCTGATATTTAATGAGGCGATGAAGAGAAACGGAGGTGTCTTTACTTGCACCCAGGAATTATTTCAATTAACATACCATATATACTGTATATGTCATATATCAATAAATGTACCATTTGAGTCGATTAAAGCCCAAGTGCCTGTGGCGGGAAGCGGTAGGGTTTCCGAGCACCCTCTTTAGAAAAGCTCTCACCTTACTGCGGCAGAGTCTTACGTCCTGGTTCTGGTTCTGTTACGTTCAAGGTAACGCTACCAGCTTCTTGCTTTTGCTCATGCGTCTGTGTTTGTTCTTATTTTGTGGTTTTCGGTATGACTTGTGTTTATTCTCTGTCTCTGTTTTGTTATCATTTTATTACTGTTCAAAATTTAAAAAAATATATATTGAAAATACAAAAGTAGAAAGTATTGTAGGCTAAGCAAACACTTCCAAGTGTAAAATTCAGGTGAAATTAACTGAGTGTTTTTGTTTGAATGTTTTTTGTTTTATTATATTGGCCCTCTCAATACAGCATTATTCAACGTATTGAATGCATATTTCAGTGGAAAGAGAAGTTGTCTCAGATTATATCAGGTTTGTATACATTTGCCACACGGTGAGATCTGATAGACTGTGAACACGTTGACCAAAGTAAAAAGATTAACGAGACATAGAGATGAATGTGTGCTAGAACACAGAAGTGGGCTCTCTGTAGACGTGGAGTCTGGTGTCTGAAGGAGGTGGTGTATGCTACGCTGGCGTCCCAGCTCTGCGAGGTAGATTCAGCACAGCGAGTCTATCCAGAGGCTGATTGACGGACTGTATTTCCTGCCTGCTTGGTCAGCAGTTCTCTGCAGTCTAAAGCGTGGCGCGCCGGCTAAGTAATTGGCCCCTGCTCGATATTCTGATGAATGCCCCCCCCCCCACCAGCCCTCCTCTCTCCCTCTGCAAACGCTCCACTGCACCCCTGACTTCAGTTATTGGGTTAACTCAGGAAATGCACAAATATGGAACCTGCTAATATCCAGATGTTAAGAGCGTCAGGTATGATAATGTTTAATGTGATGTGACTAATAAAAGCAAGGAGGAGACGAAGATGTGTCGTGTCTGTTTGTCCAAAATTCACGAAATTTTAAGACTATTGATTCGTGTACAAGGACACCAATTTTTTTGTGTCACTCAGAGGGAATGTCAATTAGGATCCTTTCTCCGTGGTGTAGCAAAGACTAGAAGTGGACGTTGTCATCGTGACGTCACCCGTTGGTTTGTGGACACGGTAGTGACCTTATTTGGACTACGGAGGAGGGACGTAGAGACGCTGTATAACGGATCTGGTAGCTGTAGCGAACTGTCAATCACAATGTAGCCCCGCCCTAAAGCATACCCTGCTTTATGGTCTATTTGACACTAAATGGACCATAATTTACTAAATGAATATCATGCTGTAGTGAAGAATACTTGAAACTAGAGATTGAGACCATAAACTCATGTTTACAATGTTTACTGAGGTAATAAATCAAGTGAGAAGTAGAGTCATTTTCTCATAGACTTCTATACAACCAAAGGAGTCGCCCCCTGCTGGACACTACAGAGAATGCAAGTTTTAAGACACTTTCACATTGGTTTCACTTTTTAGAACCCGAGGCTGTCACCTGGTGGACACAAATTAAACACATCCATGTGACTGTGCAACGGTCAGAGCTGGTGACGTAGTATTAAATAGCGGTAAGTGTTCGAGAGTGTTGTTGTGTAGTGACGTGTTCAGGCCGGTTTTCCTAAACCTAACTGGTTTTGTTCCCTGAACCTAGCGTTTGTTCGTTCGTGTGCATGTACAAAAATAACTAGATTACAACTTTGTGACTATTTTGTAAGCTGCCTCGTGACTGTGTTGTCTTATTCGCTTTGTATTCTTCTTCCACTTCAGTTTCTCTTCCTTTTTTTTGAGGCTGCACTCCACCTCCATTTCTTAAATGTTGTCCCCCCTTCGCTCTCCTCTCCTTTCTTTCCACATCCCTCCTTTTGTTTCATCCCGTGTCTTTATTTATCCTTTCATGTCACCTCTCCTCTCCCCTTCCGCTCTCATCTCCTCTACTCTCCACTCTTAGCTTAATTTTCTCCCGTCCTCTCCTAGAATTTACTCTCCTCTCCTCTACAACCCATCAATCACTTGTTTAGTTCCATCCCTCCTCTCCATCATCTCTTTTTTCGTCCGTTCCTCTCATTTCCTCTCCTCTTTTTTCATTTTTCTTCAAATTAAATTTTCTGTTTTCTCTGCAATTGACTTATGTCCTTTATCCCTCCTTTAATCCTTCTCTTGTCTCCTCAACTCCCATTTCCACTCATCTCCTTGACTCCTCTCCTCTCCCTTTGTCTCCTCTCCATTTTCCTTTCCATTCCTAGATGTATGTCCTTCATCCCTTCTTTAATCCTCATTTGCTCTCTCCTGGCTTCCTCCCCTCTCCACTGCTTTTATCTCCTCCTTGTCTCCTCTCCTCTCTCCTTGTCTCCTCCCCTCACCACCCATCTCCTCTCCTCTCCACTCCTCCCCTCCCCTTGGTTTTGTTTTTTCCCTTCTTTTATGTTTTGTCTGCACTTGATTTATGTCCATGTATCTCCTTTAATCCTCGTCTTATTTCCTCAAATCCCCTTTCCTCTCCTCTCTTCTCACCTTGTGTCCTCTCCTTGTCTCCCCACATTTCCTGTCCACTCTCCTCTCGTTTACATTTCCCCTTCCATTTCTGTTTTATCTGCCCTTGATTTGTTTCCTTTATCTCTCATTTAATCCTCCTCTTGACTTCTTACCTCATCTTTCCTTCCTCTCCTCTCTTCTTGTGTCTGCTCCTCTCTTCTCCTCTCTCATTGTCTCCTCTCCCTTTTCCTTTCCATTTCTATGTTTTGTTTGCTCTTGATTTCTCTCCTCTCCTCTCCTCTCCTCTCCTCTCCTCTCCTCTCCTCTCCTCTCCTCTCCTCTCCTCTCCTCTCCTCTCCTCTCCTCTCCTCTCCTCTCCTCTCCTCTCCTGGGCGTACATCCCCTCTCCCCTCCTGGGCGTACATCCCCTCTCCCCATCCATCCGCGCCCCCGAGGACAAACCGCGCTCCCCGCCCGGCTGCGCGCTTTGTGTGATGAAGGGACCGCTGGGGAGCGCGAGTTCTTGTGTGCAGTTAGTTGAGTGTGTCAGAGAGAGAGAGAGCGCGAGCGAGTGAGAGTCGAGCAGCGGGGACGGAGCGGCAGCACCGAGATCAGTTTTCTCTCCCACTCTCTCATTCTAACATCAGATGCTCACCTCCTCGCCTCGCCGGCACGAGAACACGAGGTAAGAGACATTCTCCCGAACACTTCTGCGCTGTTCTAATGTGTTTTGTGCGCCTTTGCTCATGTGCGCTTGCACAGCCCCATGCCGGCATCACCGGGCTGCTTGCTGACCGTGGCCGCGTCCGACCATGTGGAGCTGCTTTGTGGTGCCAAAAAAAACAAGACCACTGACAGAGTGCGTCTCCCTACAAGTGATAGAATATCTGCTTTGACAGCCAGTTGTCATAATCTGTGGAAAGATTTAAATATATTTACAAACACGCTCGACATAATCATCATGTATCCGCGTTTGTGTCCTTCATTTCCCCTTAAGTTGTTTTGTAGGGAGCGTGAGTGAAATGCTAAGGATGTTGCGGGGATTTTTTTTGCGAGCGATGCACACGGACCCCTTTCTTCCGAAGTGCCTCCCCGGCTCAGCCCCGCGTGGCCCCAGAGGGAGTCGCGTGCAGCCCTGGGACCGCTGGGACCGCGCACCGCGGGTGGTGTTGTTGTTCCTGCGCCGGAGATCAACAACACCAACCAACTCCTGGCGTTTTTGCTGGAGCTGCCTTCATTTACCGCGGAGAGACAGTTCACCACAGATAGCGGGGGATTTTCTGATTATGCTTATAATTTAATGAAAAAAATGAAACATAAAAATGTGACGTAAACCGGTGAGGATTCAAACGTCTCCTAAATTAAAATATTTTTAAGTCGTCGCTTCGTTGGTGGTGAAACACCTATATGAGGTTGTAGTAAATCAAAGATGATGACACTGCGCCTCTTGCCATGCGTCAAGTCAACAGGAATAAACACGCAACGTCCGGTTGAACTTTCAAAAATAAAAACCGTGCAGATAAACAGTTTATGGGAGTTGAACGGAAATGCACGTGTTTGTTTTTTAAGACTGACTTAGGTCAAATGTTTTGCATTATGATTGTATTTCCTTGTTGCACGTCGTCTCTGTCAATAACCAAAATACATTTCTGTAACCAACGAAATGTAGCAGTCCGGAAACAGTGTGTGGATGCATATAAAATGGAGGCTGCGTTCGGATTATGCCTCACTGTGTGACAGAATGAAAAGCTTTTATATTGAAAGCTACTTTGCTCATCTTCCGGTTTCCCGTTGTCTCTTTCTGTCCACCTTGACGCAGCAGTGTTCTGTCGGGCAGAGCTTTCTGCTCAGCAGGTTGGGTTGGCTGTGTGATGTTCCATCACCCGACTACGGGATCACCTCCACCCGTCCTCCATCCACCATCATCTCACCAGACTCATTTTTCACCGTTTTAACTGACCGAGTCACTGCAGGTTTCCAACTACTTTATTAATGATGTAGTTGAGCACAATATTTGGAGGAAATATAAAATATATATAAAATACAGAATCTTCATGCATTTACATGCAACTATTGCACCTTAAAGTGTTTTTAATTGATATCAGATTATGAAGTGAACATGTCTTCATTATGGCCATTTAAATTTATTTATTTTTAATATACATTTCTTTGTTATTATTTAGCCCCGGCTTAAAGGCAAGTCTACTGGATACAGTGAAGGATGCCCATCTCTTGATTCTTAATGTAGAACAGTTTATGCATTCAGTTTGAAGTATGTGTGTGTGGGGGGGTATATATAAGGGCCGGGCTGCAGCGTGCGGGCTGCAGAGAAAGTAGAGAAGTGGGATCCTCCTCCTGTGCACAGAAGCTGCAGCGGGGCTTCCCAGGGCTTTTCCTCTCTCTCTCTCTGTCTCCCTCTCTCTGTCCCTGCAGTTTTTTTCCGGGGCTTCCCTTGTTGTTCCTGCACCAGCCTTCCGCCCAGCCCCTCTCTGTCGATATGGCCGGGCTACTCCCCTCCCTCCCTCCCTCCATCCCTCCATCCATCTATGAAGGAAGAAAATGCTGTAGGATAGATGCAGCAGCAGAACGAGATGTTGAATGTTTGGAAAAAGAACACAGGAGAAACACAGGAGAATGCTGTTTGAGTTCCATGAAAACCAAGTACTTTTGTTGCCTAAACCTAACCAAGTACTTTTGTTTTGATTTCATTTGTAGTAATTTTAAGCTAAACCATGATGTAACCAAACAGGCGTTGATGTCCCACGATTATTTTTTTGTCGTACGTTATCCACGTAATCTTGAACGAAGACATATAAAGACTGTTAAATCACACCCCGTGCAGGCGAGCGGGACGGGAGGTGGAAGGGTCCAACAAACGTCGAACTTTCAGCCAAGAGAGTGTGAAAGGAGAAATTATTGTTGATGTTTTTGTAACTCGCCTATTTCAGTAACTGCACATCCGTAGTTATTTGAACCCAAACGACGATCTATTCCTAAACCTAGGAACTGAGTTTCCTACCCAATCAAGCAGTTTTTTGTTTTTTCGTTGTTTTTTGTTTCAATTTACAACGTTAACCTCGTGTTTCAAACTGTTTCAAAATACGACCGTGACCCATGAGAAACATAACTAAAAGTGCAGTTAAGTTGGATGGGAACGTAATGTTGTTGACATGGTTGGAAATACAGGCTGTCCATACAATCAAACTTCTTTTTTGCAACCAGAGGACTCGCCCCCTGCTGGCCATTACAAAGAATGCAGGTTTAAGGCACTTCGGCATCGGCTTCACTTTTCAGCCTAACCTTTGCCGCCTCTTCATTTTATTTTACTTCTGGTGATTACATCGACGCTTCAAAAATCTGTTAATCACAAGGTAGCCCCGCCTTAAAGCATGCTCCGCTTTATGGTCTATTTGACTCTAAATGGACCATAATTTATTAAAATGAACATCATGCTGTATTGAAGAAGACTTGAAACTATCGATTGAGACCATAAACTCATGTTTACAATGTTTACTGAGGTAATAAATCAAGTGAGAAGTAGAGTCATTTTCTCATAGACTAATTAGAGGAGTCGCATTTCCGCATTGGCTTCACTCTTCAGAACCAGAGGTTGCTGCCTGGAAGTGATGCATTCAGTGTCTTTGTAATAAGCAGACAAAGTAAATGTAAAGTTAGCATGAAAAAGTGACGCTTAGGAACTCAAAAGACATCGACGGAAAGTGGCTGTTTGAACCATCAATGTTTTATAGCTGCAACAATGTATCAATTGGTCGACTTTTTTGATAATCTTTGTTTGTTTTTTAATCATCATTTAAGTTCCTTCTCCATGTTATCACATCTCTTGAATTTGCTGCATTTGTGTTTTGTTCTGACATAGGAAACTGAACACTATTGTGTTTTGGACTGTTGCTGGAACACAACAAGAGATACGAGAAAGTCACCTTATGATCTCGGAAATTATCTCATTTACACTGTTTTCGAATTTTTTATTGACAAAAAGACGAGTCAACTCATTGGGAAAAAAATCATCATGTTATTGTTATGTTGCAGCAAAACGTTTGTATTGTTAATGGTCACTGTCTGTTGGTCCTCATTCAGTTTGCTGAGATGCCACCAAAATGTTCCAGAGAGTGGCGATACGTCGAGCCTGTGTCTGATAAAGTAAAGGCAGTGAATGCTTCCATTCACATGATGGGTATCGAATGAAGTACTCTATTGGTACTAGTATTGGTACTGGTATTGTAATATTTTAACAATACCCAGGCCTTTGGCTACACTTGTTTCGTAACCTTAACCAAGTATTTATAATGCTTCTATTGGAAGGCATTGAAAAGGAACTTTTTTTCATCTTCATCTTTAGCTTTAACTTAACTTAGATTGTTTTTTGAAATATTCTGGTAACTAATGAGCATGCAAGTTTAAATGCACACCCTCGTTGGCAGAGGTATAAAGAATCTGCAGATTACTTCAAGCAGAACCTTTTTCTAGAAGGATTTATGATAGTACAACACATCAGAAGCAACAAAGCCATTAATCTCCTTAATCAAAGTAAGCGTCCCGCTCTGTATTCCTTCGTCTCAGCGCCTCATTATCCATCTTCCTCCAGCTCCTACGTCCTCCGCCGTCTCCTCTCCACCCGATTGCTCTCTTGGGATACATTCAGGCTGTCTCAGTACCTCCGGCCTCTTCACACTTTTTAATTACACAAATGATCCGACTGATTGGTGCAGGGTAAAGCGGCGTGTGTCTGAGTGGGTCAGGTGGTACGCGTCAGGCTCCAATAAACAGAGACAGGGCAGACGGGCGGACAGTCTGGAGCTCTGTCACTTTGGAGATTAAATCTGAAATCTGAAAATGTGAGAGTGCTGTAGGGCAGGGATTCCCAAAGTGTGGTGCGCACACCCCTGGGGGTGCGCGAGCTGCCTCTAGGGGGTGCGCGAGAGGAAAAGTGTAATGGCGTGAAAAAAAAAAGTGGGATTTTTCACAAAATAAAAACATGAATTATAAAAATCCCCTTTGTAAGATTTAAAATTAAAAATGTACAATTTAATAAATGCACTTGAGCTCCTTCCGGCAGTCTTGCCGCCTGCCGCCAGTGTACATACTAGCCAGCCCAGCTTGTGCAGCTAACGTCAGCTAACAGCGAACTTCAACATTCATTTAAATATGCTAAACTGGCTGAAATCGGGGAAACTGTCAGGTGGGACATCTGAAGCCATCAGTCGTAAAAGAGGAGAGGGACAGAGAGAGAGAGAGAGGGACAGAGAGAGAGAGAGACAGAGAGAGGGAGACAGAGAGAGGGACAGAGAGAGGAATCGGAGGCGAGGGGAACGGAGAGGTGCGTTGGGGAGAGACCGGGAGAAGAAATCGAGCCAGAGTCAGAGGAAGATGAGACGGAGGAGACCGAAAAGGAGGAAGGGATAGCACAGACAAAGCGGGAGCACATCGGCCCATCGAGTCAAGGTAAAAAAGAGGAAACGAGAGTGAGCATCAGACTGGGAAAAAAAGAGGAAATATGATGAAAATGATCTGTGTCTGGGCTTCACTTGGATTGGCAACGCAGATTGCCCAAAGCCACAGTGCGTGGTGTGCAGTGAGGTTCTGGCTAACAGCTGTCTGAAGCCCTCTTATTTACGTCGCCACCTGAACACCAAGCATGCCAGTGCAAGTCAAAAGCCCCTTACATTTTTTATATCGAAATTGGAGGAGTTACAAAACAGCCAAAAACAACTGCAGTCTCATTCATGTTGGGTCTATAAATGACGCACTACGGGCTTCATATCTGGTCAGAAAGGGGCTACCGCACACAATCGCCGAAGACGTGTGCTTGCCAGCTGCCAGAGAGATGGTGGAATGTATGATTGGGGAGAAAGAAGCAAAAAAGTTGGACATGATCCCGGTGTCCAACAACACTGTAGTGGCAGCTTATTTTACCGTCCTTCTTGGCCACTTCTTGCAGGATGTAAAGGGTTCTGACTCGCGTAGACTACCATGTCCAATTTACGTGCTCTTGCAGGCTATACGTTTCTTGCTAGCTGTCCAAAGATGAGGCTCGTAGCTCGTAGTAAAAAGTAGTTTTATTCCATGTAAAAATAAACAAAACAATTTACTTCGGTAATAACTGGAATACTAAAAATACTGGCTATAACTAATCTGTATATAATCTGTAATCTAGAATCTGCGGTCAGAAAAATTGTTGCTCCACATCCTGCTCCATCAAAGCCTAACTTACACTGAACTCACTTAAAGGAGTCAACCAATAAATATCCAATAGCAGGACAGAATATAGGAGCCTTTAACTTCAAAGGGCAAAAACACACATTTGAAGCACACATTACAACATGACCAATTATCTTAACTCTGTTATATGGTAAACATTCTAAAGAGCATAACACACATACTTTTGCAATAAACATAAAATACAAAAACTGTTAAGAATACAAAATGGCTCTTACAAACACTGTGTCGCGCCGCATCGATGCTTTGTCCGAAGACATCCTGGCTACATTAGTCGGTCATTAATTGTAAATTAAATGTGATGCAATCTGCCTCTGAGCCTGTGCGTGTGCCCTCGCCATCCGTATTGCTCTTTAAAAGTGACGCCTTGTGTAACTGAAAGTTATTGAAACTTTGTTGCAGTGTTACAGGCCGTTTTCACACCCGTAGTTCGTTTGCTTTGTTCCAATTCAGGGATTAATATGCTACAATGTTGCAGTTGCCCATTTGTTCGGTTTGTGTTCACACTGCAACATTCAACAGCGGACTAAATCTTGTAAACAAACGCTACGCGCGAGCAAACTGTTCTCTCATTGGTCCGATTTTTATGTGGCTCTGTTGCTTTTTTTTTTTTTTTTTTAAGGGGGGGGCGCGCGAACCCGGTCGGGATGTAGAAGGGGGTGCGCGGCCTAAAGAGTTTGGGAACCGCTGCTGTAGGGAGAAGCATCGCTCTTTGGCTGATATTGGATCAGTGCTGTATGAGCGAGCAAACAAGAAAACAAATAAAAGAGCAAACAGACTGATCTTTTCCTAATCCCTACACCTCCCATTTCATTTTGGAGGATAAAAAAACAGAGATTAAGTGTAGGCAGACATGTAAACAGACAGACAAAGACTCTGGAGAGCAGGTGTCTAATAAGATCCAGGAGATGGATTTAGACAGGAAGACGGAGTCAGAATAAAGGCTTAGAGACAGGAGATATATGAAAGAGCACAAAAGACGGCAAAGACATGTCAAACAAGACGCCTGGTTTCAAGTCCGTCACAAGCCTTCAAGAACTAGTTCACGTCAATTCACAAGTCTTTATATGCACTGAAATTAAGTTGCAAAACTTTTCTTCCAGTGCAGGCGCCTAATTATTCAGACATTTTCGTCAATGTCTTACCCCTCTTTTCTGTGTTTTGGGATTTTATGGATTTTTGCATGGATTTTTTTTTTACCGTTGTTCTGTTTCGTAACTTCCAGACTTTACGGATACTAGTTACGTAACTTACTTAACGAAACATACTTATTTGAACCTTTTCCCAACGCTCACGACGTAGTTTTGTTGCGTGAGTAAACCTTAAAAAAAAACTGTATGCATGTACGGAGCGGAAACTCTACGTTTCCTCTGAACACAGAAGTTTATTTTGAAAAGACACTGTGTACTGTGTGCATGTAACTCGCACAAATTGTGTTTCCTGTGAACACAGAAGTTTATTGTGAAAAGACACTGTGTACTGTGTGCATGTAACTCGCACAAACTGTGTTCTCCTGTGAACACAGAAGTTTATTTTGAAAAGACACTGTGTACTGTGTCCATGTTACTAGCACAGACTGTGTGTTTCCTGTGAACACAGAAGTTTATTTTGAAAAGACACTGTGTACTGTGTGCATGTTACTAGCACAGACTGTGTGTTTCCTGTGAACACAGAAGTTTATTTTGAAAAGACACTGTGTACTGTGTGCATGTAACTAGCACAAACTGTGTGTTTCCTGTGAACACAGAAGTTTATTTTGAAAAGACAGTGTATGCATGTAACATTATGAAAACTGACACACTGTCCCCGAGCCCCAAACTGATGCTAGAGGGTACCTAGAGCGTCAGAGTTCCATTTGCAGAAGAAGAAGAAGTTGTTTACCTCGATGAGCCTGAACCTGCAGCTGTTCTTCACAGAGCCGTGGAAAGGTCACGATGGGCTTATTACCAGCTGTGACACTGGTATTGTTTCCACCTGGTGGGACTGTGTGTGAGTCATCATCGCAAACCGGGTCCTGGAGACACCTACTGTAGCAGGAACGCACCACATAGGAGTTGTTTTAGTACGCGCCAGGTGTCTGATTTATGTCTGATTTGGCATTGCAGCTGGTGTGATCGCAAGATGGTCTCTAGTTCTGCGAAGTACTGCGTTCCGACTGATCCATAGAGGAAGGCTGACCTGTATTAGGACATCGCATCAAGCATTAGACGGCTGTGACTTTTGTTTTCAAGCTCATTCACTTGAAATTTGGCAATTTTGACCTAAAAGAGACAAATTAAATCACAGAGCCACAATCGGTTCAACAGACTGATTGGACAAACAGACAGTACAGAGTGCATCAGGTTCTTCAGACAGACCGACAGACGGGCTGAATGCTGCATCGGTGTTTCATTGATAAACGAACTGCAGGCAGTGTTAGTGTGTGTGTGTGTGTGTGTGGGTGCGAGAATAACTGCTGCAGTGGCCCCCTGCTGAGAGCCTACGAGTCTTATTATCAGATGTGTTTGAAACTGTGTGTTATAGAGGCACACAAACACACATGCCAGGGAGAAATGGATTTTAAGCGTTCGGTTTATGCTACTCTTACCCCAGTAGTGCATCATGGGTTGAGCTGAGCTGCGTGTGTCGGGCTTCTTTTTCTCTATTTTTCTGATCCACAAGGTTACATAACCACCAGAGTAATGGGCCCGTCGCTAAGCCCCTCCCTATGGCCACTGTCCAATCCAACGTTAGCAACCGTAAGTAAAGACCCAGGAGGCCTGTCGAGCTTTCAGCGGTGTGTCTGGAACCGAAGATGTCCTCAAAGTTTAGAGGGCAGTGTCTTAGGAGATGTGTTGGATATGGATTAAACAGTGTGGAAGACCTCTCTCGAAGCTAAATTCATCGAAAAATCAACAAAAACGACTTTGTTTGCTCCAAGGAAAGATGCTAATAACGTTAGCTAGCGTAACACGTTAGCAAACAGACGGTTCAATATTAATTCTAATCAATTTACGATATCCAGGGTGTGGCTCAAGCCCTCGATAGGAAGATTTAGTTTTGTATTAGATGTTGAAAGCTACAGGGAGGAGTCATAACTAAAGGCCATTGAAGCACGTCTCTCCACGTCTTTAAAAGCATCGTCCTTTTCTTCATCTCACCTTTACACTCCCCCCTTTCTCTCTCTCCCCCCTCTCTCACTCCCCCCTCTCTCTCTCCCCCTCTCTCTCTCCGTCTTCCTCGCTCATGTCTTTAATTTACTTTGAATTAATTTTTTCTCCTCCCGCTCACCCTTTCCTCCACTCTACCACTTCTATGTGTAACCTCGCCCTCTCTGCCTCTCACTCATCCGTCTCTACAGCCCGTGAATATCAATGAGGATCATACTGTAGTGACATAATTCATGGCTACGGCTTGTTTTATTCCGTCCACGGATGCAGGGTCCTCCAGATTCACACTGTGTTTGTCCATTCGTGATTCATGATTTTAAAAGTTTCTTTTCATACATTCACAGATTCCAAACAAGAAAACGTGTTAAAAAAACAACAACAAAACTTGCAAATCAACAAATCAATTCAATTCAAAGAGCTGATTTTATCGTCCTTGACTCTTTCCTCATGCTTCCTCTGCTCTCGTGTTTGTCTGCCTGTTTTTCTGCACGCTTGGGTGATTGCGCATTGTGTGTTAGTGCTCTAACCTCTGTGTGTGTGTGTGTGTGTGCGTGTGTGTGTGTGTGTGTTAGTTCCTCGCCTATTAAAAGCTCCAGGTCTCCAGAGGGAGTGGGACTGCTGGAGGAGGGTTTACACCAGAATCAGATGCGGGGCGTCTCATGGCCGCTCCTTCCATCTCCTCTCCTCCATCATCCCTCCATCCTCGTACTGGCAGTGTGTTTTACTCCTCTACCCCGTGGCTCTCTCAACCTCCCATCTACCGCCTTTCATCTCTCATCCATTTGGAAGACGATGCCCTCTTCATCCGTCATCTGATCTTTACTCCCTCCTCATCCTCCTTCTTGTTGTTCCTCCGTCACCCTCACGGCTTTTTCCTCTCCCTTCCCTTTTAACAACTCGTTTGTCTTCTTCTTGCTTCGATCCATCCTCCAGTGCTTCTTCACTTTCCTCCCCTCTGTACTCCTCTCTTTCCTCCAAGCTCTTACACCCTCATATGATTTTCGTTGCTTCCATCCTTCTCTTCCACCGCTCTTTTTTTCTCCTCCAATCATTTTCAGTGCTGTCATGTTTATCCTCCATCTGTTTTCCAGTTTCATTCCGCCACTCCCCTCTTCTCCTCCCATCCTCATCATTTCATGTCCTTTTTTTTAGACGTCCCTAAGCTACATTTCATTTTCTTATGTTGTTTTCTTTCTTCAAATCTCCTCCCTTTCTTCTTCTTACCTTCTATTTGCATATGTTTCTCTTACTAATCCCTCTCCTCTCATCCTCTGCATGCCCTCCTTACTCTAATTCTGCTACCAAATGCATTTTTAGCTCTCCTTTTCTGCTCTCCAGTTGCTCACTTTCCTTCCTTCCTTCCTTCGTCTCTCGTTCCTCTAACTGCTAATTTCTTTCTTTCCTTTTCCTTTCCTCATTTCATCGTCTCTCCCCTCAAAAACTCTCCCCTCCCACACTCGACTCCCCCGTCTGTCAGTTGTCCCCTGAGGGTGCAATCGAGCTCTCGTGTGGGTCGGATCGGCTCTGAGTGGACCGTAGGTTTGAATAGCATGCTGATTATGGGACTCTGTTCCTCTCAGTGGTGTTCCAGTAATTTAATGGCCCACTCAATGACCCTTTACTTTCTAACACCTCTTGTTCTTCTTTCTTTGAGCCGGAGCTTTAACATCAATCTCATCTCTTTAATAACCTGGATAATCATCTCAATGTTTGAAGAGAAGCAGGTTTACTGTTTTTTCCCAATTTTTTTTCCCAGTAGAATAATACAAAATCCTCCCACTCGTCTTCCTCTTTGTCTGACTGACTTATCTGCCGAGATAAAAATAAATTATCTGCCGAGTTATCATTTCTTCTTCCTCCTCTTTTGTCCCTCAGTCTCTCCCATCATCCACCCACTAGCCGCTCTGTCCTTAACACTCCACCTCCACTCTACCTCTGTGTGTGATTGACTGGCTGTAAATGTGTCCACTCACGCATTTCCTCTGTCTCCCTCTGGGATCAGGAGAAGGAGAGTAATTAATGGTTAGTGATGTCATATGGCACCATACAACCTCGGCCTCCTCTCTGACACAACGCTGGGCTGATGTTCAGCCCCTTGTCCTTAAGGGACCCTTGTCCTGAATGGGCAAGAACGCGGATGCGGCCCAATGCCTTTTACGAGGTGAACGTAAGGCCGAAGGGGACCTTAACTGAAGCCTAAAATGAATGAAAATAAAAAGTAAAAAATAAAAATTGTGTGTGTAGGTATGCGCCACCGCGCTCGGCCAAGGGCTGATGGTTAACCGGTTAATGCAGACGTCCTGTGTGAAGTCTATGTCTGAGACTAACCACGAAGCCTTCGTTGTGAAAACATAATCGCCGAAGCACATCATCCTGTTCTGTCACCCGGAAAGTAGCTTTCATACCTAACCACATGGTTACCTGGAAAGCCCCTACTAGCCCTACACGTGTGTGTGTGTGAGAAAGTGGTATGTGTGTGTGTGGGTATGTCGTAACTGCACGTCCGTGCAGCTGGCGCCATCTTACAAGAGACACAGAGCCCTATGCCTCTCTAAGTTAGATTTTAGTTTTTCTGTATTTTATATTCATTCTTTTGCTGAGCAGCAGTACGGTGCCTCTAACACCTAATAAACAGGGCAGTCCGTCTAGAAGGAATCCACAACCCATCTAACAACATGCATGAGATCTGAATCATCAGGCGGTTTCTGTTCGGACGTCGGAAGCTCACTTCCATCTTGTTTGATTGTGTTCACGTCTAGATTATATCAATATATTGCTTAGTAATGAGCTGAATATATGGATCAACAGTGTAGATGTGTCTCAATGACCAGGAGAATGTTCGATACATTTTGAGATGTTTGTTTTGCATCTAAAATACATTTTGATTAGCCGTCCTGGTGTCATTTGTTAGCGCACTAGCAGCATAAAGATGAAGATGCTTTTAAGATTCGTTTTTGTGTCTAAGTGACTAATGGACCATTTTTTAAATTGGTCCAGTATTGAGGACCAATTAAATACTGACCAATCCAGTATTCAAGGTCAATTTGCGCAGCGCCAATGTGACGCTCTGTCAATTTTTTCAACGTGTTTTTTTACCTCTCGCTTGATCGCGTACCAAGTCTCGCTCAGGGAGAAGTCTCGTTGTGAAAGTCTGAAATACGGTGATGGATGGAAACAAGCCTTCTTTTCCAATTTTCTTTTGGCTGGCTACAGGATGTACATCAGAAAACTCTCTGTCTGCTGTGCTCAGTTTTTACACTCCCAACACACACACACACATAGATGTAGGAATACACAGACTTGACACACCCCACTGGCCCACCCACATACATACTCACTGGTCTGAGTCCAGCGACTGTGCCACCAGCTGTTCTCCTATTGGTCGTCCTCATGTAGGAGCTGTGTGCATGTGTGTGTGTCACTTTCACTCAATCTCTCTCTGTCAGTCTCACCCATTCTTTCTCGCATCAGCATGTCCATCAAACTAGTGGAAAGAAAACATCCAGAATACACATTTAGATGTTTATTTTATTAGTTTTGTTTATCTGCGTCCAAAAGTTACCATTACAGAATGCCACATTTGCATATTCAAAAATAACATTTCAGAAAACTTGTTATACAAAAAATGATTGACTTATGTAAGTAAAGAACTGGAGAAGTTTCATGGTGATATTTATTAGTTACATTTTTCATCCTATTGAAATATCTTTAAATGGAAGTTCGAAATTAGTCTTTTTTGTCTCACCCTGAGCCAGAAATCTCCACTTCAGTAGCCCTCACATACATTCAACTTTCCAGTTTCATTCCTGTCTATATTATTAAGGTTTATACTGAGGGGTTTGCTCATATATCATTCATAGCCTGATTTATACAACATTGTATGACTAAAATCATGATGGAAATTGGTTTTTATATGGCTGTTGACAGTATCTTTTTATTTATTTATGGAGTGACACAAAGAGATATCCACGATCCCCTCTGTAAAAACCTTTTACTTTAAATGTCAACAAAACAAAACAAGAATTTTGGACCTGGCTTTAGCCAATGTTCAGATTTCTGTTCTGGAAATCTATGCAAATTCGCACATATTTAATAAGAAAATGCCTCATATCCATATTTAAACATAACATTTTAGAAAACGTATAATACAGAAAAATATTGTCTTGATAGTAATCAGCTGGGGAAAGTGTTTTTTTTACCCTATTCACCTGTAGTGTCTCTCCTGAGTCATCAGTGTTACACAAAGGACCTACACAGTGGGCAGAAACAAACAATGGTACAGTGCTGTGAGAAGATACAACAGTAGAGGTGTTTTGAGGGGAAATCAATCTATCGCTGAAAGATAACATACGCCCCCTCTTCCTTTAGTTCTCGCTCACCGTGTGTGAATGTGGCTTTGTGGATATCATTCATCAAACTATTCCTCTTGGAGCAGTTTCTTTTTGTGAATAATGCAGCCTGAAAAGATTAAAATTGCAGTGGCTCATCCGAAATACATCGCTACAATTTGCAACAGTTTTTGGGTTATTTTCTCAGTAATACTCAGAAATGATCCTGTTTGTGGTTATTTCTCTCCACAGTCAACCTGGAAATTGAGGGAATGTGGTAGTCTTAGAGCTTCCTACCATGCCATGTACACCGCCAGCAGACTCCATCAAACAGATCCAGTTTAGTTTCTGTTACTTTAAAAAAAGTCCTTCCATCAAATTCCAACTGCACTTTTATTCATTCCCTTGTATATATTTACTCCCATATCCATTTATGACTTCTATGTGGAGCCAATACAACTCCGCAGATGTGTAACATCTCAGCTATCTTACTGTTTTTATAGGTCACAGCGAATACATATTTTCTATCTATAATATTTCATACTTCTTTATTTTTAAATGATTTGTGTGCATGCAGCATCAGGATTGCTACTTACTTTGGTTGCGCAATTCTTTAATCTATTCTATACAGCGAGTGCCTCTGAAATGGGTTATTTTTAAGCAGGTAGAATTGTTCTGGTTTGACCATTTATTGTGGAAAAAATGTAACTGGGACTTGAAAACAATTCAAGATCACGCAAATATTTTTCCGGCGTCGGTTGAACTTGGGTTAATGCATTCAACTGCGGGATACAGTAGCCCATAACGGACAAATTGAACACTGGCTATAGAGAGGGCAAATCGCGTTACTGTGTTTTTTGCGCACGCACGCGGGAGAAGTTTCAGTTGGGTGCAGTCTACAACCTCACCGCTAGATGACGCCACATCCCTGCACACTGCTCCTTTATTGAACCTGACAATCGGCTCCTTGAAACGCAAATGTTCTTCTTTCCCATAGACTGTATATAAGAAGTGGACATAGTCTTCTTGCCATCACCCATTGGTTTTTGGACTGCTGTTTTGAAGCCCTGAGTTCGGTGATTCCGCCATCTCCATCTTGTATTTTGGCCGTCGCCATGTTGTTGTTTTTTGCAACCAATGAACGTAAGTGACCATATTAGGAATGTGGAGGAGTGACGTAGAGACGCCGTATATGTCTCTGATAGCGGCAGCTACCTGTCAATCACAGTAAGCCCGCCCTAAAGCATCCCCTGCTTTGTGGTCTATTTGACTCTAAATGGACCATAGTTTAAATAAATGAACATCATGTTGAATTGAAGAAGACTTGAAACTAGAGATTGAGACCATAAACTCATGTTTACAATGTTTACTGTTGGGGATTTACCCTCAGGCAAAAAGCCCAGCGTATAATCTGACTCCAAAAGACTACACCTTCAGAAGGACCCTGCGCAGATCGTTTGATTGGAATTACATTCGATGAACAGAAGACGGTAGACGATCTACAAGTATTAACAATTTAATAAGTCAAGTATCAAAGCATAAACAACATAGATCTATGGTTTCACAAAACACAAGAATTGATTAAGTATCCCTAGCAACAGACAGGAAGTCAGGGCTCGGTCCATGCATCTCTCCTCTCAGTGTTTTGTGAGCCCCGTTCTATCATTTCCCTGTTTCTTTATTCATTCTCATGAGGAGTTGACCTTGTCCTGCACAGGGACGAGTTATCTTCTCGAGTTGTATTCTTCTTTACTGTCATATTTTTTATTACTGTTTACTGTTTACTGTTTAGTTTATTATACTACTTGATTTTTTATCTTCACTTCATTTTATTACTTGTGAGCAATGCTGCTGTAATCCTGTAATTTCCCCACTGAGGGACTAATAAAGGATTATCTTATCTTATCTTATCTTCACACACACACACGCCAGGGTTGGGGCCACTGTGTGTGGGAGTCCTCCAGTTCTCATGGACAGAGAAGATGCTGTTCCTGCTTTCCACCTGTTGTTGCTACATAATATCGCACGGACTAACCCGCTTCACAACACATCTAGTTACGAGTTTAAGCTAAACTACCTGTGTGTCAGAGCGTCTTCTTTGTACGGGAAGCGCGTGAATGCCTCACCCGGAGATTCAAACCTTTGCTCTATGACACACGCAACACTATTGCAAATGAGCACACACATAATACTTATACGTTTAATGCCTGTAAATACCGTTAGCATATTTCTACAATCCCTCTTTTCACACTGTTTAAATTGCTATATCAGTAGTCATCTTGCAATGTAAGCGTGCAAACAGAGCAAAGGAGCACATTACAATTATTTTTGACACATGTGGAAATGGTTAGACAGTTTAAATGCGCGTTTTTAATGCAGAGTTATTTGGAAGTGGTTATAACAGCAACATTGTCGTAGTTCAGTGGCTGGAGGGGATGGCATTCACCCCCGTCAGCGTCCTGATAGTCATCGTCAGAGTGTAAGTCGAGGTATCGGTCTGGGTCCTGTTGTGTCAGAGGTTGATACAGTTGTTGGCACTGAGTGAGGAGCATTTGCCTGGGAACGGATCCCTCTTTTGTCAGTCACATTTTTATTCGGAGTAGGGTCAGTAGTTGTTACATCAGTGTCACTTTGTCTTGTCAGTGACCTTTGGTAACCCTCGTAAAATAGGATGGGGACAACAATACAGAAGGTAAGGAGTCCCAGTACGTTAGCATATTTCTACATTACTGAGGGAATAAATGAAGAGAGAAGTAGAGTCATTTTCTCACAGACAATACAATCAGACTTCTTTTTACAACAAGAGGAGTCGCAGAAGTTTTAAGACACTTCCACATCAACTTCACTCTGCAGAATCGGAGGTTGCCTCCTGGTCTTACCTCGTCTTCCTTCGGCTCAGCAGCAGTAATTTGATTGAGATTGTTTACAGTCACATTCTCATCAAATCTTCTCACTGTCTGGCACACACACAAAAACACTCAAGCTGTGATTGGTTATTGCTTTTTCATCCCTTCGCCACACACCTCCACACTGTGACTCATCACACACACACTGTGACCACATCAAATCCTGTCAGGGACTTCTTCAAACCATTACCGTTTCTTGATTTATCATAATGCGTGTGTGTGGTTGTGTTGGCCTTCCTTATATTATTATATTCTACAGCCTGATGCTTTCTGCATTCTGCCCTCAGCACTTGGTGTTAATTAATTGAAATAAAATCTAAATATCGGCTCCCGCAGGATGCTGCCGATTGATGTTCCAGACTCTTTAACAAGGAGGTCTGATGCTGAGCAGAATCTTTGCTCCTGAACAAACTGCGAGCTCAAGAGAAAATCTATGATTAAAACCGAAAGTTACGAATGTAACTACGGTTCTATGAATCCTGGATGACCGCCAGAGGCAGTGCTTAACACTGGATATCTTCCGTCTCGCGCATGCGCAGGTCGAATATTTATATCAACAAAGTCACGTGTGACCTCGGATGACCCCCGTCGTCTATAAGTTCCGGTGTCATCCTGAGCTCAGTCCTATGGAATCTTCTCGCGAGTTCACGGGATTCCGAGTGACCAAGAACTCTGGCGGTCATCCAGGATTCATAGAACCGTAGTTACATTCGTAACTTTCGTTCTATTTCATCCTTACTGACCGCCAGAGGCAGTGCTTAACACTGGATGACTTATACCAAAAGAGTCACGAGGAAGCACAGTAACTACCTCGTATAGCTCCGGCAGAGAAAATTGGCCAAAGAACCCTCCCCAGTGGGTGAGGGGTGGCAACGTTAACTCTGTAGTGTTTGGTGAATGTGCTCGGTGATGCCCATGAGGCCGCAGCACATATATCCTCCACAGGCACACCTCTCAGGCCTGCCCTTGGTGTGGAGACACTCTTGGTAGTGACCCTTCACCCCGGATGGCCGAGCGCAGCCGCTCGCCTTGTATGTATAGGCAATGGCCTCCACTATCCAGTGGGACACGTGCTGTTTTTTTAATCTTTTTTTTCCCGAAGGAGCACAGCCCTTCTTAGGCTCACCATAACTGACAAAGAGCTGCTCCGACTGCCGTATGCAGGCGGTGGCTTCCACATAAGATCTGAGGGCCCACACTGGGCACAGCGGCCTTGACCTCTCTTCTCCCGATTGGGGGGGGGGGGGGGCAACTTTGCCAGCTGGATAGGCCGGTTTATATGTGAACGTATCAACACCCTTGGGAGAAACACTGCATTAGGCCACAAAGTGACACCCAAGCCATCTGAGTTCCACCTCAGACATGATTCTTCCACTGACAGGGCATGCAGCTCGCCCCCACATTGAGCTGAATTGACGGCAAGGAGAAAACCATTTTGCCGATAGCCATCTCGGCTCCGCCTGTGCCAGGGGTTCACAAGGAGACAAGCATAAGGTGTCCAGTACCAAGGGTAGGTACCATGCAGGGGAGACCGGCCCTTATCTAGGAGGTACTGTAGAAACTCAGTACAGCAGGCACGGGGCGCAGTACTGGGACCTTGTTCTGAGCCGCACACCAGTCAGAGAACAGCTTCCACCTGTTTTGTACTGCAGGCAGGTAGACCGCGCACTGGCATTCAGAACAGTCAGTCAGACTGGTTCTATGCAGCCACTCAGCATCCGGTCGGGCCCTCCCGTGATCCATTGTTGAAGGCGGCAGGGATTGGAATGCCAAATCCGACCTTCTAGTTGCGACAGGAGATCCCTCCTGTCGGGGAAGAACTCTGACAAGCTAATAGCAAAATCAGAGGGAGTGGTGGAAAGGCATAAGAAGATCCTCTGGCCACGTGTGAGCCAGGGCATCTTGACCCAGCTGGTCCTCCCCGTCAGGGAGACCCAGTGGGGGCAGTGGGTCGACATGTCTGGATGCAGCCGCCACTCTCACGGTGGAGGCTTGTGACGGAACAGGAAAACCACAACCTGGTTCCGTTCTCCTGGTGGGTACATTGCCCACAGGCTGCGAGGGGCCTCCCAAGTCAGAAGGGCACGGTGATCCCCGTAGCAACTTCTGCAGATCTGGTGCCCCATTGATAGTTTATGGGAAATCACAGCAGAGGTGTTGTCCAACCGGACAAGCACATGCTTTCCCTTCAAATATGGAAGGAAGTGCTTGAGCGCTAGCTCTAGAACCTGGACCTGTGGTCTTTCAGCAGACAACTGCCCCCAGGTTATCCTGTTCTGTCACACCGCACCCCGCCTTGAGAGGCAGGTATCTGTTGTGACAATCTCCTGGTGGAACGTAACTGAGCCCCTGGGGCTCGGTTCCTGGGACACTGTTTGCCAGATATGCACTCTCCCTCCATGGGGATAGTGAATAGGCACTGTTTTGATAATATTATTGCCCTGTATCTGTGCCACTTGGCATCCAAGTGAAGGCTGTTCAGCCATCTGCAAACCCAAGGGAACGACAGTTGAGGCAGCTGTCAGTTTACCCAATAGTCGGAGAAAAGGATGTAGGGCAACTGTCTGGCCTCTCGGAAGGGGGAGAGGTTGTGGGGGTTGTTGTCCACATGCTGGGGCGACAGACAGGCCCTCATAGGGCCACACTAATGAAGGTTATGCTCTGAGAAGGGCTCAGGTAGCTCCTCTCCATGTGCACCTTGAGGCCCACCCGGCCACGTGAGAGAAGACGAGCAGTGGCGCCTGAAGCCGGGATGGCGCCTAGGTCAGCCAGTCGTCCAAGTACAGCAGTATGTTCACGCCCTGTGATTGCACGGGGAAAGGACAGCAGTAACACACCTTGTGAACACCCATGGGGAGATGGGAGAGTCCGAATGGAAGCACCCAGGACAGAAAGTGGCGACCTTAAAAGGCGAAATGTAGAAACAGCCTGTGGTGAAGCACCATGGGAACAGGCGTCGATAGACGTGAACCACTCTCCCTTGGAAATCTGCTGCTGGGAGAAAGAACCCCGACAGCCGGCCCGGAGACATCTCCTGGCCCCCCTGCCGGGGGGACGGGGACGTAGGTAGGGTTGTATAGGTAGCGGTCCGGCCTCTAAGCAGGACGCCGAGGCCTGTGGCGGCTACTAGGGTAAGCTGGAGGCTGAGAAAACGGCCTTGTGGGGCCAAAGTGGGACCCCTAGGTCTGGGGGTGCAGGCATGTCCCTGCAAAGACCAGAGAACTGCTGCCTGGTCTGGCTAGCTCTAACAGTTCGCTGAAGCGCCTGTATAGCAGCTGACTCGAACAGCTCACCAAGTTCCACTGGGACAGTACGGAGGGTCCTCCTACATGTCTCAGATAGGGGTGACTGCGCCAGCCAAACCTGGCGGCGAGTCTGAACCAGGGTGGACATCATACGTCCAAGTTCCCTCGACATGAGCGCAAACGCCTGCAATGAAGCATCACTGAGCGGAAGCGACGAAGTAGCCTGCTGCAGAGAATCTGCGAGGGAAAGCATGAGGTGGGAGAGGGAGTTGTCGATGCGGTGCACAGCGCTGCTGTGTCATAAGCCCTGGATAGCAGGTCATCTTTGTCCCGACATTGGGTCGAGGGCACCTGGCATCGGGCCTCAGAGTCTCCTCAGGGGAAACCATGATGGACGCAATAGTCGTCTAACTGGCTGGCATACGTGCAAGGCCAGATTTGCCACCTCCTGCATGGTCTGATGTAAGGCGGGAGAGAGCCCTGGTGTCTCCAGCATGCATGCAACTCCCTCAGATATTCCTCGGAGGGAGGAACAGAAAAGGTGGTGAGGGCGGGAAGGCGCCTGAAGAAGGCACTCACAGGTGGATGTCCCAGCTGCTGTGTATGCCAGGCGTGCCAGCGCCATACAAATCACCAGGGTAGGTTGGGCTGGATTCAGCTGCCCTGACAGGGGGAGGTAGACCTCACGCATCAGGTGTTCCACTTCGGCCAGCCTAGCAGACCTTACTGCTCAAGGCGTGATGCCGCAGGTCCTGCCTGGGTTCTCCGAGAGGCCCTGCCTCAGAAGCTAGAGGCTAAGGCAAGAGGTCAGGGCCGTCCTCAGGCTGAAGAGGAGCTATACAGGTCCTACAGCCGGGAGAGTTTAACATGGCCGCGATTCTGGTGGAACCCTTGTCCCACTAGCTGATGCGGCATTCCATCTGACGGCATTCCATCTGAGCGGGAGCGCTCTGCTGAATGTTGAGAGAACAGGCAGGGGGCAGTCAGAGGAGAGTGATCCTTCGGACACTCTTCACCTGGACAGCCACTGCGGATATTGGTGACCCACCAGTTAGCCTGAGCGAGAGCACTCTGCTACTGTGGAAACAGACCCAAAGAAAACAGTCCTTACAGTGAGAGGGGAGCGAGGACACTCTTCACTAAGATAGTTGCTGCAGATATTGGTGTCCCACCAGTTAGCTTGAGCGAGAGCACTCCGCCACTGTGGAAACAGGCCAGGAAACCAGTCCTTATAGTGAGAGGGGAGCGAGGACACTCTCTTCACTAGGATAGTTGCTGCAGATATTGGTGTCTCACCAGTTAGCTTGAGCGAGAGCACTCTGCTACTGTGAAAAACGGACAAAAAAAGAACACAGTCCTTACAGTGAGAGGGGAGCGAGGACACTCTCTTCACTAAGATAGTTGCTGCAGATATTGGTGTCCCACCAGTTAGCTTGAGTGAGAGCACTCTGCTACTGTGAAAAACGGACAGAAAAGAACACAGTCCTTACAGTGAGAGGGGAGCGAGGACACTCTCTTCACTTGGACAGTTGCTGTAACTGTTGGTGTGCTACCAGTTAGCCTGAGCGAGGGCACTCTGCTAACTGATATCTGCTACTGATATGGCCATAATGTTTACAACAATCAATGGACACAATCAGAGTATTAGCTTAGTCTAGTTAGCCGGAGCGAAACGCTCTGCTAACTGATAGGGCGTAATGTTTACAGCAATCAATGGACACAATCAGAGTATTAACTTAGTCTAGTTAGCCGGAGCGAAACGCTCTCCTAACTGATATGGCGTAATGTTTACAGCAATCAATGGACACAATCCAGAATTACTTAGTCTAGTTAGCCGGAGCGAAACGCTCTGCTAACTGATATGGCGTAATGTTTACAGCAATCAATGGACACAATCCAGCATTAACTTAGTCTAGTTAGCCGGAGCGAAACGCTCTGCTAACTGATATGGCGTAATGTTTACAGCAATCAATGGACACAATCCAGCATTACTTAGTCTAGTTAGCCGGAGCGAAACGCTCTGCTAACTGATATGGCGTAATGTTTACAGCAATCAATGGACACAATCCAGCATTACTTAGTCTAGTTAGCCGGAGCGAAACGCTCTGCTAACTGATATGGCGTAATGTTTACAGCAATCAATGGACACAATCCAGCATTACTTAGTCTAGCTAGTGTCCCACCAGGTTAGCCTGAGTGAGGCCACTGCCAGCTGCTACAGCCGTACTGCGTAAAAACATCAATGGGCACAACATCAATGTTGATTTAGTATAACTAGCATTCACCGAGTTAGCCTGAGCGAGAACACTCTGCTAACTGTGATAGTTGTAATGCTACAAAGTTGATGGCCACAGCCCCAGTATCAGCTTTGTTTAGCTAGTTCCCCACTGAGTTAACCTGAGCGGGGACGCTCTGTTAACCGTGACAGCCGTAAGGTTTACAAAGTTGATGGACGCAGTCCCAGCTAGCATCTCAACAAGTTAGCCTGAGTGAAGAAACTGCTAACTGCGAATTACGTCAGATGTCAAGATTAAATCTCAATGGACACAACGCCAATGCCGATCTAGTCAAACTAGTGTCTCACCAAGTTTGCCTGAGCAGGAACACTCTGCTAACTGTGATAGCCGTAACACTGTGAAGGGCGGGCCGACAGCGTACTTCTACGCTCTCGTTAGCGCGCCACTCGATTAACTAGAGCGGAAGCGCTCTGCCAACCGTGGAAAACAAACAACGGTTATAGAAAACAATGTTAATCGATCTTACCGATTGCTGTTATCACGACTTAGGTGGCCCTTATCAGACTGGTGACGACCGATGATAGGGGCGTCCACCAGTCCGGGGCTCGATGTCCGAACGGCGAACACACCGTTCCCTCCGAAGAGGGACAGCTCGTCGCAGCCTTTGGAGGGCGAGAGAACCGCAACTCCGACCGGTGGTCACAAGGCTACAGCGACAAGCTCTAATATGTCTCGATCGTAGACACATCTTTGTTTATGCTACCATGGTAGCTAACCTGTGTAGCGAGAAGATGAAAAAGGACTGAGCTCAGGATGACACCGGAACTTATAGACGACGGGGGTCATCCGAGGTCACACGTGACTTTGTTGATATAAATATTCGACCTGCGCATGCGCGAGACGGAAGATATCCAGTGTTAAGCATTAACTGATTAGCATTAGCTAATGTTAAGCATTAGCTGACCTCTGGCGGTCAGTAAGGATGAAATAGAACCCCTCCAGGCATGATAGCCTCAAGCCGTGTTCACACCAAACGCGGCGCGAGTAGATTACATACTGTTGGGAACATCTAGGAGCGTGTTTGGGTTATCAGCTAAGAAACTGAATTCTAAACATCAATAGAATTATCAATGTAAGTAACAATTATTAATGATTATTAATAACAACGGGGCACCACCCTGCGAACAGGGACCAATAACCAAACGATAAAACTAAGTCTCATAATTAATGGCCACTCATAATGTCAATAGTCGGGTACGACTACACATTCAGAGTGACATTGAAGGTTTAAATTCGAACACAGGCTACTACATCCAGTTTATTACACACATATGCACAAGTAATCACAGACGACTGCTCTTTAAAATATAACAGAGTTTATTAAATCAAAATAATAAATGATCAGATCAAGTAATATTGCAACCAACAAACACTATCATACAATTTTATATGTCTAACCTAAAGTCAAATGAATAAAATGGGGTCAGGATATATATATATATATATATATATATATACATGTGTGTGTGTGTGTGTGTGTGTGAGAATCTATGTGTGTGTGTATGTTACGGGTGTAACCTATTCCATCAGTGATGAAAAGAGGAGGGGCCCATTGAGAACTACAGCCGAGAACTACAAACCAAGATGGCGGACAAAATGGCTGAGGTGGCTGTGTGTAATCACGTGTGTGAAAAGGGAGGGGCCTTAAGAACTACAGCAAAGAACTACAAACCAAGATGGCGGACACGAGTGACCTAGACAAAATGGCGGAGAGGTTCTGTGTGTAATCACGTGTGGCGGTGCAGTACGCGTGAGAGGCAATCGATTGCAAGAGGTTCCCCAGGCTCATAGGCCCTGACTATGTGTCTGCAGGTTAAGAGAGAGAGAGAGAGGGAGACATCAAAGCTTCTGCGTGTGTTGTCGAAGCGAGTGTGAGAACAGCTGGTCTTATCCTACATAAGGCCGCCGTTGTCGTTGTGAACTGCCGGCAGCCTATGCACGATAACCGCGAGTCTACACTTCACTCACAGAGCTGATTTAAGGAAAATAGAGCAAGAACAAAATGAAATAAAATAAATGAAAATAATCCCCAAACAAAACAGACCTTTATCACTGCGGTGAGATGAGCGTATTGTTTTCTTATCACCCCGAAACTCGGTCGGCGAGACGAAGGCCCGGCCACCATAGTTTCAGTCTTTCAGTGATAATACACAAACTCTCCATTCACTAGCAGCGACGGGTCTAATGCAAACAGTTACAGCAGGCAATACACAATATAGCGGAGCTCCGTGGTCCGCGATGGTTACGTAATACCTTGATAACACGCGACAGTAACTTAACACAACAGGATACGGGAATGATAACACATAAACGAATAAGCTATATTAAGCTAATGCTAAGCTAATGCTAAGCTATGCCCAGACGCCATGAATCTTACTTGGAGAAGCTTCGTTCGGTGGGGCCCGTTTCCGTGATGGGAATCGATCAGTCCTCGAGTGTTGACTCGGCAGCGCGGCTCTCGGAGCGGGCGCAGACTGTTCGTAGCTCGGTCCTCAGGAGTCGGTAGCTCCCGGCAGCGTGGCTCGCTCTGGAGCAGACGCAGACTCGGCTAGTGTCGGCGCGGCGTTTGAGCTGGCGCGGGTGCGGTCTCCTCGCTGCAGAGAGGAGGCCTGTGGTTTAACGTCGGCTGAGGTACGTCGTCGTTTCGTACCTCCCGGTAATCGTCGGTGCGGGAAGAGGTTTAGTCTTCCTGCTGCCGGTGGTGTGTACACAAAAAGCGGAGAACGGATTGCGGAAGTGATTCGCTCGCGCGGGATAGGGGCCTTAACTCAGAATAGAAACACGGTCTGTTTCGACCAGCGAATGGCACGTGCGCGCTGAGATGAGGGTTGAATGAGGCCGTCGGTCCTTGTGAGTCTTCTGTAGACCAGACGAAGTCCGGAGGGAAGAGGAAGAATCTCGCTGCGCTCAGGCTTATGAACCAGGCCTTACAAACAGCGGGGGGCATTTTCTTGGCCAATGAAGGGTCAGCATCCATGTTTACAGCCAGAGCTGGGGGGTGTGGTCATCCAAGGGGGAGTTTCGCTCTGAACCCAGGTCAGGCTTATGAGAGGAAGGAAAACATGGCTGCTTCTGTTTGACAACGCATGTGAGGGACTCAGCCAGCCAGGAGGTGGCGCCAGACCCCAACAATACAAAGAATACAAATTGACGCAAATGGCGCGGTGCGAGATGAAATTTTTAAACTCGGGCAAAAAAAACGTGACGCTGCGGCGCGATAGCCTATCGGCATTGAAATGCTCCTCCTGTCATCACTGCCGTCCTGCCGTTGAATCAGGAAAAAAATACTGTAGCCGTAGGTGTTCACTAGGGGTGGGAATCACCAGAGATCCCGCGATATGATATTATCACGATACTTAGGTCACGATACGATATTATCACGATACTTACGTCACAATACGATATTATCACGATACTGCGATAACATAGGCCTATATTGCGATTTATTACTTTTTTCAACTTCAAATGATGTCCCCAAAGGAAAACTGTGTCAACATGTTTTATCTAATAAGATAAAGTTTTCAGTCTGTTCATCTCACTTCAATCATTTTTATTGCAGCAGAATATGATTGTCAAGCAGACAGACTGACCAACAATGTCATAAATGTTGCATGAACCTGACAAACTGAACTGTTTGTATTACTACATTGTCCAACTGAACTAAATGCAAACGTGTGGACTCAGTATATGAACTATAACGTATATAAGTAGGATATAAGAGTTATATAACTCAGTATAACTTGCGTGGACGTCGAGGGCAGAGAGACAGTTATGCGCTGCACTCTCCCCATGAGCCGGCAACTGTTGGCAGATTTAACCCCGTTGTGAGGCCAGATGTCTCCATCTGTCACGGCAGTTCACAGGTAGGACCCAAATGCAAGACCACAGGAGACAGAAGTTAATATAACAGGTTTTATTCAGAATGTGTGAAGGTGTGGAGCCCGTGGTCCGACACCAGAGTAGGCAGATCGACGGTGTGAGTCCCGTGGCTCGATACCAGAGAGTAGGCAGATCGACGGTGTGAGCCCCGTGGCTCGACACCGGAGGGCTGGCAGCTTGACGGCGTGTGTAGTCCGTTGAACACAAAGGAGGGCAGAGCGGCGGAGGGTAATCCGTTGAACACAAGGAGGGCAGAGGACGCCACAGGGTTGAAGCGGGTGAAAGACGGTACGACCTGACAACCCCAGACTGCAGGACCAGAGTTTATATAGAGACAGGGGAATCATTAGTGGGACCTGAGTCTGGTGTGTCAGGCTGCAGGAGGTGATCGGCTGGAGTGCCCTCAGATGTGCACAATCAAGTGTTGGGGTCTGAGCATATGGCTTCAACATGTGCTGTGAACAAAGAGAATCAGGCCTTCCCTTTTGCAAGCAAAGGTTTCATCCTGATTGTGGTTTGATGAGAGCAAACCTCCTCTGGAAGGAATTTCACACTAGGGTGTGAATTTCTCTCCCCCCCCCCCCAAAAAAAACTATGGTTCCTGAATGCACCGCTGCAATCTCATTGGCCGAGAGCCAAGACAGCACCAGGACCAGTTCAATCAGTTCAACCACTGTCTTACAAAACTGCCTGCAGCTCACACCTCCTTGCCTTTCCCTTCGACCTCCGTCGAGCGAGGGGGCACACAAACGCTCTCTTCCCTCTGGACTTCGTCCTGGGACCAGAAGAGGCACCGGGCCCTTCTCTCCCCCCCCCAGCGCCACGCTGACAACAGAAGGCCCACGATGAGGACCGCGAGTCCTCATTAAACCCTCCGGCAGGAAGACAAGGACGAACCCCCTCTCCCCGCCGACGATTACCGGGAGGAACGAAATGACTTTATCTCAGCCGACATTCACCCACAGGCCTCATCAAACCCTCCGGCAGGAAGACGTCTAATCCTCTCCTGACCGATGATTACCGGGAGACGCACGGACCACGTCGTCTCACCCGAAGTTTCACTGTCCCCGCTGCAGCGAGAACAGATCGGACCCGCGTGCTCCAGAGCGAGCTGCGCTACAGAGGACCGACCCCGCGTCCACTCCAGAGCGAGCCACGCTACTGGGTGCGACCGACTCCTGAGGACCGAGCTACTCACAGTAAGGTTCATTGCATCTGGGCAATAGCTTAGCATAGCTTAGCTTAAATTAACCTAAGTTTCATTCAGGTTAATTCATTTATGTGTTATTATTCCCGCACCCTGTTGTGTTCAATCACTGTCTTGTTACACCGCGTCATTGCGCAATTATCGCGGACCACGGAGCCCCGCTATATATTGTGTATTGCCTGCTGTCTGCATTAGATTCATCGCTGCTGGTGAATGGAAAGTTTGTGTATTATCACTGAAAGACTGAACCTACGGTGGCGGACCTTCGTCTCGCCGACCGAGTTTCGGGGTGATAGGAAACAATACTCTCATCTCACCGCAGTGATAAAGATCTGTTTTGTTTGGGAATTTTCATTTATTTTATTATACTTCGTGTGATATTCTCTCCTCATTGAATCAGTTCTGTGAGTGAAATGTGGAATCTCGGCTGTCGTACATAAGTGCTGGCAGTTCGACCGACAGCGGCACTTGTATACGATACGGCCAGGTAACCCCCATTCTCACTACAACGCGGACCGCACGCAGAAGTTTGATTCATGACCCCCACCTTTGCTCTCTTTCTTGCCTCTCCCCTAACTCACACACACATAGTCTGCCCCCGGGTAACCCCGTTGCCCCGATCACACACGTGGTTACACACAGCACCACCGCCGCCAATTTGTCCGAGTATCTTAAGGCCCCTCCTTTGTCACACACGTCATTACCCACAGTCTCACCCCCCTCTGCTAGTTTGGCTAAGTCATTCGACGTCGCCATTTTTGTAGTCCTCGACTGTAGTTAAGACCCCCCCTTCCTTTTTTCCACACAGACCCACACACACCCACACACACACACACGCACACATTTTATTCATTTGTTTAGATATTAGGTACATAAACATGGTATGATAGCGTTTGTTGATTGCAATATTAATTGATCTAATCATTTATTATTCTGATGTAATAAACCCTGTTATATTTTAAGGAGCAGTCGTCTGTGATTACTTGTGCATATGTATGTAATGAAACTGTATCTAGTAGTCTGTGCTCGAATTCAACCCTTCACTGTCACTGAATGCATAGTCATACGCAGACTATTGACATTATGAGTGACCACTAATTATGAGACTTAGTTTTATCGTTTGGTTATCGGTCCCTGTTCGCAGGGTGGTGCCCCGTTATTATTAATAATCATTAATAATTGTTACTTACATTAATAATTCTATTGATGTCAAGAATTCAGTTTCTTAAATGCTGATAACTCAAACAAGCCCCTATTGATCCCAACACAAGGGTGTGGCCATGGGCGGTGTCTGGAGGCAGAGGACAAACACAGAGCACATGGCACACAATAACAAACAGGGGAATGACAGGACACATGAGGAGAGGAGATCAGGGGAAACACAACGGGTCAGACAGGGATCCTGGATCCTGACAGTGTCTTTGTTTTGACCAACTTCCTACCAATCACGCTGACCCATGACCTTTGCTGACCTCACCAGAAAATAACTCAGCACCATCTAGTGGGCTGAAAAAGCAATTGATTTGATTTTTTTCTTTTTTTGTTTGTTTTTTAATAGTTTATATAATAAAAGATCGATACTTGGCGTCCGTGTATCGATACAATATCGCCACGCAAAATATCGCGATACTATGCTGTATCGATTTCCCCCCCCCACCCCTAGTGTTCACCCAGAGCTCTACGATACCTCATATTAGTAGAGACCGGACCAAACTATGTGTATAAATGTGTGTGTGTAAACCATGGTACGAATAATGAAAAAGACTCGGCCGTATTTACGCCTAGATGAGGTTATTTTGAGTGTTGATGGAGCTGCTACAATGTTAGCATCGAATAGCACTGATCGATCTGGAGAGAACTAACAAAACATGAATTTAAACTTTTTACAAATCATGACGTAGTTATTTCGGCATCCTTTTTGTCCGTTTATTGCAATTAAATCACAGCAAAACCTGTTTATTTTATGTTCATACAGCTGTAGTAGCCGACGTGTGTCTTGCTGTTTCATTGATGTAATGTAAGACTTGTGATGTGTGTGTGTGTCGCCATATGTTCGTCAGTGTTGCCCTTTTGTAATCAAGACAATAAGTGTGTTATATAGGATGTAAACATTTATCCCGCCGTGCTCAGTAATGTCATCTGACCTCTGCGATCTTATAACGGAAACACATCCCATCCTCAGGCTTTTAATCTTGTTAGCTGTGAACTCTATCATCGGTGTGTTTACTGCCACTTTTATTTGATTAGTATTCATCCAGAGGAGACTCTGCTGAGCATGTGCAGTCTCTTTTTCTTAAAAGAATCCCTTTGTGGTATTAAAGACAGAGAATAGTGTTGCCTCTGGTCTGAAAACAGCTTCACCATAACCTGCAGGCCTGTGACACATCTATTGGTCACTGTTAATACTGTCCATATGACGGATTAAAACATAAATATAAAGAGGTTTACTGCTGAGCTTCCAGCATTGTGTTGTGAAACACGACATGTCGGATGAGAAAGCCTCTGGCTCTGATTATGCAACTCTGAGCTCTGTTGGTGGTCAGATGTGACTGCAGTTAGCGTCTCAGACTGAGTTCTCCACCGATTAAGCATGCATTCCTATCATTTTGTTGGATGTACAGCTTTAAAAAAAAAAGAAAAAAAGATTAGAATTGATGCAACAGAAGCAGATATATCGTCTTCTTCTATCGGGGTGTGTTATGCTACTAGCGGCTAATGCATCACGGAGCCTCTGGCCTGCAGCAGAAGCTACAGAGGTCTGGTAAATTCACTTCCTTCTTATTCTCCAAACCTCCAGGATTTATTTTTCAAATTTGTAATCTTCAGCCCCAACCAACGCTGACTCAAACGACATCACTTGAGGCGATTTATCGGCGTTCACGCAGCCCCCTTTGAAGCCACACAGGGCTTTATACAACTTATTCTTCACATAAGCAGTATTAATGTACAACACCTGCAAACAGATATGAAGTTATAATGTACAACTTTTCTTACATACGTACATACATATTTAAAATATTTAGCAACTAGAGGTAAAAGAACACTGAATGACTAATTTAAAGGTACGCTGTGGAGATTCTGACCACTAGTGGAGCTGTAGAGCAATGTTCTGTTCTCCACTTTTGTCTTGCTAATACATAGACAAGTGGTGTAATGTTAGCAGCGTTGCTCACACACTTACTCTCAAAATGGTGGAAATGCTCCAATATAAAGGAATATGACCTAAAATGCAGAAAACATGAGAGTGTGCTCAGATTTTACGGAGCACAAAATGCAATCCATGTGTTTAAGGGCGTGAGAAAATGTCTTTTTTGTTGAGAAAAGTCATAAACAAAACTGTTTGTTGACAATGTAAATCTCCACAGGGTACGTTTGACTTGCATGCTACTTCTGCTATCTCGTTACAGTTTCAACTCGAGCCTGCGCTAGAAAATGAATCCGTCAGTGTGACGTGAGGAAAATAAGAAGACATTTCTAACACAACAATTATTTATTTATGCGGTGAATGTGAGTTTTCTTGCCGGCTGTGCTGTAAATAATGTATGCAGAATCCTGCCCAAATTCCCAAATGAGTTGGCAAAATTTGTACCACAAGGAAATGACCCGGCTGACCGATGTCCCTCTTTCATGCCTCTCAACCTCAGTGGTTCCCCTGCAGCCCCGGGGCCCGTGTTGGTGTTTTTTTAGATGGCAGCAGGGGTCAGGGCCGGGGCCGTCGCTCATTGTTACTGCGGGGGTAACTGACACACAATTCTGGCTACCGCTGCTGCTGTATTATTTAGCAGTGACACACATCATTGGTTACGCTCACACATACATATTACACGTGAAATGATTGAAAGCAAATTGATGACTTTCTTTTTAATCCTCCAAACAAGGAAATGTGGTTGATAATTAAAACAAAACAAAAAAAACCAGACACCCACACTGGGGCATCAAACGTCTCCCCTCCACGCTGCCGGGTGCTCCCCCTGTGTCAGCATGGGCCAGCGTTTTGTTGGGCCGGTAGCATTGTGTTGGGGGGTTTCTGGCCGCCTGCCTGCATCATCGTCTGGCTGCTCTTCCTGATAACACGTTGTTGTTGCCAGAACACGGATCAGTGCTCTGGAAATAAAGGTGGAAATCAGTTTTGTGTCTTTGTTAAACGGAACTCCTTTGGTTCTTATGACCGTTGAACGAAACAATCAATGTGAAGACACTGTCTCTGGGGGAACTGCGATGGGCGTTTTTCATAATTTCATGATATTCTATGAGATGATTGAGCAAATTCTGAATGGATCTTGAAAACAGTTGCGGCCCTCCTGCGATGTCGCGTCCGCTGCCCTGTTGTGTTTCTGGACAACGTCTTTGGGACATCTCTCGCTGTCTCTTTTGACATTTAGCGGGTGATGTTATCTCCTCTGGAGCTGCCATAGCTGGCAGCTGTGTGGCTGGCTTGAAACGTCAGTGGTCGACTGTGGTACAGTTAGAGAAAAAGTCCAGAGAGAGCATTTTTCAACATAGATTGTCATTATGAAGGCTGTTCCTCTGCAGCTAAAACAGGACAGGATATACTGGAAGTCCTGACATTTTGAAGCGATCTTAGTTTCCCAGAAGTATTTCGGCCAATTAATTCTATGTACGACTTCAGTCCCACCCTCACTAAATTGCGATTCACAGAGGCATTTACACAGAAACCAGTGTACAGTTGAGTCCTGAATATTGTTCCACTGGACAATACAGAACAGAACAATTATATGTAGATACATACTACAGCTGGAATAGCTATCAGGTAGATCCAGCCGTTTTTATGACCTGACAAACATGACCTGACAAACTTCTTTCACAGCCTGATAAGTGACACGGTAATACGACCGCCACAGGTTCGATCTGCTCCCCTGGGGCTGACAACCATGTCGCTCCAAAGATCAGCTCGTCTCGGATTAGGAGCAGAATCCTTATTTTCCTTCGCTGACCTTCAGGCGTGTTTTTGATAAATCTGGTTGGATCTCATGGTCCCCGAGATCAAGAAAGTGTAAATGGGCCATGAGAGGAAAATAACTGAAAATACCAACAGGTGACAGCAGCTCTATATCAGTGAAGGCGTGACCATACTAGATGGTGGTGGTGGTGGTTGGAGGCAAACACAGAGGAGAGAGAGGAGGTTTAGAGGAAAATGCAACACCAGATATGAAGAGAGAAGAAGGCTCTGGTCACTGTTATTAGGAGACTTTTAAGGAGTGTTATTGGAGCCCTGAGGCCATGATGAGGAGCTGGAGAAGCTCTAATTTACAGCCATTACTGTAACACAGCTTGAGCTTGTTATCGTCGAGGAGACAGACCCTTTAGCAAGAGGCAACAGCAGGGGAAGCATATTAAACCAACAGGTGTGTTTGTTGTCATTCTTAATCAATGACTTAGTCCACATTCGGTGCTGTAGTGAGTATTTTGGACAGCAGGACGGTGTGTTGGATTGAGTCAAAAGAAACTAGAGCAGACATGCATCGTGTTGTAAGTAGATACATTCCCTGTTGGTTCACTGTTCTGACAATTAGAAACACAAAAATAATGGCTTTCCTGTTTTAGTATGTTCTCGTATTGCTGATGACATCATGCTAGGTGGAATCATTACACAGTAAAAACAACAAAGACAATCGAGGTGAGGTCGACATGAAGACTGATGGAGCTCGGAGGTGTGAGTGAGTTTGTCTGTGTCTGAATCAGTTTGCACAAACTGATTCTGGATTTATAGACATTTAAATGTTCCCCACCTTCCTGCTGTGACGGTGTTCTTTTGAACTTCTCTTCTAAAGTTACAGTGTCACGCACGATTAACTCACCTGTGGTGAATCTGAAATGAAGTTTAATATATATAAATAAATATGGTAAAACCAGTAATTGCTGTTGTGTAACTTGGTTCCTGCTGTCTCTCTGTATTGAGGCTTTTTACCCCCCAGTATGGCACTCTCTCCCAGAACTGTTTAAAACCATTGGCTGTTTGATGATTAGCATCTGATGGTAAAATAATACTGCAATACAACACTACTTTATGGCTCTATGGCTCTAACATTTTGGTTTGTTTGTACATTTTCAATGGTGCTTCTTGCATTGATAGACAAGATAAGATAAGATAAGATAATCCTTTATTAGTCCCTCAGTGGGGAAATTACAGGATTACAGCAGCATCGCTCACAAGTAATAAATGAAGATAAAAAATCAAGTAGTATAAATAGACTAAACAGTAAACATTAGTAAAAATGACAGTAAAGAAGAATACAAAATATACCAGTATGTACAGACGGAGTAAAAATGTGAAATGTAAGATAATACTTAAACGTATTGGATATTGCACGGGATTGACAGTAAGAAGACTATTAAATATACCAGTATATACAGGCGGAGGCAGAGTAAGATGTAAAATGTAAGATAATACTTAAACGTATTGGATATTGCACGGGATTGACAGTAAGAAGACTATTAAATATACCAGTATATACAGGCGGAGGCAGAGTAAAATGTAAAATGTAAGATAATACTTAAACGTATTGGATATTGCACGGGATTGACAGTAAGAAGACTATTAAATATACCAGTATAAACAGGCGGAGGCAGAGTAAAATGTAAGATAATACTTAAACGTATTTGATATTGCCCAGGATTGACAGTAAAGAAGACTATTAAGTATACCAGTAAATACAGACGGAGTAAAGTGTAAGTGTAAGGTAAATACTTAAACGTATTTGATATTGCACAGGATTGCACGGATTAGGTATTGCACCAGGTGAATGAATTAAAGTGTTCAGAGTGTTCATGTTCAGTCCAAATGTTCGTGTTCAAAGTGTTCAAAGTGTTAGTGGTCTCCCGAGAGCAGCTTGTTGTGCAGCCTGACAGCAGACTGTTGTTTATGAGAGAAAATTAGACAGTAGCATGAGGTGATACTAACTCGAACACTGGGTGTACAGCAGTGGCGGGCCGTGCATTTTATACCCGGGCCTTCACTGATGTCCTCATTATGACGACACAGCTACGGTTATTATTTGTTTTGTGTAAAACTGAAGCTCAACACCTAAATAAGTACATAATGTACATAAATACACTAACTGCAGAGTGCAGATACATGAATACGTCTCCTCTCGTCTCTGACTGCAGCGAGGCTGCTGTGAGAGAACCCGCCTGTGAGTGCTTTGGGGCGGGTCACGGCAGCACCCGCTGCTCGTTCACGACAGAGCAGAACGTACGTGCTTTCACGTCAGAGTCAAAACACCAGAAAAGTCTCCAACAACACCAGAACAAGTCGCTAGATTTAAACATGAGTTTATGGTCTCAATCTCTAGTTTCAAGTCTTCTTCAATACAGCATGATGATCATTTAGTAAATGATGGTCCATTTAGATTCAAATAGACCATAAAGCAGAGCACAATTTAGGGCGGGGCTACTCTGATTGACAGGTCGCTGCCGCTACCAGAGCTGTATACGGCGTCAGTGCATCACTCCTCCGCATTCAAAACATCCAAACATGATGACCCCTGTATGTCAGACCCACTGCCTTCTGGACTTTTGATCACCGTATGCTTTTGTAAACCCTCACCTATCTGCATTTGGATCCAATCCCTGTTTCCCTGCATTGTGACATAACTGGCCGAAAGGCTTAAAACTGAGTTTTGACATTAAATGCAAAATGTGTTTGGTGTCTGCCTTCATTTGCTCAATCTGTTCACCTGTTTTCTGAGGTATGTGTTTGATTTGTTCTGCCTTGTTTATTGGATTAATACGGCTGATTAGTGTTATTTTTGAAAACCAGCTCGGTCTCATTCACAGTTTTTTGTTCTAGCACTGCGGTGGATGGGTGCACGTATCATGTAATTTCTTTTGATTTAGACCTGCGGTTTTCAAATCCTTTGTCAAGCGGTCTTTCATTTATTTGACAGCCATGATTCAATTGTTCCATGCAACAAAATTCCATGGCTGAAAAAAGATTATGAAAGCTATGGATGATGAGGTGGAGCTCCTGTGACTAAAATTATTAAGGTTAATGTCACAGATGTAAGGTAAAAACACCACGCTGATATTTGAGTGGGGGTAGTGTATTGGGGCTGTGGGAGTCGGCGCTCCGGGGGATGCCATAAAAAAACGCAGGAAAAGTTCAAACAGAATCAAGTTTTGGAGGAACGCAACCCAAAGTCACGCTGCTGTGGCCAATCACATAACTGGCGATCCAGAGCTGTACAACCCGGCCATGAGGGAACAAAAGTGCAGAAGCGTGAATTAGGCTTTGGACCCGTGTTGGAGTGGTTCACTCAGGAGACTGCTGTTCATGTCCCGTGTAAAACCAAAAGTCAAGGTTGACTTTGATTTGAAGTTACGTCAGTCCTTAACTTACATCACATACATACATAACTTAAGTTGCGTAACAAATGTACTTATTTCAAGTAGTTTTGTTGCCTGAACAGAGAGTACTTGAATGCACCACTGCAAAATAATAACGTCAACAATGAATGCAAAATAAAAGAGGACGCCGTTCATTGAATCTGCAATGACATGTTCTTGCTGCTGTGAAAAATGTAGATGTATTTTTTTATGCTACGGATGTTGGTCCATAATAATCAATAGTGATCGATTTTCTTTGTCATCAGACAACCACACGAACCGTGCCATATAGAATAAAGGCTTGTTATTTCTCATTATAATGTGCCACTTAACTGCAGGTGATGGCTCTGATGTCTTATTGATTTCATGTGTTGCCCTCTTATCAGTCATAAGTATGAAATCATAACACAAGGAAAAATTCCAAGGACTGTTTAAGCCTGGAGGCAACTGACTCATTGATTATTCAAAAGAAGGTGAAGCTCTACATTAGCGCTGAGGTGTCACTGTACTACTCTACTCATATTTGTTTTGAGTTTTCTTGTTATATGCATCTTGAACCTTGCTTTCTGCTGGCCTCAGTTTTGCCCCAAACTCAGAGCGATGAAAGTCAGCATCAGCGTGTGTTTTTGTGGCGTTCAGGTGCCTCCTGTCTGGAGACATTCTGGTGGAGAACACCCAGCTGCCTCACACTGACAAGACCTGACACATCACATCAGCTAACGTGTTACCCTGCACGGCAGCTGGATTGGCAGGGTTTCCTATCACACAAAATAATCCATCTTGACAGGCATCAAGTAATGTGTTTTTGTCCAGACCAATCAGCGTCCTCTGAGGGGCTGCGACAAGCTACTGTTTGTGACAACACAGAGAGGAGACTGCTCATTCAAAACAACAATGGCGGCTCTATCGGTTCTATCAGAACTGGAGAGCATTTTTACCATGAAGGAAGAGCAAGAGCGTCCCTGAACGTTTAGTTGACAGGTGGTTCAATCCAATCATGGTTCTGTGTAACAAGCCATCTGTTGTGTCTGGCACAGACGTGCTAACGCTTGTTATTGATGTGCCAGCATACTTTGCTAATGTTAGCTCCACAGGTTTTCAGGTAGAAACGTGACGTTTATATCTCCTCTCAACCTCTCTGGGTAACGAGCATCCCTATAGCCAATAGAATATAGAGTAATGTAGACAGTCAGACCCTCTGTGCCAACAAATACTGATGTCGGTCTGAACGACTTAAAACTTATTTTTGTCCTCCGATAAACTTTTTCTGTCTCTTCTTCTTGCTTTATTTCTGTCACCATCCTTCTCTCCAGCTGCTCCTCCAAATTAATGCCTTGATGCGCAAATACCACACAGGCCAGTGGTTCGACTCTGTGTGTGTGTGTGTGTGTGTGTGCGTGTTTGTGTGTGTGTTTGTGTGTGTGTGTGTGTGTGTGTGTGTGCATGTCATATATCTCTCTCTCTTTTTGAGAGCGTGCAGGCTTGTTTCAGTTTGTTGTGTATTTCTGTGTTCTCTTTCATTTCTCTCTATCTTTTCCCTCCGGTCCTCTCAGTCTTGTTCTTCTGTGTCCTCCCTCGTTCATCCCATCATCCCTCACTTCCTTTCAGCCTGTCACGGACTTCTCCAAAGGGCCTTGTTTTAGAGCGCTGCAGCCTGACACTGAATGGCACTCACATGGTTCCTCTCTCTCTGTCTCTTCTCTCAGCATGCACACATTTAAACGTGAAAACTTGCAGCCTCCTTCACGCACACATGCACACACACACACACAGAACGACACACATTTTAAATATTTTATATAAATTAAATTAATAATACACAACATTGAACTGTTTACAGAGACTTTTGAAGATACTTAACTCTTTCTGTGCCAAAGGGGCTGGCAGATGGATGCAGCAAAGGAAACACACACATTGATAGTTTGTTTATTAGATCAAACCCAAAGTGGCAGAAAAGAGAAAATGGCATCGTCCAGGAGACCACTCTGCTGGAAGGAGAGTGGTCTGCACTTGGCAGCTATGGGAGATGGAGCCGGAGGCAGCGGTGTCAGAAACTCTCCTTCCTGCAGCAGAAACCCCCAGCGACAAGGGGACACAGCGGGCTGGTGGGGCGTAGGACCCAAGCCTCCAGGATGAGTGCCGGGCTTTGAAACAAATTTGACATCGTGGTCAAACAGTGAAATTACAACTTCCACGTGATGCCACATGGCCCAAAAATACTTTTTCCCATATACCGACATCGGGAATGAGATGTCTGTAAATCATACACATGAAGAGCCCCTATTTCAATCAAGTTGTAAAATACACTAATTGCTGAATCCAGAGTTATCTTCCTTCCTCCGTTCATGTGAATGATCCGGAGACAGAGTGCTGGGAGGCGGGGTTAAAGGAAACGCTCGTGCTCATGCTCTATGGACCCCGTAATGTGGAGGATCCAGGTATTGTTGTACCTCCGTCTCCCCAAACAAAAACAGAAGTCGTTTTCTTGTTTTTGCAACTTTGAATTGAATCCGACAAACAAACTATTGCAACACACACGGACCCTGTACCTTCAGCGTGATTGACAAGCTCTTTGGGCAGCTCTGCCTCCTCTTCCTCTCATGTTGGACTGTGGACAGACTGGACGCCACAGAGACTCACTATCGTCCTCGCGAGGTGCAAGTGCAAGCGTGCCCATTCCACCAAATATCTCTGCAGCATAACGTCAACATTGTAACATCTTCACATTCCGTTGATAATATTAGTTCATTTTTTTAAACCAGATCTTACACATTTGCACCTTTAATCAGCAGATAAAGTCACGCGAAAGCAAGAGAGAGAAACTTTAACAAGATGTGAGCGATGAGCCCAGATGTGTGAAACGAAGTGTGATGGAGGAAGTCACCAGAGTACCTGAGCTCTTCTCACTGCAGCTTCAGCTTTACCTGCAAAACTGACTGCCGGGGACGCGGGGGACTCGGGGCTTATTGGAGCTCTTATTCTTCTAAACTCTATTTACTTTTTTCTATTTACTCGGAGTGAGACTCTCTTCTCTTTCAGCACTGTCACACCGATCCTCAGCCGGGGAGCTTACCAGTAGAACCACAGGCCTTTAGACTGAGCAGCTGGCCAGCCAAAGGATGAGACGGCTGTTTATTATCAACTCGTTAAATAAATAGACCGAACCCAACGCTGGATTTGTCCTCCAAAGAGTGCTGTCTGCGTAGCAGCGTGCGCCTCTGCGCCGCAGAGCTCCACTATCATCCAAAATCACACGTTACCATTAGTGTTTGTTCATTATTATGTGTTCATTACACTGAGCAGAACCAGTGTGATTTATTCACTGTGTCGCCGTTAGATCACTGAAAACGTCCCCCCTCAAAAAAGTTGTTATTGAAAATAAATTGTCCCAACACGTATTGTTCCAATTTAAATTGTTAACATTGTTAGAATGTTACATTTATTGAGGAGTGGGTTGTTGTCTCTTCAGGGGAATAAAAACGTAAGATGTGAATAAAGGGCACTTTGTCAATTAGGGGATCGTTAATGAGGTAAAACATGATGACACATCCACAGAAATTCATGCAGTTCCATGTTGAGACAGAAGCTCATATCCTCCAGCAGACAGTTTTTCCACTCAATTAACCTCTGTTCAGATTTGCATAAATGTGTTTCCGCGGCGTGCAGCTTCAGCCACGGTGTTCTAATTAATACGAACAATAAGCAGTGTATTCATGCTGGGCCAGCACAGAGAGGCCGCTTCTCACCGGTGAGTGGTTCCAGGTAATGGAGCCGCTCTGCTTTGAAACAATGGGAGCAGAGAGATAAAAGGCTGGCGGCGCCACAACATGGGATTTAAAGGGGAGAAGAGAACAAATGAGCCAGGTGACCGAATGAGAGACTGCTGAACTACTCTACGTGGCTGATGGTAATCCGGCTCATTATTCACCTTTTTCACCTTTGTTCTATCTAGAGTGGTAATCTACTACCTTTTCTGTAATGAAACTGATATGAAAAAATAAGAAAGCTGTCCCACGACGGGTTGACTGTCTGTCTGTCTGTGATGGACGCCGCCCCGACTGTTAGTTCTGTTACCACTATAGGACCGTTAGCTGCTAGCTGCCGGCTCAGCCACCGCCATGTTGAGAGCTGCGTGGGGGCAGTACCTCAACATATATTTCATCAGAATTTACATTTTAGCATTTTTTGACAAGTTTGATAAAGTAAAAATAGTCATACTGCCGTAAATGATGTAATACAACTGTCATTATAGGAGTTTTGGTCCAGTTTGGATTGATCGTATACTCCATTTAATGCGAGATTATTGCAACCACAAAACTTGTCTGAATGTTTCCACAGAAAACGCCTTTTAAAATTATAATTTTTTATTATGCTACTTGGAGACTTGTAAAATCCAAACTCACAGCCTGCCTGCTCATCCTGTCGCTGTCTTCTCTGCTTCTGTGCTCAACTCAAAACTGCCAGACTGTGCAGGTTTCTGCAGAGACATCCATAATTCATAACTGAAGGGTGTGTGTGTGTGTGTGTGTGTGTGTGCACATGCAGCTCTGTTGTTTCATGTTTGCGCTGATACACTTCTGATTAGCAGGACCTCAGCAGGACATTGTGTTCAAATGGGTTCGACCTCATGTTATTAACCTTTTTGTTTTTTATCAGAGCTTGTCGGCTCTAATGGAGCAGATAGACGTGTTCTGCTGGTGCACAATATGCACTTACATGACAAGTGATTCCATCACTGCTTTATAAAGCGGGAGATTCCCTGCAGTGCAATTTCAATTTTAATAGACTAGAATTTTTTTGAAGTGAGTGGAGTTATGAACTTCATTTGGCTTTCATATGAATTATTTATTTTTTCCTATCATATTTGCATTCACATTGGGTTTGTACTGAGTTGAATTGAAAAGGTGACAGGCTCACTTAAGGTGGATTCACGTGTTCAATCTAACAGGGCAGGTGCAGGCTGTATAGAATTGTGCTGCCAAGCAAATAGCATCTCAGTGCTCGCTGGCTATTTGGACGTATTCAAATTACAACATACGGTTAACACATTGACACCCACTGACTAAAGGACAATAACACTTTATACACAAGTATTCATAATCACAAGTGTTGAAAACAACGCAAATGTGTTGTTGCATGTATTAGATTAGCCAATGGAAATGTACATGATGCTTACTTGTCATGCACATTGTGTGACAGGCAACAGAAGTTTATCCACACTTATTCAAAAAATATATTTGGGATCAGCTTCTATTTGAAAAAACACAGTGACTCGCTATAAGTCTGTATGAACTGTAGGTCCTCTCAGCTTCTGAATATGTAAATTGACATTTGATTGTAGCTCTGCAACACGTTCTCACTCAGTGTCAGATACCGCTGCCTGGTCGGCGGCTCTACACTTTAAACTTTGGCGCTCTAGGTCACCCTCAGTTTTGGACTCAAGGACGAAGTGTCAGTTTCCACTCGATACGTACACAGTGTCTTATCAAAATAAACGTCCAACGTAGGTTTACTCAGTTTTTAGTTTTACGTACATAACAAAACTACTTGGTGAAGCTTTGAAAAAAAGCCATGGGTTCAAATAAGTAGGCATGTTACGCAATTGGTGCTCGTTAACTTTGTTTGTTACGTAACTTAACTCGGGTAAAATAAGTCGATGCAGACTTTGTTTCACATGGGACATGAACAGACGTCTGCTGGGTGAAAATCTGTTTGTTTGTCCCACCGTCCTCTCTGACTTCTTCCCTAAAGAGACTTTCTCGCTCTTTATACTCGGTCAGTTGCTCTGACTGTGTAATAAAGACATGGATGGGTTTATAGTTAGTCCAAAGCCCGGTGCGTCTCATGCAGACGGACCAAGAGATGGTATTTGATGAGTTGGGAGTGACAACGGATTGAACTGTAATACTGTGCGGTTGATCTTATATATTTGTTCACTATGTGGATATTAAATTAGATTAACAAAAAAAAAAGTGAGCTTGATCAAGCCATATATTTGTATTTGTCCTTAAATTAGTGTATTCCACGATCTCTGTCAAACCTCCATCATCTTATCAGGCACTTGGGGACTGTGGCAGTTGATGGAAATGTTTATAGAACAAGTGTGGATATCAGGGCGGAGCCGATGTGACTGAAAGTGATTTACACACAGGGCAGACCTCTGAGAAGTGATTGAGACTCTTCTCATTTTAACTGGTGCCATCTGGGTTTTGATTTAGAGCCGCCAATCAACGATCCCACCTGGGGCCCCTAAAAGAATGAGGCCGGCCCTACTAATGGCTGTCAGACCTCCCCGAGTCCTTGAAGGTTTCGCTCTGAAGCACTGAGTTTTCGAGACCAAATGTGACTCCCTCCTCGTCTCCCTGTGATCGCAGTGTTTGTAGATTTATGTGTTACAAAAATAAGCTTTGTTTTGCTTAAATTTAGCTTTCAAAGCCAAGAAAGTGACGCCTGGCTCATACTAGTGCTTGGTGTTGTTAAATCCATCGGCGTTAAACCTGTCAGTAGCCTTATAATGATGGTTCCTCCCACAAGTCTCCTCCAGAACGGGGGCGACCTCTGGCCCATGTTGTAATGTCTTATTAAATTAATAACGGCTGTGTTCTGTCTCCGTGTGAGCTGGATGTCCCAATGAGACCATACTCAGCCCGAGCTAATAACTCTGCTGTTGTAAAGTTGTGTAGGAGAACAGGTAATACTGAATGCAGCTCCTCCACACTGTGTCTATATATGTCAATATATCACCGCCTCTCTTGCTGCCTTCATAAAATATATTTATTCCTGGTGTGACATTAACCATGGCCCGTGGCCACATAAAGTTACTCTGTGGCCACCAAATTCTCCTGTAAGTGGCCCCCAAGTTTGATCTGGTCTGTCTCAATGAGGTTACAGTGTCCCGTGTCCTCACTCAATCTCATGCATGTGAGTTTAACTGCATTTTTTCTACTGGAATGTTCTCCCTGGTGCAATAGCTTCTCATTTCACTGCACGAAGTGATAGACTTTATATTTTGCAGTGTGAATTTAGATAAGAAATAACATATTTTCATTCTGTTCATTTATTCAGGTGTCACAGTGAAGGAAGGCCGTGTTAAGCTGCGTTCAATTTCCTTGATTGTGTTGTTTTCATAGTTTATATTTGGGCCACCGACAATTGTACTTTGGCCACCAAATTTAGGGACTTGGTGCTTAAAAATGAGCATCCCTGTGTATTAAATATATATTGTTCCCTCACAAATGCGGTACTTTGTTAGATATTTGCATGCCATTTATTTATCTATAGCAAGCATTGTGTGGTTCAAACGCTTGATATTTAATTCTGGATAAAACCCTCTATTGTCAGAGTGTAGTTGCTGTTGTGGCGAAATTGTTAACTGTCAGCTAGATTTAAAATGTTGTAAAGAAAGTGGACGGATGAATCTTTTCTTCACTGTTCTCTCTGTCCACTTACGGTGCCATCCAATCCAGGTTAATGTATTTTCCCCAATCGATCTGTCGGCCTTCATATTCATTCCCACTGTGTCGACTTCCATTCATCACTCAGTCCTGCCGTCTGCGCTTTACCAAACAGGTCATTATTCTCAGTGCACGCTGCTCCTCTGCTCCTCTGGGCTCCAGCAGAAAAACCTGTTGTGTCAACTTTTCTCTCTTTTGCATTCTCTCATGGCTTAATTTCAGTGTAGTGAGATCGGGGCGTTTTATTTATTCAGAGGGAAATATAAATAAAATGAGATCAATTAAGAGATTTAGCAGCTGCTGTCTGCTGCAGATGTGATGGAGGGAGAAGTGGAGAAATGCTAGGCTAACTTTAGCCGGTAGTGTGGTTAGGTGAGATAAGGCCGGGACTGGACTCCTCGCTGGTGCAGGACCCTGACCTGACGGCTATACCATTCCTGGAATTTGTTTCTCTTTCACTTTGCTTATTTGGCTCTTATCACTCCCTTCAGCAGTGGCCATCCGTCCGTCCGTCCACGCATCCATCTCTTCATTCACTCTGGTTATTTTATCACTCCATTTGTTCTTATTAATTTTCTGCTGACTGCAGCCAAGTTGGTTGGCTCGCACAGCGCTGCTTCATCAGCAGCGGACCATACGTACAACCTTCAGTGAGGACAGAGGAGAGGAGGGGGTGAGGAGAGGGATGGAGGGGAGAGATAAGGGATGGAGGGGAGAGATGAGGGATGGCAGGGAGAGATGAGGGATTGAGGGGAGAAATGAGGGATATAGAGGAGAGATGAGGGATGGAGGGGAGAGATGAGGGATGGAGGGGAGAGATGAGGGATTGAGGGGAGAGATGAGGGATATAGAGGAGAGATGAGGGATGGAGGGGAGAGATGAGGGATGGAGGGGAGAGATGAGGGATTGAGGGGAGGGATTAGGAGAGCGGAGGAGAGTGATTGAGGGAAGAGATGAATGAGGGATGGAGGGGAGGGAAGAGGAGAGAGGAGGAGAGGGATGGAAGGGAGAGTTTAGGGATGTAGAGGGATGGAGAGGAGAGATGCAGGATGGAAGTAAGAGGAAGGTTGGAGAGGAGAGAGAAGGAAAGAGGAGCTGAGGGATGGAGAGGCGGAGAGGATTCTGATTCTGAGAAGGTTGGAGGGGAGAGGAGAAGGATGAAGGGGAGAGAAGAGGAGAGGAGAAGGATGGAGGGGAGAGGTGAAAAGGTGAAAGCCGAGAGAAAAGAAATGTGGCTGTTAGGAATCATGGATTTATGAAGAGGCTGGATACAGTGTTGAGATGGCAATCCATTTGCTCCAGTTAAAGTTGCTCACACAGCAGATACACTGAAATGAATTTTCAGTTTGGTGTCATCCGATGTGATCTAGTTCTCTCCAGGTGAGGACATTTTTCCAACATTAAGACCTAATTTCCTGTTGCTGACTCTACTGTGTCTCCTTATTTTATGGTATCATTCGTTCGTGTGTTCCATTCTGCAGCCTCAGACCTTTAAGCCCCTCGTCGGCCGTCCGATCTCCAGTGGTCGTGATCATGCCTTGGATTTCGTGGAATACCCTCAGCGCTGAGCCGCCTAGCATGCTGTCAACTACTGTGCGCTGCCAAAACCTTCCCGGGGAAACTCACATTGACTAATTCGCTTTCCTTTTCTAACGGTTTGGAAACGAATACACGTACCATTCCAACCTTGGTGCTTATGTTTAGTGTGTGTGTGAGATCGATCCCATGCTGTGAGCTCCTGCAGGTGTTGATGTGTGTGTCTCATTAGCTGCTGGGTGACTGTTGTGAAAGACCAGGACGTCCAGCTGGTAACCTGTTAGAAAAACAACAGGAACACACACACACACAGTGTGCTATCAGGCAGCAGGATTAAAACACTTAACAGCTTAAAGGCTCAATAAATGACCCCATGTTAATTATTTTACCTCTTGATTATCAGGCGGTGCAGTCGCCAGGATGTCGTCCGTACACGTCCGTCTGGAATAAACCCGCCTCGTGCATCAGAGCGGCAGCCATCTGTCTGGCAGGGGACGGGTGTCTTTGGACGTGAGTTCATTGGACCTCTCTGTTTGTTTACCTTTGGGAGCCGTTGAAGAGAGAGATGGCCGTGTTTTTCATTTGTTTCTCAGTGTTTTCTCATTATTTATTAATGTGTATTTTTGCGAGGGACAGATAATCAGAATACTCCGTCACTGCATGTGGTGCTTCGGGGTTATGTCTGCCACCTCCTTACTCTCTTCAACACAGCCATAGTTGACGGTCATCTTTAAATACCGGTACACACTCCTTAATCCAGATGTGAGAGCATCCAGCCACCCGTGACTGAAATGCTGTCTCCTCCAGTTCAGCAAACCTCAAACGTGACATTTAAACGGCGTTCCAGTTCCACACTGGCATTTATCAGTATGGACTCTTTACACATTTTCTTTCTTTGCTGTTTATACAAAGAAAAGATATACTGTAAGCAGCAACTTTGAAAATCTACTAAGAGTTGAACTTAAAGGAACAGTGTGTAAGAGTTAGTGGCATCTAGTGGTGAGTTCACAGCAACAACATGACCCTTATACTACGGTGGCCTGCAGGGAAAGGTATCTGTAGGACTTTATTACTACTTTTATAGATACACAATTCTTTTTCATGACTGAATACTCGCTTAAAACATATATAAAAACATATGAATATAATATGTTAAAAGGAAATAAATTCAGAAGAGGAATAGAAAATATATATTTAAGTCATATCTAAATATTATTGATGGAGCAGCAACAGTTATGTTTACTACAGCAAAGTTATAAAGTCATTAATACCTCACTGGAAACAAAAATGTTAATAAAATATATAACATTTTGGAGTGAAGTTGATAAATAAAGAACACAGACAGTCAGTCACAGTCATTCCTTCTGTATATGTCCTCTGTCCTCGATAGACTCACAATGCAAGCTGTGAATTTGTGGCTTTGTTTCCTTTGTGTTGTTGCAATGTGAGACAATACCAACCTTTTTGAGAATATCTGTATTTCGGTCATCTTGTGAATGTATATAGAACTGGAACACAGAATTGGTGTACTGTAGAAGTCTCTATATCTGTTTTAAATATTTCTAAAGGAAGGGTGTAACGCATCTTGTCACAGGCGGTTCTGGCTCAGTGCGCTCTGCAGGAGTCAGCAGTTCTTTGATGGAGTCCGGTGTGGCCTGCAGTGCATCGCGTAGGCCGTTTGCCCTAATTAATGTCTCGACCGCAAGTTCAAGAGCCGTGTTGTTCCGTTTAATGTTATCTTGCTTCTATGCAGCTGAGCGCGGCTTCCGTGTGGAACAATAAACCACACTGAGCTCTGTGATGTGTGGAAAAGCATTTAAAGGTGAAGTGAAGTTAGCTCTCTCTCTTCTCCCCCGACACCGTCTGACTCACCCTGACACACTGAACTTCACTTCATGTATGTTGAATCAAAAAGCTTGGACTTATTTGCAGGTGGAGTAACCGCGTGTAATGTGGTCCAGCTTTTGCCAGAGCAGGTCGGCGTCCTCCTGTCAGATCTTTCCATTCGAGCCTTTGTCCTCCCGGACTTTGTTCTCCCTCGAGGGAGGAGGCAATAATGGTGCAACATCTGGAGGAACAGCTCTCTCTCTAGCCGGGGCAAAGATACCGTCTGATACCATCTCTGATCAAGGTTGCAAAAAAGTTATATATTTGGCTTTGAGAAGCTGTCATCACAATGGCTGTTTACTTTTCGGCCTGCACCTCTCCCACTGTGTCCTGGTTCAGTGCAACGTCCCCCCAACTATCATTATCCAGGCTCTTTAAAACTACTTATAGAAACTGTGTGTGTGTGTGTGTGTGTGTGTGTTAGGGCTGCACCGATTCGAATCTTTCAGTCCTGATACTTGGGCTGGTACAGAGAACCGGTCCAACACCAGTGTTTACCTTTAAATAACTATAATTATAATAATATATAAATAAATACATAAAGGAATAATTAGAGGTACGCCTCACTGTGTGGAACAGACTGGGATTATTATTTTATGTGTAAGGCATCATCAGGCTTGACTTAACATTGCTTTGTCAAACAAAATATGTATAAATATATTTTTTCTTAATAATTATTTATTATTTAAATAATAAATATACATTGGCAACTTGTTAATAGCAATTAAAAATTTAATTAAATTAGTGTAAGTGTAAACCTTTTATTAATGCAGCAACAAATTGGTCAAAACTGGGATTACAAATCGAGTATATAATGTATATTGCATATAAACTGTGGAGTCTGAATCTTACCCCACATGAGGAGGCCAGAGCACATGGTCCAGCAGCTGCCTTCAATAGGCACGCTGCTCCAATAACTCTACCAAGACTGATTTACAATTATAAGGAATTTAATCCCACCAGTGAACATACGATTATACACTGAAGTACACTATTTCCATGAAATATTAAAACAATAAAACCCCATTTGCAAAAACTCTCCTCAGCTCCTCAGGTAAAAAACACACACCATCCCCAGGAGCTATCACGTGAGGAAGAGAAAAGACTTCAAATTAAACCACCCACATCCGGTTTGAAACTCCTCCTTCTATCCCAATTTCTATTGGCTAACACTCCTGTAAACGCCTGCCTTCATGCCTTGCTTCCCCTGCGATTTCTACACATTCAATGTCTGTCAGTTATTGCTTAAACCCTTCTATGATAATCCTCCAGTATAAAAGCTAAGCTTCTGCAACTTAGGCACAAGCTTCATGTGTTTTAGTTTTACTTTTAGCTACTAATCTTACAACACTTTATGCTTATCTTAATTATGCATTTCCAAAACACTTATGATTATGCCTAAATATGAATTCTTAATTATGAATTATGAAACACTTTTATTATTACTAAATAACAGACAGGTTTACGCTCAAATTTCTTACAAAACATACAATTGAAGCATATTATGGGTTGCATCACATCCTCCCCAGGGCTGTTGCCGTGGCGACATGCAGACGCGTGGGGCCGAGGAGGTAACACGCAGCTGTGACATTTCTAATAGATTAAATAGATGAAGTGATAACATTTTGTCATTTTGGAGCTTGTTTGTTTTCATATTGAAACTAAAAGTCCTCACAGCTTTGCACTTGCCTTCTATCTCAGTGTGGAAGTCCTATCACCCGCGCACCACAGAAGAAGAGAGTTCAATGCTCTTCTTCAGGTATATTTCCACCGTTAAAGACGACACGGGGTGAAACCTGCTGACATCTTACTGATATATTGAAACTCCCATTACACCCTGTGTCTGCTCGTGCTGCACTGCAACGGGGTGGCCGTGGCGCACTGGGTTAAGAGGTCGTCTGGGAACAGGAAAGTCAAAGGTTCGATCCCTGACTGGGACGTGTCACATGTCGAAGTGTACCTGAGCAATACACTGAACCCCCGGCTCCCTGGGCGCCAGCCCACTGCTCCCTATATACAGGGGTGGGTCAAATGCAGAGAATTTCCCCCTTAAAGGGATAAAGATAATATAAATTCTATTCAACAGTCTCTGGTTGAGAGTGGCCTCTGGACAGATGCAGGCACTCATGCATGGTTTTCCATGTTCCATCATCCTATTTGGTTTTTACTCATCCCTAGCTTCAGCTGCTGCGTATCCATAGCTACTTCCACCATTACCGTTCCACTTGCTCAAGGGCGCTTCGGCAGCCTGGACCGCAATTTGATGGGCACGACTGCAATCCCAGCGCAAGAATTCCAACCTCCAGGTTCCATTTTACAACCACGTACTGTATATATGGTCCCACAAACAGCCGCTACACACACACACACACACACACCATATGTCCAAGGGGACCATACTGCAGAAGGCTCCTATGGAAACTGTAGCCTAAACAACAACTGCACACACACATATTTCCCCGGGCGCCTGTCATTGGCAGCCCACTGCTCCCTATATACAGGGATGGGGCAAATGCACAGACAAATTTCCCCCTTAAAGGGATCATTATAGTATAAATATACTGAATGGAAAAATAAACAAGGGGGAAAATAGAGTAAACAGATGTATTATTCATGCATCACTTCCTTTATATCCAGACTAATACATAATGTATTCATCATTTATTAACCAATGAGCAGTGAGAATAATGCGTTCTGCTCCGAGGAGGAGCAGATGCAGTCATGTGTGTTTACGTGATTGTTCTTAAAATACGTAACATAGAGAAATGTTGGCGGTGGTTGCTTTTTGTCGCTGTTGTTCTCGGTCCTTCTGGAAACCAACGCAAATGGTTGCGTTGGTGCGGTCACTGTTTTGATTCCATGCAGAACTCTGAGTGATGTGAAAAAAGTTCGAGGAGAAAATGCTGATTAGATGAGCATAGCAGGGTAAATCTGTCTCGGACAGACTTTTCACAAATGTGTGTGTGTTTCCTGACAGATATGCGTGGGCGGGTTTTGCTGTGTGAGTGTGTGTGTGTGTGTGTGTGTGTGTGTGTGTGTGTGTGTGTGTGTGCTTTGACCCGTTAAGTGTGAAGGTGAGTGCTGCATGGAGGTTCAACATCCTGATGAACACGGCACCAGCTGAGAGACCACCTGGACTATACCTAACCTGGGACTCACACACACACTCGCACGCACACACACACACACACACACACACACAGAATGGAAAAATAAACAAACAGGAAAGTAGAGTAAAATCCAAGATGGCCATAAGGTGCATCAACAGTAAAAAAAAGCTGCAGTAATATGCTTTTTAATACCACCTATTTTTAGTTTTAGTTATTGGTTAGTAGCATCGTTCAGGAGACTCTTATACTACATTGTCAAGTACTAAGAAGACATGCAACACAGAGGCTCTCAAATCAACACATACAAAGCCAATAAAATGAGGAATAATTATGTTAAATAGAAACATGGACTATAGACAAGATTATGCTGCATTGTTAAGACACTAAAAAACATCCATGTCAGAGGCACAAAACCTAAAAGCATGCAGAGTATGTGAAATATATAAGTCAGTCTGACACGGCTAAACAACAATAACAATGCACGAGACTCTTTTACTTGTGTTTCATTGAATCAGTCATACGTACAGCACTCTCTGACTCCTATCTGTGAACATGTTGCTACGGTGTCTGTGTGCGTGTCTGTAATTTCTTGTTAGCAACTGGTTTTGCTAACAGTAGCTAACTTATCTTGGAGCAAACCCCATTAAGTTTTCCGACTTGTCGGGCTGGAGCGCAGTCAGCTCAGGCGTGACATCATTCCCAGCTTCTATTTGCGATTCTCATGATATCTCTGGAATGCCTTTAGCGAATTACTTCAAATTTGGCACAAACGTCAGCCTGGACTCAAGGTTGATCTGATTAGAATTTGGTGGCTATGACGATTTCACACAAATGTGTAATAGGGTAAAATGATGAAGTGATGACATTTTGGACAGACATGGATGTCATAATGCTCAACAGCCCAATATTCACGATTATTGCCTTTTTCTTTTGTTTGTTGCAAATTACTATTATAATTACTATTATTCTGCGCTATATAAAAAGCTTTATTGTTTGTGGATGAAGGAAAGGCTTAAGCGCGGAATGAGAGCGGACAAACCCGTCGGCCTGTGTGTATTCTTTTCTCTTTCGTTGTTGTTGTTCAGCGTTCGTAGCCAACATGTAGAATGTGACTGTTGAACTTTGTGGTCTTTGTCCTACCTCTGGTCCATTGTGATTGGACGGCTGGGTAAAAAAAAAGTGACCGTGACAAACACAGTGTTTTACTCAAATGTTGAACTTTTTTCATCTCTCGGCAAGCAGGAAAAGAAACACCAAGCGTACGGCGCTCAGTGCAGAACACATGTCAGCTCCTCTTCATGCTGGTGTTTGTAGCGGTAGTGTTAAAATGTGGCGCTCCAGAGTGTTAGCCTGCTGTAATGCCCCAACACTGGTTACAGAAAATGAGTGGAACAGCAGGCCGGTGGGCAGCACTGGGTCTCTGCTACCCGCCGCTACTTTGCCCGTATGAGAGCGTAACGATGGTCCGTCTCCAAACCCCCCCCTCTCCTGAGGGAGGCGTGACCGCAGGGTGCGTTAGCGTGCTGATTCTTCTCTCATCTGTAAATCCATCAAATTCAGTGCCCAGTGTTTTCCAAGCTGCCATAGCTGTCACATTTGTTCAAGCTCTGTCGAGGCTTTCATCCTGTGGACGTGGCCGTGCTTTCATCTCTAATCCCCTTTGCTTACTTTTTTGTTTTTTTCAAAATCTTGCAGTGGAACTTATGCTCAGTTTTATTCTTTCCTCCCTCTCTTTAACTTCTCTCCTTCTTGCCCTCCCTCTTATGTTACGTGCTGTTTCCCTCGTGTTCTGTGTTTCAGTTACAAGCTGAAAGATTTATTGCTGCTATTTGTTCCTTTTACCCGTCCCCGTCTCTCCCTCTGTCTGTCCGTCCATCGCCGTGTCTCACGCAGGCCTTTACAGCTACTTTCCGGCTGCCTTCTCCTGTATTTACGCTGCTTTTCTTCTCTGATTCGCATTTGTTCCTGCGGTATGGTTCCCGTCCGCCTCACGATGCTGGACAGTCCTCTTGTTCCTCCTTCTCTCCTCTGTCTGGAGCCTTTTCATCTCAGCGCGGCCATCTGCCTCAGAACGAAGCTCTAAATAATGGATTCATTTAAAAGGAAGCTACCGCTGTCGGGTCAGTGAAGGTGATGATTTTCACCCGGAGGCGAGGTCACATTTTATGGACCTTAGACTTTGGGCCATCTAAAATTCACCTGGCTGAAAGACAAATGTCCCCTCTGTGACGATCAAGTAGAAGTTGAAAACTGTTATTTCATCTCTTTCATAAGTGAGGTAATTTGCATCTTCTGCCTGGTGACAGGTGAAGTCCCCACAGGGGTCCGGAGATGATTCAAGATGGTGGTGGATCTGGTCCTCGACTCATGATAATAATTATAGAAGGGAATACAGGCGAGGCAGACTAATTTAGGTGCAGCCCACACCTGCTCTGACTCTGCATTGTCAAGCGTGTTCAAAAATGTAGGAGCTCCATTTTAAAATGAGGATACCAGCTGTTTAAAGAAACACCTTTGCTCCATGTGTCACAAAGGCCATGTTTATTTAATGACCTGCATGTTTCTGCACTCATTCTGGAGACACTCAATCATTCGACCCACGTCGCTTTCTGATATGCTATCTGTTACCATCTTAAAGCCTCATTACACGCGTTTCCCTGTTTGTGACAAGTGGACAGAGATAATCTGGTTTAATATTCTGTCGTGACAGCAAAATAACTAATTAGTTTTGTTGCAGTCGGTAAATAAAATGTCTCCAGCCGTTATCAGTGTCTCCAGGGTTTGGTTCTTCTTCTGGTAAGTGACACAAACCATCCGTTCTTTCTTTTGCGCTAAACCCACGGTACGTCAGGCCACGAGCAATGATGACGTGTGAAATGTGATGACAATTCATTCACACCCAGTCTGTGGTCCGCGACAAAAAACTGGAAAAAAAAGGATAGAAAGTGTGATATGGACTGGGAAGGAGCATGGAAGACAGAGCAGAGACACAAACGAGGAAATGATTAGTTATGGAGAAGCATATGGAGGATGGAAAGCGTCTGTAAACATGCTCCTAAACCAGGTGTTAAATGTAGCCCACTGTGTGATGAAGTCCCTTCTATCGGCATGAGACGTTTACTATTCACATGATGAATCTGCCTGTTCCTTCACCTCCCACACGGCAGCGCAGGGAAATTGAACACTATTGGAACCGACACTATTACAGTTCATCGTGGAATATTAAGCACACCTGGGTCAATTGAACATGATTTCAGACTCATTGAAAATTAGAACCAAGGAGTGTTGGGGGCGATTCAGAGACTCAACATCAGTGATGACAGAAATAGGTTGATTTGGATCACGTGCGTCGGCACGTCGTAAGAATGGCAGCGCCCATTTAAAGCATGCAATCCATAAACCACTTCAAATGTTTTCTTTGCCCCGCACTGATGCAAATATACATTTGATTATCTTAACTGCTTGTGACTCCAATGATGAAATAAACCCATGAATGTCATTAAAGTTTTAGGTTATTAAGTACTTACAGATTGTCGTGGTTGGGGAAGGGGTTGCTACGACGTACAGTGATTCAATTAATAATGTGTAGCAGCACTCCTTTTTTATGTATGATTTGTCAGATAATAGACCATCTGACCAATAGGGTCTATTATCTTGTTACATTTGTTTGTTTTTAAGAGATGATTGAACGAAATATTTATGAATTAATTTGGGCTAAATAAATTGTGTTATAAATCTGGAAGTTAAAAAAAATAGTCTTTAGAATAATTAATAAGTTAGCCGTAAGTTTTTCGATAAAAAGATTAGAACGAAGTGTGTTATTGAGTACTGCGGCTTCCAGTTACATGTGTTCATCATTGTTCTGTTAAGATGTGTGACTGAGCCTGCACTGATTGCTTTTTCAGTATGACGGTACTTTTGGATGTACAGTAAAACACTGTCATCACCCCGGAGTGGTGAAGGTGAGACATGTGGGTGGGCTGCTGGGAGGTGTGCCCCTCTAATCACACAAACACTGTTTCCCTGTAACACCAACATCACTCACACCTTATGAACTGTGTGGGCTAAAAACATCAACAGATGTGACTAATTTTTACATATGCAGTGGCTAATAAGAGGAAAATATCTATTCTGCTTCCACAAAGTGTTTGCTAGGCTTCGTGGGGTTTTGGTGGTTTCACTGATGCTTCCACGGTGAAATAAAATGTCTCATTACAGTTTCTCATTAAAATGGCTTCTTTTCACTGGCACTAAACATGAAGGATTTTAATTCATTGCTGCTGACAGAAGATTGTTTCTAAACTGTCAGCCAGGGGTGCATTGATTTTATGTCGCACATGCTAGATGATACTGACATTTTGCACGTAATAAAGATGCTATAAAAGTACAACCTTGTCTCCTACAAAATTATGTTCCCATACAATCAAACTCTCTCGAAACGTAATTGAGAATGTATTTGTATCCCGGATTACGGTCGCAATTTTAAACACGTGATTAACGGCTTAATCTGAGACAAAACAAAACCGCTGCAAGACTACTTGGTTATGTTTCGTAAAACATCGTTGTTTGGCTAAAAATAAGTTATTTTGTTGCTTATTTTTGTTAAATTAAAATAAGTAAACTTTTTTTTTCACATAGGACACAAACAATGGCCTCCTGGGTGAAAGTCCTGTGTTGACCTCCTCCCTACGCAGACTTCTGCAGACTATGACTGGAAACGTATTTTTGCTATACATCAAAAATAAATGTGTTCCGTGAGATAATAAGTTTCCCTTTAAACGTGATGGACAATGAAGTTCGTTTGTCTGGGAGACCAGACTACTTGGTGTCAGCGGAGAGAGAGCTGGATATATTTTTTGCTGTTCAGTGTCTGATAAATATGTGAATGGCTGAAAAAGGAAATTATCATTTTATTGAAGCGTGTGAGTTAGCTAAGGCCACACCCAGAAAGTACAGGAAGAATAATGCCAATACTGTCCCTTTAACGTGCCTGATGTGATCTCATTGTGAGGATCCTACAAAAGAGGAGGAAAGAGCCCATAAATAATGAATAAATAAAAAATGCATATGTACATGGCTCTGGTCTCTCATGAACACACCATAGTTTGAACCAGCCGTGTAAATCCGCCTCCTTTCTTCCTCCCTTAAACTGTCAACAAATCAAGGATATTTCTGTCTCGTTACTGCTTTTGTTTTTCTTCCTCATCTTGCATTTTCCAGGCACACTTGGCACCTCAGCGTTTTTGGGACACCAGACATCAGAGAGAATCTGTGACAGCAGCGTCTGAGCCGATAGGGTTTTTGTGTAGAGCAAACAATTGCAGCACAACTGCATTTGAATTGTGATTGTATCCAATGTGTGTTCTAGTTTTTTATTAGCTAATAATGGCAGCAGATGGTCGTACCATAATTATGTCACTTGTCTCTAAAGCCATGTTCTTTCTCTAAAATGAAATAGGCTGAATAGACAGTGTTTTCAATATATTGTCAAATTCAGTATCTGTGTACCAGAGTGCATGCAGTTGGACGTAGCTGCCATTTGTCCCCCCTTGTTCTAAAGGGAATTCCCTGTTTGGAGAAATAAGTGCAGAGATTAATAAGAGCACTGGACCCTCTGAAGGTTTCTCTGGGCTCACACAGCTGACGGCCAGACCTCAGCCTGAAACTTGTAAATTGCCTTGTTTGTGGTCGTGGATGTGTGAATTGGAATGCTCTGGTGGCCTGAGCTCATAGTGGATGTGCAGCTGGTTTTTCAAAATGGACGCATTACCACTAAAACAAGACAGAAACACTTTCCTCTCTTCAAATGGCCAAACCAAGCTCCTCTTACTCCGTGGTGGTGAGCTGGTAATTGACTCTTCTGGTCTGGAGCTAACACACCACAACCTCAGAGCTGGCAGAGATGAACCACTCGCCCTTTCATCCATCTTTCTGTAATTGTGGACCGCAGCATTGGATGGGTGCCATCAGCAATTTACCGAAAATGAGAGTGATGTTCTTCTAACTGGGCCGACTGACCTCTATTACAGTGGGTGCAAATCCAACGGGAGCCGAGTCCTTCAATTATCCAACCATTGAATGTCCCTTTAAGACATCTATTTTTTTCTTCACACACTGAGTATTGAGGCGAAGATGTGACTCGTGTACACAAGTAGATTGATTATACTGTGAATATCCAGATTAAGATAATGGATGAAGATGAGTATTGTGCAGCTGTCACCTCAGCGTGCCAAAAACCCCAATGGATATGGTTGGTGATGGGAGATGTTATAGGAAGTGTGTTAGCCCACAAGCTCTCCTCCTATCTGAAAGTAGAAGTTCATCAACTGGCAAGGTCTATTATTGATTAAAGCGGTGGTCGGCAAAACAGTGGAGAAACCTGCAAGAATATGCTTTATTTTGAAAGTATCCAACTGAAAATAACCCAGCCCAGTGTTGCCCACTCTTACTCAATGAAAGTAGCTCACCACACTAGCTCCAAAAGTTGCTAAATCTAGCGAGAAAGTCGGCAACCCTGAGAGCTCGTCCCTTCAGTTCTCCCTCCAAAGCCACTCAGTCCAGTGCTGCTGGACTGAGGCCTAACGCCCTGGATACCCCTTTTGTGAATTTTGAACCTTCATCGTGTCTTGAAAAAGGCGGTTGCTAACATGTGGCTAAATGAGACTACTAAACGTCATCCCGCCAACTAGTCTGACTAACGGTAGCCTAACGGTAGCTTTTGTACTTCTGGTGATTGCGCTTTCAAAATCATAAAAGTGGGGTTTGTTTTTGAAGATCATCTTGCTGTAAAGTATCATAAACATTGTTGTTTGCCACAGAGCTTATTTTCTGTAATGATCCAAAAAGCCAACCAGTAAGTTAGCATCAAACTAACCTCCGGGTTGGCATATAGATATACTTTATTCTATTGTTGGTACTCACAGCTAGCAGCTTGAGAAAACCTCCGGATATCTTTCTTTCTTTAATTTATTCGGAGCATTTGATTGTCTGGATGTAAAAAGAATTTAAACAAAAGGGTAACTGAAATACATTACCTACCCTAGCTAATAAGGGTGACATTTCCAGTCAGACGCTTGTCATCAGACTGAAAAAGAGAAGAAACGAGGCCATTAATCAGTCACACCTAAGATAAGATAAGATAAGATAAGATAAGATAATCCTTTATTAGTCCCTCAGTGGGGAAATTACAGGATTACAGCAGCATCGCTCACAAAATTAAGATAAAAAAATCAAGTAGTATAAATAGACTAAACAGTAAACAGTAATAAAAAATATGACAGTAAAGAAGAATACAAAATACACCAGTATGTACAGACGGAGTAAAAATGTGAAATGTAAGATAATACTTAAACGTATTGACATTTAGTAAGTGAAATAAGATTTTTTGCCGTCTGAGGAAGACTAGAAAATGTCACATTTATTTGATGCTGATCAACTCTAAAGAGGAGTGCTCACAGTGTGCAGACTTCTGTCTACTTTGTTGATTCTTCTGTCTACCGCCCGTGAGGATTTGCATGTGGGTGTTGTGGCTTCTTCGTGAATATCATATCAGTGCCACAAAGTATTAGAAGACAGAGGAAGTGCCTCCTCAGTGTTCTTACATTGACATGTTTGTAGAGCACCTTATTTCAAGCTCTATTACTAGTTATTGTCAGGTGGTAACATGAAAAGAGTTCTGCTGTCACCCTACAATATTTGATCTATTTTGTTATCCAATGTACTTCCAGACTGTGTTCCTGAACTTACAAGATGATATTTCTGTTCGGTATGCTTTACTTTTGCACACACTGATCTTTGGGGTATGTGTGTACATCAGTGGTGGGCCGTCAGGGCCAGCAAAGCCTTCTCTGCTGGCCTAAACAGAATCACAAAGTTATAGCTATTTTATCATTTAATAATTTTTCATAAATACACTACATGTATTATATATTTTTTTCCCATTATCTTATGTTCTCATTGCACAGCTCCTGTCTTCATGTTGCTCTGCTTCCAGTGCAGCTTGTTTTAAGGAGAGCTTCTATCCAATCAGATTTCACCTCTATTTCTCTATGTAAGAAGAGAGGCCAAAGGGCCGTATGATATAACGGAAACAACTTGGTTAGTTTCAGACAATACAACTACTTGGTTAGGTTTAGGAAAATATCGTGAAATACTTAGGTTTAGGCAACAAACCTACTTAGTTAGGTTTAGGACAAGATCGTGAAAAGCTTAGTTCGGTTTAGGCAACAAAACAACGTAGTTCGGGTTTAGGAAAATATCATCATGATTGCAGTTTGGAAAATGCGATCTACACACAAAGCAATGACAATTCTCCATCTATTGCCCGGTTACATGTCTGTATTTTCTGTGTTGCAGCCTGATGATTCTTTTTATGGAAACGGATTAATAAATGCTCAAGACTTCTCCAAGTGTCTGTCTTTAACGGGCTTTGTCATGTCCATGTGTCACTCCAGGCTTTCTGTAACAGTAGCAACGTGAGTTTGCACCCAAAGGGGCTGAGCGACTTCCTGAATGACAAGTAGAAATATGTTTCAATGAGCCCCAGTCAGAGTGTAAGCTTCCCATCAGAGTTATGGCTGTCCTTTACCTCTTTCCTGTCTTCTATACCCACAGAAACACACACATAAATAATTTAACCTGCAGCGGTGCAAATGTAAAGGTGGCCAAGATACATAACTCACAACGTTTTAATATGCTGTCTGATCCTGTGATGCAGTAGACTGAGCTCTCAGCAGAAAGGCAGAAGTCGGACTCTGGCTGTTTCATGCGAAATGAGATGTTGTTGAGTTTTCCTGTGATGTCGATCAAACAACAAATCTTTTACCTCTGACTTGAGGCAAGAAACCGGAGCAAACATTGTGTATTTGAAGTGTTTGGTGTAGTGAAGTCAGTTTCGGCTCATTTTTCTTTCGATTTTTTTTATCCTTTACTTTGCATGAGGACCTTATGATATGTTTTTGTTTTTGTGAATAATATTGTGAATCGCAATTATTTGGACCTGGATTACTGAGATCTTCATATGCCATGTCTATAACGCCTGCACCTTAATTCGCTCTGAGAGCGACACACATTCCCGTCAGCGGCGACGTGGCTGTGGAGCTCGGCGAAGTCCGTACTGTCCGAACGGCTCAGTCGGCATGGGCGCCGAATATAATCCATGTCTCTATTTGTTCAATTTACACATAGACATAACCGATCAAAAATGTTCTTGGTAGTTAACAAATTAACTGTCAGCTTGATTGAGAGTTTTCACATCAGCCTAAACGTATTAAACCAAACTAGGGATGTCAAAGGTCAAACAACCAGATCACACCAGGTTGGTCTTCAGACTTTGTTATGGTATGTTTGTATATATAATTCACGCAAAGTAGAAGCAGAACAAAGTGTGAATTGCTTCATTTTAGTCTTGTTTGACTTAAATGAAATATATTTGCTGACATGACATATTTGTTCACCGCTTGTTACTTGCTGAAAGAAAGTTCCCTCTCTCCTTCAGCTTTCCTGCAGTTTTGGGTCTCCGTAACAACAGCGTTGCTGTTTGGAGAGCAGCAGATGTGGAGGAGAGGCAATCAATGTGAGTCTAATGTGCAGCCTGCTCCGGCCCACGGACCCACATCTCATTTTACTGAAGGTGTCATCCATGTCTCACTTTATCGAGTTTCTCTTTATGTATTTTAGTGTGTGTTTACTAACACTGCGGCATTATTGTCTGGGAAGCGATACTCCTGTTTACGCTTTAAGTCGTAGCGGTTTAATGTGTTCTGTGACAGGATCATGTGTGTGTGATTGGTTCTGTGTCCTGATATTGCCTCATACCTGCTTCTCCTGTTGTCTTTTGCACTCTGGCAATATTAGTTGTCCTGTAAAAGTGTGTGTAGGTGTGTGTGTGGGGGGGGGTATAGGGATTTAGGAGCTTGACATATACTTTGTGGGAACAGACTCATCTCTCTCTCTTTCTCATAACGGAGCTTTCTTTCATCCGTCAGCCAGCAGCTTCAGCTTCGGGTGTTTTCTTTCTGACCCATCACTCCTTTCTCTTTCTCCGTCACCACCCTCAACCTCAAATCTCTCCCTCTCCCTCTCACACAAACAGACACTGTCTTTTTTTTTTTGTCTTTCATTTGTGTGTGCCGATCAATAATCCATTCTACTCAGCTTTGTTCTGTGAAGACGGAGGCCCTCATCGCTATCTCGGGCATGTCTCGGAAAGAGCAAAGCCAGACAGACAATTTAGAGAGGTAGTTAGTCAGACGGCCAGGGGAACAAACAGGTCGGTGAATGAGCAGCAGCCTTGGCAAGCGGTCACCTCGTCAGCCCCCGCAGCCCATTCCCACGCTTTCTAAGGCTGAATGCTCTCTGTCCTAACATTTACTTCATAGCTCTCTCACGGCAAGGTAAACCGCCGAAATTATGCTAAATACAGCATATATTGATTTTCTTAGATGTCTAAAATGTGTTTTGTGCTGCCTGATCCCTGATAAGTGCCTCATGCAGCCCCGCTTCAAAACACAGAGCTATCCCCTAATGACTATCTATAGTAGCAGTAGAAATAAACCCTCTTCAGCCAAACAGGTTCTTTATAGATCCGGAACTGTTTGGTTTTGGTTGATAGTCTCAGGACATGGAGGATGAAGAGAAATTGCTTCGGTATTGTGAGGACACTGAACTGCAGCGGCCCAATCTCTGAGGGTGTGTGTGTAAAAGTGCGTGTATGACTCGCACTCTGTGCTTTGTTCATGTTTATGCTTGTGAAATGTTTTTTACGGTATCCACTAATAGGATTTCTTTAACTGTTTCAGGGCAGCTGAACCCCCCACGACCCCATGAGTTTGGTTTGGGTAAGTAAACCGCCTTTGTGCATATGTGTGGGAATAAATGGTGCAATCACACACACACACACACACACACACACACACACACACACACACACACACACACACACACGGAAGCACAACCTGCTGTGCTCAAAGTTGTAATGAGCAGTTGGTTTATGCATGAACAAATGTTTCATGGAGAGCGATCCAGCCAAACACACACACGCACACGCACGCACACACACACACACACGCACACACACACACACACTTAACGAGTCTCAGTGAGGGAGTCACGAAGAGGCTGCTTTGTTACTGAAGCCAGCTCGCTCTCTCCTCTGGTTTCCTTCCTCTCTCTCTGAATACTAAGCATCTCACTGCTGTTATCCACTGCCAGGAAACCAAGGACTGCTCCGTTGGTGTGTGTGCTCCTGGTGACTAGTTCCATTTATTATTGTTCTAACTCACAGAAGCCCTCTACTAGACTGTTAGGAGTAAAACTCTCCTCCAATCACAAGCACACGTTCGCCCACTGACGATTTGCATAAGCGCGGCCGGCGAACTTAAATATGTGGGGGACCCCACAGTATACAGTCCAGTAGAGGGCGGAGCCTGTGTGAGTACAAACAAAGGTTACGACAATGTAACCCTCGTTCTATAGGTACAGGCGGAGCCTTTCACCAAGGCGGCCCTGCAGTGCCTACGTCGCTCACTGAAGAAAGTTTAGGCTAGCTGAGAACTCTCATTGTCACAAATGTAATAAAACCCTCACAAGTGAGAGAGGAAACAGCAGCAGTTTGTCAAGACGTCTGACCAACAAGCAGAACATCAATGTGCAGAAGTGCTCAGTTTCCTACTGTTTGTGGAGCAGCCGTCCATCCTCGTCCACTGCTGGTAACGTTAGTGATGCCATGCTGAGTTTGATCATAAGAACAGGCTAATACATGAAAGCTAATCATTGAATGAATTCAAACATTTTTGGAACTCATTGTATTGCTGTTTAGGCATACCAATTGTCTTTTTTTCTCACAATATAATCAAAAAGAACCACTAAGAGTATCGATAAGGAATTGAACCGATAAACAGCATCGATAAGAGTACAAGTAGCGATACATTCCTAACGATACCCATCCCTGGGTGTGTCGTCCTGTATACTTTGGGGGCCACGAGTATTTCTGTAGGCACTTCCTGAAAGGCCAGAGATACTTATGCAAATTTTCAGTAGGCGAACGCATGCTTGTGATAGGACTAGAGTTTTACCATCAGAGTCCAGCTCTGCCTGTGCTTATAGAACTAGGGTTACAAGATCGTAACCTTTGCTTGTGTGCCAGAGACCGTGTATGTCTATAGCACCTTTTTTTCCGACCCCAGGACTTTCTTCAAGGACTAGGAACCTTGTTAGGAACTCATTGTGTTTCGACCTCGGGGACCAGGATCTACATTAAGTTCCGGGCACCTTAGGGAGACAGGTGCTCTTAATTTAATTTCCCGCCTCGGCATTTCATTCATGACAACGTGCATCAGCGTGTGCAGCAGCAAATGTCGTCGCAGTGAGACAAAACTACGGTTCGGTTTTATCTCAGCGCGTTTTTAAGATGAAACTGGCAGCTACACCGAACTGCAAGCTGCACATTGTGTTTATCCTGCGACCACCAGCAGCCCTCGTCAGTCTCCAGGTCTTTAGACACACACAACAATGGGCTGAATGAAGCTTTGTAGTTCCTTGAAAAGTAGTTTGGGGAATAAAGTTAGCAGGAACTTCTCGGTGGAAACGTGGCTTTAGACTGCAGTTTCACGTACGTAGTGTTTGTGGGCAAGTGCTTCGGAGTGTGTTTTGTGAATAGATGCAAGTGTGTTGTTGAAGGTCACTCCGTCAGAGTGCTCAGTGAGCAGATGTGTGTGTGTGTGTGTGTGTGTGTCTGTGTGTGTCTTCCCTCAGGGCTTCATGAATGAATGAATGAATGAATGAATGAATTTTATTTATATAGCGCTTTTCACAGACAATAATATCACAAAGTGCTTAACAGAGCAGACATGTAAAAGCATAAAAAACACAATGTGACCCTAGGGTCAATAAATTATATACACAGAAAAAAGTAAAAAATAAAAAATAAAATAAAAGATAAAATAAAAATGTAAAACATATTTTAAGAGCAGGTCTAGGACATGGGTTTACTTTTACACAAACGCCAGCCTAAACAGGTGGGTTTTAAGGTGGCTTTTAAAAGTATCCACAGTATCTGCGAGGCGCAGAGTTGCAGGCAGAGCATTCCAGAGCCTCGTGGCCACTGCCTCAAAGGCTCGGTCACCATGGGTCTTAAATCGTGTGCGTGGGACTGACAGAAGACCTAGAGTGTTTGACCTGAGAGTGCGGGCGGGTGAATAGGGGCGAAGTAGATCAGCTACATAAGCCGGAGCCTGACCGTGAAATGCTCTGTAAGTGATGGTGAGAATTTTAAAGTGTATCCTAGATGCTACAGGAAGCCAGTGGAGAGATCGGAGTACGGGGGTGATGTGAGACCGTCGATTTGTCCTGGTGAGTAATCTGGCGGCAGCATTTTGGATGACCTGCAGACGGTTAAGCGCAGATACACTGAGTGATGTGAAAAGTGAGTTGCAGTAGTCAATGTGTGAAGAGATAAATGTGTGTATGATCATCTCTAATTCAGGTGTTGATACTACAGATCTCAGTTTACTGATATTTCTTAGATGGAAGAAACATGACCTGGACAGCTGCTTAACATGAGGGTCAAACGACATGGATCGATCAAAGAAAATCCCAAGATTGCGCAGGTTGCAATGGGCAGCAGAGGAGAGTGGACCAATACGCTGCCTGATCATGGGGACAAACTCCTCTGGAGCAATAACTAGGACCTCCGTCTTAGAGTCGTTGAGTTGTAAGCAGTTTTTTGCCGTCCAGTCTCTGATGGCATTGACACAGTCCAGGAGCCTAGTTAATGTGAGTGCCTCGCTGGGTTTGAATGACAGATGGAGTTGGATATCGTCTGCATATAAGTGATAGGACACATTATAGCTTTTTATGATCGGTCCCAAAGGTAACAGATAAAGGGAAAATAACAGAGGCCCCAGAACCGAGCCCTGCGGTACACCACAAGACAGTGGAGAGGTAACAGACACAAAATCACCCACAGAGACATTGAAACTTCTGTCATTGAGGTAAGATGTAAACCAGTCTAACGCTATGCCAGATATGCCCACCCAATCACGTAGCCTCTTAATCAGGATGTTATGGTCTACAGCAGGGGTATCTAACTGGCGGACTGCGTCTGGGTCCGGATCCGGACCCAGACGCAGTTGCATCCCGACCCAGGTCCTAAAATCGATATTTCGGAATCACACATATATTAGGCAGCGAGTTTAACCGCAACCGGCGCGTCTTATTCAGCCTTTACTGCACTTGTTCAGCAGTGCAGGAAACACACCGACCAATGCGGTGTAAATCACATCACGTGATGCAGCTCAGCCAATCAAATGTGAGTATTCTGACACGTTTCCTTACTCGAGCGAGGTTTTCACACACCATGACAGACGGGGGAGAGACGAGGAAATAGAAACAAGAGCAGGAAAATTGCGCTAATCAGAGAGGTTATCTCACATGACGTTCTCCAAAAAGAGAAACGTGTTCAGAGAGAATATAATTTATAAGCAAGAATGAACAGACTCATATGTTAATTCTCCCCACAGGCAGTGTGTCATATGTTCAGAAACCGTAACTATTGATAAAAGCGGCAAATGAAGCAACACTACGAGGCAAAGCATAACTCCTTTGAACAAACGTACCCACTCATATCTAAATGAAGACACAGAAAATAAACCTAATGCCCAAAATGATCAGAATCTAACACGTTAATTCACTGTCCCAACAATGATGTTACCAGAGAGAATAGAGCTGAAACAAGTGTTAACCACAGATAAAGTCCATGCTCACTGATTTATCTCTTTAGATGACAAAAATATAATATTGTTGCTTTTTGATTGACATCATTTCACACATGAATGAACTGAATTTAAAGCTGGAGGACAATTCAGTGAAATGAATGTTTCGAAAATGAATTACTTTATTTTAAGATGCACATTCTTCAAAAGCTTTCTGTTATGTCAGTTATTCTTTAATCCAGCCATTATTGTACTTGAAATGAGAAGAACATTTATTTATGTATTTCTATGTATTATATATAATCCATCCAGTTCAATTTGAAAACTGAGAATAATAATTTGTTAAAATATAATTGATGTGTACTTTCTTTATTTGATTTGACAGTTGTTGACTACACAGAGACGTTGTTACTACTACTAGGCTTCTTGGATATATGTATATATATATATATATATATATGTATATATATATATATATATATATATATATATATATATATATATATATGGCACTAAATTTGCGGGTTAAATATTATTGTAATGTTTCGGACCTTTGCCCGAGGAGATTTTCTCAATCTGGACCTTTTGGAATTTTAGTTGAAGACCCCTGGTCTACAGTATCAAATGCAGAACTGAGGTCCAGAAGAACTAACACCGAGCAGTCACCTGCATCAGCACACATGAGAATGTCATTTGAAACATATGTAATGTCATGTAATGTAGCAGCAGTAACGAGAGAGCTGGGACTTGTTGCCAATGACAAACAGGCTATTTATTACCTTCTACCTTTGTTGCCTTTGTCTCAAACTTGTTCTTTTTCTCCGTCCTTGTTTTTGCTGCAAGCTTTTTCCGCTTCTTCTGTTCTGCTCGTCGCTTTAGAACACTTCCTCTGCTTTCCTTCATTTCACTCGATGTGTTCGCATTCAACCTTCAAGCATATATTTGAGTTAAAAACAAGGTAACTTAGCAAGTCTGCATTCACATTTTAAAAGCATTTTGCAAAAGCTTGATGCCCAGAAATTATGCAAAGTGATATCTGTAAACTTCTCACACCACGCTCATGTTTTCTGTACCAGCCGGTGTGAATCTTGTGCCAAATAAGGAAAGAAAAAAGAGAGCCAATATTGCTGAACCCAACTTCCTCCATGCTCAATCTTCGCTGATCATTTTGTAATTTTAAAGATTTTTTTACGTCTTAGAAACTTCTGTATCCTTCCAACCTCTCCGGGTAACTAAGATGTTAGTTGAATTTTGAGAGGAACGAGCTCGAAATCATCAGAAACATCCTGTAAAATGAAGAACGTCTGAAACAATTGAGAGCCTTTGGGACATTTGAAGAGATTTGTTCAGAGCTTGCCGATGCTACAGTCTGCGCTCGAGGGTTGGGGCTTAGCAAAGGGTCAATAGTTCTCTTCATTTGAACGTAATCCCTTTTATTGTGAAAGGTACAACCGTAAGGAGTGGATCTGGTCTGCGCTGCCTTTGTCAAGGTTGAAAGGAGTAATAGAGTTTGGTGTCTTGGTTTGGGAGGAGCCTCCCTGTTTTTATCCACTAGTGTACCTTTTGAATACGTCTGTTCTGCACGTTATTGGTCGATGCCTTTTTACAGGATTGCTAAAGTTCAGACAAATCGGCCTCGTTCTGGAAAAAAATGACGTAGCTTTTTCGTGCCGTAATATTTACGTTCTATGTGAGAGTACTCGTGACAAAAACAAGAGTTTGAAAAAATATATTGACTTGCGAATTAATGAAACAAAAAAAGAAGAAAAAAACGCACTCGTCATGTCAAGGCCTTGAGCAAACTTAAATGAGGAATGTGTATCACCTTTACACTGCTTCCTCTCAACCTGAATGCTTATATCCAACGATCCAATCCGTCTCGCTCGCACAGCGGTACTTTTGGGTGACCGGATGAAAGTAATTTACACATTAACCTCTTAGTGACGAGGGTCCCCTTATAAGGGGACATAGTCACGTGGTCATTTGTGTCATATTGAACACCAGTGAACACATATTAATTAATAATGATGTCGCATACCCCGTGAAACGTCAGAAACCTGGGATAAAATCGTATAAAAGACATTTGAACATACTCCAAACACAACTCAGTAGTCAAACTTAGCATAACTACAACACCATATTCATATTTCGCCAGGAGTGTACACACTCGGGACATTTCCGGACTTAGCAATCATAGCTTGATGCTAACAAACAAACCGAAATAGCAGAAATCACGCTAACACCACAACGATTACGGACATATCCGTAACATTTCTCTCCGTCATACTATCGCTGAGATATGAGGCCAACAGACACCAGCAACACAAATCATATTATCGCTTTATGATCATAAATATCACTTACTATTGTCGTTTTGAAGCCGAACAGCTATAAATCCCCGCATTTTTTCGCTGGTAAACTGTCAATGTACTTCCTGCCTTGCAGCAGGGACACGCCTTTCCTTCGGAGGGGGTCATTTCACCCCACAGGGCAAGCCGTAACATGTTTTGGGTCGATAACGATTTTAACTCAAAATAATGGAGCTTTTTGTGATCGTAACATTGATCGTGTCTCTACTCAAATAAGTTGAAATAAGATTCGTTGTTATTTACCTTTATACGTGAATTCTACATGCACTTGATAGAATAAGATTCGTCGGTAATAACGTAATACGTGAATTTCAAACAGGTTTTTCTAAGTGTTTTTGACTTAAGAATAAAAGAAACGTCATACAGGTTTTTCTAAGTGTTTTTGACCTAAGAATAAAAGAAACGTCATACAAGTTTTTCTAAGTGTTTTTGACCTAAGGATAAAAGAAACGTCAAAGGTTTTGTGAAGTTTTCCTAAGGCATAAAGAACCTCAACTTTGCAGTGACGATTGCATTGTACTAAGATAGCGTCGACGTCCACACCAGAGGAACATGGGTGGCAAAAATTGAATTAATGCGGCAGAAACACGGAGAGTCATGTTTTAAATGTCTTCCATACTGGTAATCAATTTCCTGCATTTCTGCATTTTACTATGAAACTGTCTTACACTGTGTTTTAATGAATGTTCTTAATTAGGGCCCGAGCACCGACGTAGTCGGAGCGGAGGACCTATTGTATTTCTAATGTTTATTATTATTAGGGCCCGAGCACCGACGTAGTCGGAGCGGAGGACCTATTGTATTTCTAATGTTTATTATTATTAGGGCCCGAGCACCGACGTAGTCGGAGCGGAGGACCTATTGTATTTCTAATTAGGGCCCGAGCACCGACGTAGTCGGAGCGGAGGACCTATTGTATTTCTAATGTTTATTAGGGCCCGAGCACCGACGTAGTCGGAGCGGAGGACCTATTGTATTTCTAATGTTTATTATTATTAGGGCCCGAGCACCGACGTAGTCGGAGCGGAGGACCTATTGTATTTCTAATTAGGGCCCGAGCACCGACGTAGTCGGAGCAGAGGACCTATTGTATTTCGAATGTTTATTATTATTCTTATTATTAGGGCCCGAGCACCGACGTAGTCGGAGCGGAGGACCTATTGTATTTCTAATGTTTATTAGGGCCCGAGCACCGACGTAGTCGGAGCGGAGGACCTATTGTATTTCTCATGTTTATTATTAGGGCCCGAGCACCGACGTAGTCGGAGCGGAGGACCTATTGTATTTCTAATGTTTATTATTATTCCGATTATTTTAAGTGTTTCGTCGCAAAAAGGAGGTGCTTGGGATATTGGGAATTTTGTGAAATTTGGCACGTAAGCCAGAATTTGCGAAAATTGCAGTCTGATTGGGGTGTCCAGCTGCGGTATGAAATATTGGCTCGCTAGCGCCCCCTATTGAGTAGCCCCAACATCGGGTTTCACCTAGCTGTATGAAATTTGGTGGGAATGTGGATTGTGATGAGACGCACAAAAAATCCTCTTGGAATGTTTCTCTAAACCAAACAGGAAGTCAGCCATTTTTACTTTTATGACGTTTTTTGACCGTTTCAAGGCGTCATACTTTGACGAACTCCTCCCAGAGATTTGACCCGATTGACTTCAGATTCGGCTAGTCTGCTCTTGAGACCTTGGCAGTGAAAAGTTACTCAAAGATCAAAAAGTTATCGAACTATGTGGCCGTGGCGTGGCATCAAAAAAACACCATTCGCCGCGAAACAGGAAGTTGTTGTAACTCGGCCGTACATTGTCGAATCTGCTCCAAATTCCTAATATGTCATAACATCCTGACCCGGAACACATCTATATGATAATTTAGAATCCTCGTGATAGCGCCACCTAGTGGCAACCGGAAGTTGTACGTTGTGTACTTTGACATCCTGCTCCTCACAGATTAATCAGATCCCTCTCAAATGTTGGCAGAACAGCCTTAAGACCTTGATAATGCTTCATTGTGAAAATTGTAAGAAGTTACTGAAGGGCGGCGACGTGGCAGCTCGGCGAATTTCGATCCTTCGCCATGAACGAATAAACTGATGTATCTCGACTCCACATCATCAGATCTTTACCAGATTTCACATGCTTGATTAGACTCCAGGCCTGAAGACATCCGCAGGCCAATTTTGAATCATAGTCATAGCGCCACCTACTGGTAACAGGAAGTTAAAGTCTTTATACTTTGGCTTGTTTCTCTTAGCAGGTAAATCAAATCAATATCAAATTTGTTCCACACAAATACAAGAAGTTCATAATGCCAGATCATGAAGCTTTTGATGTTTTGTCGAACGCCGTTGCCGTGGCGATGCAGTCTTCGCCGTTAACAACGAAGGTCGTTTTGAGAGGCTAAAAATGCTCGAAACATAAGCAAACTTGGCAAGCAGATTACAAGCCCGAAATGTAGTTGTAGAATATGATTGTATTGGTTCAGAGTGGCAAATCGGCTCAATAGCGCCCCCTACAAACTTTCGACGAAGCTGCCCTCACAGTACGTTTGACCTAGATGTATGAAATTTGGTAGCAACATGTATCACATATGGACTTCAATAAAAGTCTCTTGGGGCCATGCTCTAAACCCCACCGGAAGTCAGCCATTTTGAATTTTCTATGAATTTCTAGTGTCGTTTCTGTCATTTCCAGGCGCTGCACTTTAACGAACTCCTCCTCGGGAATTAATCAGATCAACTTCAAATTTGGTCGATACAGTCTAAAGACCTTTGTGATGAAAAGTTACTCAAAGCTTGTTGTTTCGTGAAAAGCTGTTGCCGTGGCGACGCATTCTTCGCCGTTAACAACGAAGGTCATTTTGACCGGCTAAAAATGCTCGAAACATAAGCAAACTTGGCATACACATTTAAAGCCCAAAATGTAGTTATATAATATGATTTTATTGGTTCAGAGTGGCAAATCGGCTCAATAGCGCCCCCTACAAAATTTCAACGAAGCAGCCCTCGCAGTAAGTTTCACCTAGATGTATGAAATGTGGTAAGAACATGTATCACATATGGACTTAAATAAAAGTCTCTTGGGGCCGTGCTCTAAACCCCACCGGAAGTCAGCCATTTTTAATTTTTTATGAATTTCTCGTGTCGTTTTTGTCAAATCCAGGCGCTGCACTTTAACGAACTCCTCCTAGGGAATTAATCAGATCAACTTCAAATTTGGTCGGTACAGTCTAAAGACCTTTGTGATGAAAAGTTACTCAAAGCTTGTTGTTTCGTGAAAAGCTGTTGCCGTGGCGACGCATTCTTCGCCGTTAACAACGAAGGTCATTTTGACCGGCTAAAAATGCTCGAAACATAAGCAAACTTGGCATACACATTTAAAGCCCAAAATGTAGTGATACAATATGATTTTATTGGTTCAGAGTGGCAAATCGGCTCAATAGCGCCCCCTACAAAATTTCGACGAAGCAGCCCTCGCAGTACGTTTCACCTAGATCTATGAAATTTGGTAGGAACATGTATCACATATGGACTTACATAAAAGTATGTTGGGGCCATGCTCTGAACCTGCATGCAGTGTCTGACGGTCACAGAACTGAATGGCAGCATCAACCAGAGTCCTCGCGCCGTCCGACGGTCGCGGACGATCTCGGCCGCGCAGGCCGGAGTCCCGCCGGCACCCCGACGTGCATATGGCGAGGGCCCGGTCATCGCTGCTCGCAGCTTTAATTATTCTTATTATTATTATTATTATTATTATTCCGATTATTTTCAGTGTTTCGTCGCAAAAAGGAGGTGCTTGGGATATTGGGAATTTTGTGAAATTTGGCACGTAAGCCAGAATTTGCGAAAATTGCAGTCTGATTGGGGTGTCCAGCTGCGGTATGAAATATTGGCTCCATAGCGCCCCCTATTGAGTAGCCCCAACATCGGGTTTCACCTAGCTGTATGAAATTTGGTAGGTATGTGGAACGTGATGAGATGCACAAAAAATCCTCTTGGACGTTTTCTCTAAACCAAACAGGAAGTGGGCCATTTTTACTTTTCTGACGTTTTTTGACCGTTTCAAGGCGTCATACTTTAACGAACTCCTCCCAGAGATTTGACCCGATTGACTTCAGATTCGGCTAGTCTGCTCTTGAGACCTTGGCAGTGAAAAGTTACTCAAAGATAAAAAAGTTATCGAACTATGTGGCCGTGGCGTGGCATCAAAGAAACACCATTCGCCGCGAAACAGGAAGTTGTTGTAACTCGGCCGTACATTGTCGAATCTGCTCCAAATTCCTAATATGTCATAACATCCTGACCCGGAACACATCTATATGATCATTTAGAATCATAGTGATAGCGCCACCTAGTGGCAACCGGAAGTTGTACGTTGTGTACTTTGACATCCTGCTCCTCACAGATTAATCAGATCCCTCTCAAATGTTGGCAGAACAGCCTTAAGACCTTGATAATGCTTCATTGTGAAGATTGTAAGAAGTTACTGAAGGGCGGCGCCGTGGCGGCTCGGCGAATTTCGATCCTTCGCCATGAACGAATAAACTGATGTATCTCCACTCCACATCATCAGATCTTTACCAGATTTCACATGTTTGATTAGACTCTAGGCTTGAAGACATGTGCAGGCCAATTTTGAATCATAGTCATAGCGCCACCTACTGGTAACAGGAAGTTAAAGTCTTTATACTTTGGCTTGTTTCTCTTAGTAGGTAAATCAAATCAATATCAAATTTGTTCCACACAAATACAAGAAGTTCATAATGCCAGATCATGAAGCTTTTGATGTTTCGTCGAACGCCGTTGCCGTGGCGATGCAGTCTTCGCCGTTAACAACGAAGGTCATTTTGAGAGGCTAAAAATGCTCGAAACATAAGCAAACTTGGCAAGCAGATTACAAGCCCGAAATGTAGTTATAGAATATGATTTTATTGGTTCAGAGTGGCAAATCGGCTCAATAGCGCCCCCTACAAACCTTCGACGAAGCAGCCCTCACAGTACGTTTGACCTAGATGTATGAAATTTGGCAGCAACATGTATCACATATGGACTTCAATAAAAGTCTCTTGGGGCCATGCTCTAAACCCCACCGGAAGTCAGCCATTTTTAATTTTTTATGAATTTCTAGTGTCGTTTCTGTCATTTCCAGGCGCTGCACTTTAACGAACTCCTCCTCGGGAATTAATCAGATCAACTTCAAATTTGGTCAGTACAGTCTAAAGACCTTTGTGATGAAAAGTTACTCAAAGCTTGTTGTTTCGTGAAAAGCCGTTGCCGTGGCGATGCAGTCTTCGCCGTTAACAACGAAGGTCATTTTGAGAGGCTAAAAATGCTCGAAACATAAGCAAACTTGGCAAGCAGATTACAAGCCCGAAATGTAGTTATATAATATGATTTTATTGGTTCAGAGTGGCAAATCGGCTCAATAGCGCCCCCTACAAAATTTCGACGAAGCAGCCCTCGCAGTACGTTTGACCTAGATGTATGACATTTGGTAGGAACATGTATCACATATGCACTTCAATAAAAGTCTCTTGGGGCCTTGCTCTAAACCCAACCGGAAGTCAGCCATTTAGAATTTTTTATGAATTTCTAGTGTCGTTTTTGTCATTTCCAGGCGCTGCACTTTAACGAACTCCTCCTAGGGAATTAATCAGATCAACTTCAAATTTGGTCGGTACAGTCTAAAGACCTTTGTGATGAAAAGTTACTCAAAGCTTGTTGTTTCGTGAAAAGCTGTTGCCGTGGCGACGCATTCTTCGCCGTTAACAACGAAGGTCATTTTGACCGGCTAAAAATGCTCGAAACATAAGCAAACTTGGCATACACATTTAAAGCCCAAAATGTAGTTATATAATATGATTTTATTGGTTCAGAGTGGCAAATCGGCTCAATAGCGCCCCCTACAAAATTTCAACGAAGCAGCCCTCGCAGTAAGTTTCACCTAGATGTATGAAATGTGGTAAGAACATGTATCACATATGGACTTAAATAAAAGTCTCTTGGGGCCGTGCTCTAAACCCCACCGGAAGTCAGCCATTTTTAATTTTTTATGAATTTCTAGTGTCGTTTTTGTCAAATCCAGGCGCTGCACTTTTACGAACTCCTCCTAGGGAATTAATCAGATCAACTTCAAATTTGGTCGGTACAGTCTAAATACCTTTGTGATGAAAAGTTACTCAAAGCTTGTTGTTTCGTGAAAAGCTGTTGCCGTGGCGACGCATTCTTCGCCGTTAACAACGAAGGTCATTTTGACCGGCTAAAAATGCTCGAAACATAAGCAAACTTGGCATACACATTTAAAGCCCAAAATGTAGTGATACAATATGATTTTATTGGTTCAGAGTGGCAAATCGGCTCAATAGCGCCCCCTACAAAATTTCGACGAAGCAGCCCTCGCAGTACGTTTCACCTAGATGTATGAAATTTGGTAGAAACATGTATCACATATGGACTTACATAAAAGTATGTTGGGGCCATGCTCTGAACCTGCATGCAGTGTCTGACGGTCACAGAACTGAATGGCAGCATCAACCAGAGTCCTCGCGCCGTCCGACGGTCGCGGACGATCTCGGCCGCGCAGGCCGGAGTCCCGCCAGCACCCCGACGTGCATATGGCGAGGGCCCGGTCATCGCTGCTCGCAGCTTTAATTAGGGCCCGAGCACCGACGTAGTCGGAGCGGAGGACCTATTGTATTTCTAATGTTTATTATTATTCTTATTCTTATTCTTATTCTTATTCCGATTATTTTAAGTGTTTCGTCGCAAAAAGGAGGTGCTTGGGATATTGGGAATTTTGTGAAATTTGGCACGTAAGCCAGAATTTGCGAAAATTGCAGTCTGATTGGGGTGTCCAGCTGCGGTATGAAATATTGGCTCGCTAGCGCCCCCTATTGAGTAGCCCCAACATCGGGTTTCACCTAGCTGTATGAAATTTGGTGGGAATGTGGATTGTGATGAGACGCACAAAAAATCCTCTTGGAATGTTTCTCTAAACCAAACAGGAAGTCAGCCATTTTTACTTTTATGACGTTTTTTGACCGTTTCAAGGCGTCATACTTTGACGAACTCCTCCCAGAGATTTGACCCGATTGACTTCAGATTCGGCTAGTCTGCTCTTGAGACCTTGGCAGTGAAAAGTTACTCAAAGATCAAAAAGTTATCGAACTATGTGGCCGTGGCGTGGCATCAAAAAAACACCATTCGCCGCGAAACAGGAAGTTGTTGTAACTCGGCCGTACATTGTCGAATCTGCTCCAAATTCCTAATATGTCATAACATCCTGACCCGGAACACATCTATATGATAATTTAGAATCCTCGTGATAGCGCCACCTAGTGGCAACCGGAAGTTGTACGTTGTGTACTTTGACATCCTGCTCCTCACAGATTAATCAGATCCCTCTCAAATGTTGGCAGAACAGCCTTAAGACCTTGATAATGCTTCATTGTGAAAATTGTAAGAAGTTACTGAAGGGCGGCGACGTGGCAGCTCGGCGAATTTCGATCCTTCGCCATGAACGAATAAACTGATGTATCTCGACTCCACATCATCAGATCTTTACCAGATTTCACATGCTTGATTAGACTCCAGGCCTGAAGACATCCGCAGGCCAATTTTGAATCATAGTCATAGCGCCACCTACTGGTAACAGGAAGTTAAAGTCTTTATACTTTGGCTTGTTTCTCTTAGCAGGTAAATCAAATCAATATCAAATTTGTTCCACACAAATACAAGAAGTTCATAATGCCAGATCATGAAGCTTTTGATGTTTTGTCGAACGCCGTTGCCGTGGCGATGCAGTCTTCGCCGTTAACAACGAAGGTCGTTTTGAGAGGCTAAAAATGCTCGAAACATAAGCAAACTTGGCAAGCAGATTACAAGCCCGAAATGTAGTTGTAGAATATGATTGTATTGGTTCAGAGTGGCAAATCGGCTCAATAGCGCCCCCTACAAACTTTCGACGAAGCTGCCCTCACAGTACGTTTGACCTAGATGTATGAAATTTGGTAGCAACATGTATCACATATGGACTTCAATAAAAGTCTCTTGGGGCCATGCTCTAAACCCCACCGGAAGTCAGCCATTTTTAATTTTTTATGAATTTCTAGTGTCGTTTCTGTCATTTCCAGGCGCTGCACTTTAACGAACTCCTCCTAGGGAATTAATCAGATCAACTTCAAATTTGGTCGGTACAGTCTAAAGACCTTTGTGATGAAAAGTTACTCAAAGCTTGTTGTTTCGTGAAAAGCTGTTGCCGTGGCGACGCATTCTTCGCCGTTAACAACGAAGGTCATTTTGACCGGCTAAAAATGCTCGAAACATAAGCAAACTTGGCATACACATTTAAAGCCCAAAATGTAGTTATATAATATGATTTTATTGGTTCAGAGTGGCAAATCGGCTCAATAGCGCCCCCTACAAAATTTCAACGAAGCAGCCCTCGCAGTAAGTTTCACCTAGATGTATGAAATGTGGTAAGAACATGTATCACATATGGACTTAAATAAAAGTCTCTTGGGGCCGTGCTCTAAACCCCACCGGAAGTCAGCCATTTTTAATTTTTTTGAATTTCTAGTGTCGTTTTTGTCAAATCCAGGCGCTGCACTTTAACGAACTCCTCCTAGTGAATTAATCAGATCAACTTCAAATTTGGTCGGTACAGTCTAAAGACCTTTGTGATGAAAAGTTACTCAAAGCTTGTTGTTTCGTGAAAAGCTGTTGCCGTGGCGACGCATTCTTCGCCGTTAACAACGAAGGTCATTTTGACCGGCTAAAAATGCTCGAAACATAAGCAAACTTGGCATACACATTTAAAGCCCAAAATGTAGTGATACAATATGATTTTATTGGTTCAGAGTGGCAAATCGGCTCAATAGCGCCCCCTACAAAATTTCGACGAAGCAGCCCTCGCAGTACGTTTCACCTAGATGTATGAAATTTGGTAGGAACATGTATCACATATGGACTTACATAAAAGTATGTTGGGGCCATGCTCTGAACCTGCATGCAGTGTCTGACGGTCACAGAACTGAATGGCAGCATCAACCAGAGTCCTCGCGCCGTCCGACGGTCGCGGACGATCTCGGCCGCGCAGGCCGGAGTCCCGCCGGCACCCCGACGTGCATATGGCGAGGGCCCGGTCATCGCTGCTCGCAGCTTTAATTATTATTCTTATTCTTATTCCGATTATTTTAAGTGTTTCGTCGCAAAAAGGAGGTGCTTGGGATATTGGGAATTTTGTGAAATTTGGCACGTAAGCCAGAATTTGCGAAAATTGCAGTCTGATTGGGGTGTCCAGCTGCGGTATGAAATATTGGCTCGCTAGCGCCCCCTATTGAGTAGCCCCAACATCGGGTTTCACCTAGCTGTATGAAATTTGGTGGGAATGTGGATTGTGATGAGACGCACAAAAAATCCTCTTGGAATGTTTCTCTAAACCAAACAGGAAGTCAGCCATTTTTACTTTTATGACGTTTTTTGACCGTTTCAAGGCGTCATACTTTGACGAACTCCTCCCAGAGATTTGACCCGATTGACTTCAGATTCGGCTAGTCTGCTCTTGAGACCTTGGCAGTGAAAAGTTACTCAAAGATCAAAAAGTTATCGAACTATGTGGCCGTGGCGTGGCATCAAAAAAACACCATTCGCCGCGAAACAGGAAGTTGTTGTAACTCGGCCGTACATTGTCGAATCTGCTCCAAATTCCTAATATGTCATAACATCCTGACCCGGAACACATCTATATGATAATTTAGAATCCTCGTGATAGCGCCACCTAGTGGCAACCGGAAGTTGTACGTTGTGTACTTTGACATCCTGCTCCTCACAGATTAATCAGATCCCTCTCAAATGTTGGCAGAACAGCCTTAAGACCTTGATAATGCTTCATTGTGAAAATTGTAAGAAGTTACTGAAGGGCGGCGACGTGGCAGCTCGGCGAATTTCGATCCTTCGCCATGAACGAATAAACTGATGTATCTCGACTCCACATCATCAGATCTTTACCAGATTTCACATGCTTGATTAGACTCCAGGCCTGAAGACATCCGCAGGCCAATTTTGAATCATAGTCATAGCGCCACCTACTGGTAACAGGAAGTTAAAGTCTTTATACTTTGGCTTGTTTCTCTTAGCAGGTAAATCAAATCAATATCAAATTTGTTCCACACAAATACAAGAAGTTCATAATGCCAGATCATGAAGCTTTTGATGTTTTGTCGAACGCCGTTGCCGTGGCGATGCAGTCTTCGCCGTTAACAACGAAGGTCGTTTTGAGAGGCTAAAAATGCTCGAAACATAAGCAAACTTGGCAAGCAGATTACAAGCCCGAAATGTAGTTGTAGAATATGATTGTATTGGTTCAGAGTGGCAAATCGGCTCAATAGCGCCCCCTACAAACTTTCGACGAAGCTGCCCTCACAGTACGTTTGACCTAGATGTATGAAATTTGGTAGCAACATGTATCACATATGGACTTCAATAAAAGTCTCTTGGGGCCATGCTCTAAACCCCACCGGAAGTCAGCCATTTTGAATTTTCTATGAATTTCTAGTGTCGTTTCTGTCATTTCCAGGCGCTGCACTTTAACGAACTCCTCCTCGGGAATTAATCAGATCAACTTCAAATTTGGTCGATACAGTCTAAAGACCTTTGTGATGAAAAGTTACTCAAAGCTTGTTGTTTCGTGAAAAGCCGTTGCCGTGGCGATGCAGTCTTCGCCGTTAACAACGAAGGTCATTTTGAGAGGCTAAAAATGCTCGAAACATAAGCAAACTTGGCAAGCAGATTACAAGCCCGAAATGTAGTTATATAATATGATTTTATTGGTTCAGAGTGGCAAATCGGCTCAATAGCGCCCCCTACAAAATTTCGACGAAGCAGCCCTCGCAGTACGTTTGACCTAGATGTATGACATTTGGTAGGAACATGTATCACATATGCACTTCAATAAAAGTCTCTTGGGGCCTTGCTCTAAACCCAACCGGAAGTCAGCCATTTAGAATTTTTTATGAATTTCTAGTGTCGTTTTTGTCATTTCCAGGCGCTGCACTTTAACGAACTCCTCCTAGGGAATTAATCAGATCAACTTCAAATTTGGTCGGTACAGTCTAAAGACCTTTGTGATGAAAAGTTACTCAAAGCTTGTTGTTTCGTGAAAAGCTGTTGCCGTGGCGACGCATTCTTCGCCGTTAACAACGAAGGTCATTTTGACCGGCTAAAAATGCTCGAAACATAAGCAAACTTGGCATACACATTTAAAGCCCAAAATGTAGTTATATAATATGATTTTATTGGTTCAGAGTGGCAAATCGGCTCAATAGCGCCCCCTACAAAATTTCAACGAAGCAGCCCTCGCAGTAAGTTTCACCTAGATGTATGAAATGTGGTAAGAACATGTATCACATATGGACTTAAATAAAAGTCTCTTGGGGCCGTGCTCTAAACCCCACCGGAAGTCAGCCATTTTGAATTTGTTATGAATTTCTAGTGTCGTTTTTGTCATTTCCAGGCGCTGCACTTTAACAAACTCCTCCTAGGGAATTAATCAGATCAACTTCAAATTTGGTCGGTACAGTCTAAAGACCTTTGTGATGAAAAGTTACTCAAAGCTTGTTTCGTGAAAAGCTGTTGCCGTGGCGACGCATTCGTCACCATAAAATATTAAGGTGTTTTTGAGGGGCTAAACATGCTCAAAACGTAAGCAAACTTGGCATACACATTTAAAGCCCAAAATGTAGTTATATAATATGATTTTATTGGTTCAGAGTGGCAAATCGGCTCAATAGTGCCCCCTACAAAATTTCGACGAAGCAGCCCTCGCAGTACGTTTCACCTAGATGTATGAAATTTGGTAGGAACATGTATCACATATGGACTTACATAAAAGTATGTTGGGGCCATGCTCTGAACCTGCATGCAGTGTCTGACGGTCACAGAACTGAATGGCAGCATCAACCAGAGTCCTCGCGCCGTCCGACGGTCGCGGACGATCTCGGCCGCGCAGGCCGGAGTCCCGCCGGCACCCCGACGTGCATATGGCGAGGGCCCGGTCATCGCTGCTCGCAGCTTTAATTATTAGGGCCCGAGCACCGACGTAGTCGGAGCGGAGGACCTATTGTATTTCTAATGTTTATTATTATTCTTATTCTTATTCTTATTATTATTCCGATTATTTTAAGTGTTTCGTCGCAAAAAGGAGGTGCTTGGGATATTGGGAATTTTGTGAAATTTGGCACGTAAGCCAGAATTTGCGAAAATTGCAGTCTGATTGGGGTGTCCAGCTGCGGTATGAAATATTGGCTCGCTAGCGCCCCCTATTGAGTAGCCCCAACATCGGGTTTCACCTAGCTGTATGAAATTTGGTGGGAATGTGGATTGTGATGAGACGCACAAAAAATCCTCTTGGAATGTTTCTCTAAACCAAACAGGAAGTCAGCCATTTTTACTTTTATGACGTTTTTTGACCGTTTCAAGGCGTCATACTTTGACGAACTCCTCCCAGAGATTTGACCCGATTGACTTCAGATTCGGCTAGTCTGCTCTTGAGACCTTGGCAGTGAAAAGTTACTCAAAGATCAAAAAGTTATCGAACTATGTGGCCGTGGCGTGGCATCAAAAAAACACCATTCGCCGCGAAACAGGAAGTTGTTGTAACTCGGCCGTACATTGTCGAATCTGCTCCAAATTCCTAATATGTCATAACATCCTGACCCGGAACACATCTATATGATAATTTAGAATCCTCGTGATAGCGCCACCTAGTGGCAACCGGAAGTTGTACGTTGTGTACTTTGACATCCTGCTCCTCACAGATTAATCAGATCCCTCTCAAATGTTGGCAGAACAGCCTTAAGACCTTGATAATGCTTCATTGTGAAAATTGTAAGAAGTTACTGAAGGGCGGCGACGTGGCAGCTCGGCGAATTTCGATCCTTCGCCATGAACGAATAAACTGATGTATCTCGACTCCACATCATCAGATCTTTACCAGATTTCACATGCTTGATTAGACTCCAGGCCTGAAGACATCCGCAGGCCAATTTTGAATTATAGTCATAGCGCCACCTACTGGTAACAGGAAGTTAAAGTCTTTATACTTTGGCTTGTTTCTCTTAGCAGGTAAATCAAATCAATATCAAATTTGTTCCACACAAATACAAGAAGTTCATAATGCCAGATCATGAAGCTTTTGATGTTTTGTCGAACGCCGTTGCCGTGGCGATGCAGTCTTCGCCGTTAACAACGAAGGTCGTTTTGAGAGGCTAAAAATGCTCGAAACATAAGCAAACTTGGCAAGCAGATTACAAGCCCGAAATGTAGTTATATAATATGATTTTATTGGTTCAGAGTGGCAAATCGGCTCAATAGCGCCCCCTACAAAATTTCGACGAAGCAGCCCTCGCAGTACGTTTGACCTAGATGTATGACATTTGGTAGGAACATGTATCACATATGCACTTCAATAAAAGTCTCTTGGGGCCTTGCTCTAAACCCCACCGGAAGTCAGCCATTTTTAATTTTTTATGAATTTCTAGTGTCGTTTCTGTCATTTCCAGGCGCTGCACTTTAACGAACTCCTCCTTGGGAATTAATCAGATCAACTTCAAATTTGGTCGGTACAGTCTAAAGACCTTTGTGATGAAAAGTTACTCAAAGCTTGTTGTTTCGTGAAAAGCTGTTGCCGTGGCGACGCATTCTTCGCCGTTAACAACGAAGGTCATTTTGACCGGCTAAAAATGCTCGAAACATAAGCAAACTTGGCATACACATTTAAAGCCCAAAATGTAGTTATATAATATGATTTTATTGGTTCAGAGTGGCAAATCGGCTCAATAGCGCCCCCTACAAAATTTCAACGAAGCAGCCCTCGCAGTAAGTTTCACCTAGATGTATGAAATGTGGTAAGAACATGTATCACATATGGACTTAAATAAAAGTCTCTTGGGGCCGTGCTCTAAACCCCACCGGAAGTCAGCCATTTTTAATTGTTTATGAATTTCTAGTGTCGTTTTTGTCAAATCCAGGCGCTGCACTTTAACGAACTCCTCCTAGGGAATTAATCAGATCAACTTCAAATTTGGTCGGTACAGTCTAAAGACCTTTGTGATGAAAAGTTACTCAAAGCTTGTTGTTTCGTGAAAAGCTGTTGCCGTGGCGACGCATTCTTCGCCGTTAACAACGAAGGTCATTTTGACCGGCTAAAAATGCTCGAAACATAAGCAAACTTGGCATACACATTTAAAGCCCAAAATGTAGTGATACAATATGATTTTATTGGTTCAGAGTGGCAAATCGGCTCAATAGCGCCCCCTACAAAATTTCGACGAAGCAGCCCTCGCAGTACGTTTCACCTAGATCTATGAAATTTGGGAGGAACATGTATCACATATGGACTTACATAAAAGTATGTTGGGGCCATGCTCTGAACCTGCATGCAGTGTCTGACGGTCACAGAACTGAATGGCAGCATCAACCAGAGTCCTCGCGCCGTCCGACGGTCGCGGACGATCTCGGCCGCGCAGGCCGGAGTCCCGCCGGCACCCCGACGTGCATATGGCGAGGGCCCGGTCATCGCTGCTCGCAGCTTTAATTATTATTATTATTATTAGGGCCCGAGCACCGACGTAGTCGGAGCGGAGGACCTATTGTATTTCTAATGTTTATTATTATTAGGGCCCGAGCACCGACGTAGTCGGAGCGGAGGACCTATTGTATTTCTAATGTTTATTATTATTCCGATTATTTTAAGTGTTTCGTCGCAAAAAGGAGGTGCTTGGGATATTGGGAATTTTGTGAAATTTGGCACGTAAGCCAGAATTTGCGAAAATTGCAGTCTGATTGGGGTGTCCAGCTGCGGTATGAAATATTGGCTCGCTAGCGCCCCCTATTGAGTAGCCCCAACATCGGGTTTCACCTAGCTGTATGAAATTTGGTGGGAATGTGGATTGTGATGAGACGCACAAAAAATCCTCTTGGAATGTTTCTCTAAACCAAACAGGAAGTCAGCCATTTTTACTTTTATGACGTTTTTTGACCGTTTCAAGGCGTCATACTTTGACGAACTCCTCCCAGAGATTTGACCCGATTGACTTCAGATTCGGCTAGTCTGCTCTTGAGACCTTGGCAGTGAAAAGTTACTCAAAGATCAAAAAGTTATCGAACTATGTGGCCGTGGCGTGGCATCAAAAAAACACCATTCGCCGCGAAACAGGAAGTTGTTGTAACTCGGCCGTACATTGTCGAATCTGCTCCAAATTCCTAATATGTCATAAAATCCTGACCCGGAACACATCTATATGATAATTTAGAATCCTCGTGATAGCGCCACCTAGTGGCAACCGGAAGTTGTACGTTGTGTACTTTGACATCCTGCTCCTCACAGATTAATCAGATCCCTCTCAAATGTTGGCAGAACAGCCTTAAGACCTTGATAATGCTTCATTGTGAAAATTGTAAGAAGTTACTGAAGGGCGGCGACGTGGCAGCTCGGCGAATTTCGATCCTTCGCCATGAACGAATAAACTGATGTATCTCGACTCCACATCATCAGATCTTTACCAGATTTCACATGCTTGATTAGACTCCAGGCCTGAAGACATCCGCAGGCCAATTTTGAATCATAGTCATAGCGCCACCTACTGGTAACAGGAAGTTAAAGTCTTTATACTTTGGCTTGTTTCTCTTAGCAGGTAAATCAAATCAATATCAAATTTGTTCCACACAAATACAAGAAGTTCATAATGCCAGATCATGAAGCTTTTGATGTTTTGTCGAACGCCGTTGCCGTGGCGATGCAGTCTTCGCCGTTAACAACGAAGGTCGTTTTGAGAGGCTAAAAATGCTCGAAACATAAGCAAACTTGGCAAGCAGATTACAAGCCCGAAATGTAGTTGTAGAAAATGATTGTATTGGTTCAGAGTGGCAAATCGGCTCAATAGCGCCCCCTACAAACTTTCGACGAAGCTGCCCTCACAGTACGTTTGACCTAGATGTATGAAATTTGGCAGCAACATGTATCACATATGGACTTCAATAAAAGTCTCTTGGGGCCATGCTCTAAACCCCACCGGAAGTCAGCCATTTTTAATTTTCTATGAATTTCTAGTGTCGTTTCTGTCATTTCCAGGCGCTGCACTTTAACGAACTCCTCCTCGGGAATTAATCAGATCAACTTCAAATTTGGTCGATACAGTCTAAAGACCTTTGTGATGAAAAGTTACTCAAAGCTTGTTGTTTCGTGAAAAGCTGTTGCCGTGGCGACGCATTCTTCGCCGTTAACAACGAAGGTCATTTTGACCGGCTAAAAATGCTCGAAACATAAGCAAACTTGGCATACACATTTAAAGCCCAAAATGTAGTTATATAATATGATTTTATTGGTTCAGAGTGGCAAATCGGCTCAATAGCGCCCCCTACAAAATTTCAACGAAGCAGCCCTCGCAGTAAGTTTCACCTAGATGTATGAAATGTGGTAAGAACATGTATCACATATGGACTTAAATAAAAGTCTCTTGGGGCCGTGCTCTAAACCCCACCGGAAGTCAGCCATTTTGAATTTGTTATGAATTTCTAGTGTCGTTTTTGTCATTTCCAGGCGCTGCACTTTAACAAACTCCTCCTAGGGAATTAATCAGATCAACTTCAAATTTGGTCGGTACAGTCTAAAGACCTTTGTGATGAAAAGTTACTCAAAGCTTGTTTCGTGAAAAGCTGTTGCCGTGGCGACGCATTCGTCACCATAAAATATTAAGGTGTTTTTGAGGGGCTAAACATGCTCAAAACGTAAGCAAACTTGGCATACACATTTAAAGCCCAAAATGTAGTTATATAATATGATTTTATTGGTTCAGAGTGGCAAATCGGCTCAATAGTGCCCCCTACAAAATTTCGACGAAGCAGCCCTCGCAGTACGTTTCACCTTGATGTATGAAATTTGGTAGGAACATGTATCACATATGGACTTACATAAAAGTATGTTGGGGCCATGCTCTGAACCTGCATGCAGTGTCTGACGGTCACAGAACTGAATGGCAGCATCAACCAGAGTCCTCGCGCCGTCCGACGGTCGCGGACGATCTCGGCCGCGCAGGCCGGAGTCCCGCCGGCACCCCGACGTGCATATGGCGAGGGCCCGGTCATCGCTGCTCGCAGCTTTAATTATTATTATTATTATTATTAGGGCCCGAGCACCGACGTAGTCGGAGCGGAGGACCTATTGTATTTCTAATGTTTATTATTATTAGGGCCCGAGCACCGACGTAGTCGGAGCGGAGGACCTATTGTATTTCAAATGTTTATTATTATTCCGATTATTTTAAGTGTTTCGTCGCAAAAAGGAGGTGCTTGGGATATTGGGAATTTTGTGAAATTTGGCACGTAAGCCAGAATTTGCGAAAATTGCAGTCTGATTGGGGTGTCCAGCTGCGGTATGAAATATTGGCTCGCTAGCGCCCCCTATTGAGTAGCCCCAACATCGGGTTTCACCTAGCTGTATGAAATTTGGTGGGAATGTGGATTGTGATGAGACGCACAAAAAATCCTCTTGGAATGTTTCTCTAAACCAAACAGGAAGTCAGCCATTTTTACTTTTATGACGTTTTTTGACCGTTTCAAGGCGTCATACTTTGACGAACTCCTCCCAGAGATTTGACCCGATTGACTTCAGATTCGGCTAGTCTGCTCTTGAGACCTTGGCAGTGAAAAGTTACTCAAAGATCAAAAAGTTATCGAACTATGTGGCCGTGGCGTGGCATCAAAAAAACACCATTCGCCGCGAAACAGGAAGTTGTTGTAACTCGGCCGTACATTGTCGAATCTGCTCCAAATTCCTAATATGTCATAAAATCCTGACCCGGAACACATCTATATGATAATTTAGAATCCTCGTGATAGCGCCACCTAGTGGCAACCGGAAGTTGTACGTTGTGTACTTTGACATCCTGCTCCTCACAGATTAATCAGATCCCTCTCAAATGTTGGCAGAACAGCCTTAAGACCTTGATAATGCTTCATTGTGAAAATTGTAAGAAGTTACTGAAGGGCGGCGACGTGGCAGCTCGGCGAATTTCGATCCTTCGCCATGAACGAATAAACTGATGTATCTCGACTCCACATCATCAGATCTTTACCAGATTTCACATGCTTGATTAGACTCCAGGCCTGAAGACATCCGCAGGCCAATTTTGAATCATAGTCATAGCGCCACCTACTGGTAACAGGAAGTTAAAGTCTTTATACTTTGGCTTGTTTCTCTTAGCAGGTAAATCAAATCAATATCAAATTTGTTCCACACAAATACAAGAAGTTCATAATGCCAGATCATGAAGCTTTTGATGTTTTGTCGAACGCCGTTGCCGTGGCGATGCAGTCTTCGCCGTTAACAACGAAGGTCGTTTTGAGAGGCTAAAAATGCTCGAAACATAAGCAAACTTGGCAAGCAGATTACAAGCCCGAAATGTAGTTGTAGAAAATGATTGTATTGGTTCAGAGTGGCAAATCGGCTCAATAGCGCCCCCTACAAACTTTCGACGAAGCTGCCCTCACAGTACGTTTGACCTAGATGTATGAAATTTGGCAGCAACATGTATCACATATGGACTTCAATAAAAGTCTCTTGGGGCCATGCTCTAAACCCCACCGGAAGTCAGCCATTTTTAATTTTCTATGAATTTCTAGTGTCGTTTCTGTCATTTCCAGGCGCTGCACTTTAACGAACTCCTCCTCGGGAATTAATCAGATCAACTTCAAATTTGGTCGATACAGTCTAAAGACCTTTGTGATGAAAAGTTACTCAAAGCTTGTTGTTTCGTGAAAAGCCGTTGCCGTGGCGATGCAGTCTTCGCCGTTAACAACGACGGTCATTTTGAGAGGCTAAAAATGCTCGAAACATAAGCAAACTTGGCAAGCAGATTACAAGCCCGAAATGTAGTTATATAATATGATTTTATTGGTTCAGAGTGGCAAATCGGCTCAATAGCGCCCCCTACAAAATTTCGACGAAGCAGCCCTCGCAGTACGTTTGACCTAGATGTATGACATTTGGTAAGAACATGTATCACATATGGACTTAAATAAAAGTCTCTTGGGGCCGTGCTCTAAACCCCACCGGAAGTCAGCCATTTTTAATTGTTTATGAATTTCTAGTGTCGTTTTTGTCAAATCCAGGCGCTGCACTTTAACGAACTCCTCCTAGGGAATTAATCAGATCAACTTCAAATTTGGTCGGTACAGTCTAAAGACCTTTGTGATGAAAAGTTACTCAAAGCTTGTTGTTTCGTGAAAAGCTGTTGCCGTGGCGACGCATTCTTCGCCGTTAACAACGAAGGTCATTTTGACCGGCTAAAAATGCTCGAAACATAAGCAAACTTGGCATACACATTTAAAGCCCAAAATGTAGTGATACAATATGATTTTATTGGTTCAGAGTGGCAAATCGGCTCAATAGCGCCCCCTACAAAATTTCGACGAAGCAGCCCTCGCAGTACGTTTCACCTAGATCTATGAAATTTGGTAGGAACATGTATCACATATGGACTTACATAAAAGTATGTTGGGGCCATGCTCTGAACCTGCATGCAGTGTCTGACGGTCACAGAACTGAATGGCAGCATCAACCAGAGTCCTCGCGCCGTCCGACGGTCGCGGACGATCTCGGCCGCGCAGGCCGGAGTCCCGCCGGCACCCCGACGTGCATATGGCGAGGGCCCGGTCATCGCTGCTCGCAGCTTTAATTCTTATTCTTATTCCGATTATTTTAAGTGTTTCGTCGCAAAAAGGAGGTGCTTGGGATATTGGGAATTTTGTGAAATTTGGCACGTAAGCCAGAATTTGCGAAAATTGCAGTCTGATTGGGGTGTCCAGCTGCGGTATGAAATATTGGCTCGCTAGCGCCCCCTATTGAGTAGCCCCAACATCGGGTTTCACCTAGCTGTATGAAATTTGGTGGGAATGTGGATTGTGATGAGACGCACAAAAAATCCTCTTGGAATGTTTCTCTAAACCAAACAGGAAGTCAGCCATTTTTACTTTTATGACGTTTTTTGACCGTTTCAAGGCGTCATACTTTGACGAACTCCTCCCAGAGATTTGACCCGATTGACTTCAGATTCGGCTAGTCTGCTCTTGAGACCTTGGCAGTGAAAAGTTACTCAAAGATCAAAAAGTTATCGAACTATGTGGCCGTGGCGTGGCATCAAAAAAACACCATTCGCCGCGAAACAGGAAGTTGTTGTAACTCGGCCGTACATTGTCGAATCTGCTCCAAATTCCTAATATGTCATAAAATCCTGACCCGGAACACATCTATATGATAATTTAGAATCCTCGTGATAGCGCCACCTAGTGGCAACCGGAAGTTGTACGTTGTGTACTTTGACATCCTGCTCCTCACAGATTAATCAGATCCCTCTCAAATGTTGGCAGAACAGCCTTAAGACCTTGATAATGCTTCATTGTGAAAATTGTAAGAAGTTACTGAAGGGCGGCGACGTGGCAGCTCGGCGAATTTCGATCCTTCGCCATGAACGAATAAACTGATGTATCTCGACTCCACATCATCAGATCTTTACCAGATTTCACATGCTTGATTAGACTCCAGGCCTGAAGACATCCGCAGGCCAATTTTGAATCATAGTCATAGCGCCACCTACTGGTAACAGGAAGTTAAAGTCTTTATACTTTGGCTTGTTTCTCTTAGCAGGTAAATCAAATCAATATCAAATTTGTTCCACACAAATACAAGAAGTTCATAATGCCAGATCATGAAGCTTTTGATGTTTTGTCGAACGCCGTTGCCGTGGCGATGCAGTCTTCGCCGTTAACAACGAAGGTCGTTTTGAGAGGCTAAAAATGCTCGAAACATAAGCAAACTTGGCAAGCAGATTACAAGCCCGAAATGTAGTTGTAGAAAATGATTGTATTGGTTCAGAGTGGCAAATCGGCTCAATAGCGCCCCCTACAAACTTTCGACGAAGCTGCCCTCACAGTACGTTTGACCTAGATGTATGAAATTTGGCAGCAACATGTATCACATATGGACTTCAATAAAAGTCTCTTGGGGCCATGCTCTAAACCCCACCGGAAGTCAGCCATTTTTAATTTTCTATGAATTTCTAGTGTCGTTTCTGTCATTTCCAGGCGCTGCACTTTAACGAACTCCTCCTCGGGAATTAATCAGATCAACTTCAAATTTGGTCGATACAGTCTAAAGACCTTTGTGATGAAAAGTTACTCAAAGCTTGTTGTTTCGTGAAAAGCCGTTGCCGTGGCGATGCAGTCTTCGCCGTTAACAACGACGGTCATTTTGAGAGGCTAAAAATGCTCGAAACATAAGCAAACTTGGCAAGCAGATTACAAGCCCGAAATGTAGTTATATAATATGATTTTATTGGTTCAGAGTGGCAAATCGGCTCAATAGCGCCCCCTACAAAATTTCGACGAAGCAGCCCTCGCAGTACGTTTGACCTAGATGTATGACATTTGGTAAGAACATGTATCACATATGGACTTAAATAAAAGTCTCTTGGGGCCGTGCTCTAAACCCCACCGGAAGTCAGCCATTTTTAATTGTTTATGAATTTCTAGTGTCGTTTTTGTCAAATCCAGGCGCTGCACTTTAACGAACTCCTCCTAGGGAATTAATCAGATCAACTTCAAATTTGGTCGGTACAGTCTAAAGACCTTTGTGATGAAAAGTTACTCAAAGCTTGTTGTTTCGTGAAAAGCTGTTGCCGTGGCGACGCATTCTTCGCCGTTAACAACGAAGGTCATTTTGACCGGCTAAAAATGCTCGAAACATAAGCAAACTTGGCATACACATTTAAAGCCCAAAATGTAGTGATACAATATGATTTTATTGGTTCAGAGTGGCAAATCGGCTCAATAGCGCCCCCTACAAAATTTCGACGAAGCAGCCCTCGCAGTACGTTTCACCTAGATCTATGAAATTTGGTAGGAACATGTATCACATATGGACTTACATAAAAGTATGTTGGGGCCATGCTCTGAACCTGCATGCAGTGTCTGACGGTCACAGAACTGAATGGCAGCATCAACCAGAGTCCTCGCGCCGTCCGACGGTCGCGGACGATCTCGGCCGCGCAGGCCGGAGTCCCGCCGGCACCCCGACGTGCATATGGCGAGGGCCCGGTCATCGCTGCTCGCAGCTTTAATTCTTATTCTTATTCCGATTATTTTAAGTGTTTCGTCGCAAAAAGGAGGTGCTTGGGATATTGGGAATTTTGTGAAATTTGGCACGTAAGCCAGAATTTGCGAAAATTGCAGTCTGATTGGGGTGTCCAGCTGCGGTATGAAATATTGGCTCGCTAGCGCCCCCTATTGAGTAGCCCCAACATCGGGTTTCACCTAGCTGTATGAAATTTGGTGGGAATGTGGATTGTGATGAGACGCACAAAAAATCCTCTTGGAATGTTTCTCTAAACCAAACAGGAAGTCAGCCATTTTTACTTTTATGACGTTTTTTGACCGTTTCAAGGCGTCATACTTTGACGAACTCCTCCCAGAGATTTGACCCGATTGACTTCAGATTCGGCTAGTCTGCTCTTGAGACCTTGGCAGTGAAAAGTTACTCAAAGATCAAAAAGTTATCGAACTATGTGGCCGTGGCGTGGCATCAAAAAAACACCATTCGCCGCGAAACAGGAAGTTGTTGTAACTCGGCCGTACATTGTCGAATCTGCTCCAAATTCCTAATATGTCATAACATCCTGACCCGGAACACATCTATATGATAATTTAGAATCCTCGTGATAGCGCCACCTAGTGGCAACCGGAAGTTGTACGTTGTGTACTTTGACATCCTGCTCCTCACAGATTAATCAGATCCCTCTCAAATGTTGGCAGAACAGCCTTAAGACCTTGATAATGCTTCATTGTGAAAATTGTAAGAAGTTACTGAAGGGCGGCGACGTGGCAGCTCGGCGAATTTCGATCCTTCGCCATGAACGAATAAACTGATGTATCTCGACTCCACATCATCAGATCTTTACCAGATTTCACATGCTTGATTAGACTCCAGGCCTGAAGACATCCGCAGGCCAATTTTGAATCATAGTCATAGCGCCACCTACTGGTAACAGGAAGTTAAAGTCTTTATACTTTGGCTTGTTTCTCTTAGCAGGTAAATCAAATCAATATCAAATTTGTTCCACACAAATACAAGAAGTTCATAATGCCAGATCATGAAGCTTTTGATGTTTTGTCGAACGCCGTTGCCGTGGCGATGCAGTCTTCGCCGTTAACAACGAAGGTCGTTTTGAGAGGCTAAAAATGCTCGAAACATAAGCAAACTTGGCAAGCAGATTACAAGCCCGAAATGTAGTTGTAGAAAATGATTGTATTGGTTCAGAGTGGCAAATCGGCTCAATAGCGCCCCCTACAAACTTTCGACGAAGCTGCCCTCACAGTACGTTTGACCTAGATGTATGAAATTTGGCAGCAACATGTATCACATATGGACTTCAATAAAAGTCTCTTGGGGCCATGCTCTAAACCCCACCGGAAGTCAGCCATTTTTAATTTTCTATGAATTTCTAGTGTCGTTTCTGTCATTTCCAGGCGCTGCACTTTAACGAACTCCTCCTCGGGAATTAATCAGATCAACTTCAAATTTGGTCGATACAGTCTAAAGACCTTTGTGATGAAAAGTTACTCAAAGCTTGTTGTTTCGTGAAAAGCCGTTGCCGTGGCGATGCAGTCTTCGCCGTTAACAACGACGGTCATTTTGAGAGGCTAAAAATGCTCGAAACATAAGCAAACTTGGCAAGCAGATTACAAGCCCGAAATGTAGTTATATAATATGATTTTATTGGTTCAGAGTGGCAAATCGGCTCAATAGCGCCCCCTACAAAATTTCGACGAAGCAGCCCTCGCAGTACGTTTGACCTAGATGTATGACATTTGGTAAGAACATGTATCACATATGGACTTAAATAAAAGTCTCTTGGGGCCGTGCTCTAAACCCCACCGGAAGTCAGCCATTTTTAATTGTTTATGAATTTCTAGTGTCGTTTTTGTCAAATCCAGGCGCTGCACTTTAACGAACTCCTCCTAGGGAATTAATCAGATCAACTTCAAATTTGGTCGGTACAGTCTAAAGACCTTTGTGATGAAAAGTTACTCAAAGCTTGTTGTTTCGTGAAAAGCTGTTGCCGTGGCGACGCATTCTTCGCCGTTAACAACGAAGGTCATTTTGACCGGCTAAAAATGCTCGAAACATAAGCAAACTTGGCATACACATTTAAAGCCCAAAATGTAGTGATACAATATGATTTTATTGGTTCAGAGTGGCAAATCGGCTCAATAGCGCCCCCTACAAAATTTCGACGAAGCAGCCCTCGCAGTACGTTTCACCTAGATCTATGAAATTTGGTAGGAACATGTATCACATATGGACTTACATAAAAGTATGTTGGGGCCATGCTCTGAACCTGCATGCAGTGTCTGACGGTCACAGAACTGAATGGCAGCATCAACCAGAGTCCTCGCGCCGTCCGACGGTCGCGGACGATCTCGGCCGCGCAGGCCGGAGTCCCGCCGGCACCCCGACGTGCATATGGCGAGGGCCCGGTCATCGCTGCTCGCAGCTTTAATTCTTATTCTTATTCCGATTATTTTAAGTGTTTCGTCGCAAAAAGGAGGTGCTTGGGATATTGGGAATTTTGTGAAATTTGGCACGTAAGCCAGAATTTGCGAAAATTGCAGTCTGATTGGGGTGTCCAGCTGCGGTATGAAATATTGGCTCGCTAGCGCCCCCTATTGAGTAGCCCCAACATCGGGTTTCACCTAGCTGTATGAAATTTGGTGGGAATGTGGATTGTGATGAGACGCACAAAAAATCCTCTTGGAATGTTTCTCTAAACCAAACAGGAAGTCAGCCATTTTTACTTTTATGACGTTTTTTGACCGTTTCAAGGCGTCATACTTTGACGAACTCCTCCCAGAGATTTGACCCGATTGACTTCAGATTCGGCTAGTCTGCTCTTGAGACCTTGGCAGTGAAAAGTTACTCAAAGATCAAAAAGTTATCGAACTATGTGGCCGTGGCGTGGCATCAAAAAAACACCATTCGCCGCGAAACAGGAAGTTGTTGTAACTCGGCCGTACATTGTCGAATCTGCTCCAAATTCCTAATATGTCATAACATCCTGACCCGGAACACATCTATATGATAATTTAGAATCCTCGTGATAGCGCCACCTAGTGGCAACCGGAAGTTGTACGTTGTGTACTTTGACATCCTGCTCCTCACAGATTAATCAGATCCCTCTCAAATGTTGGCAGAACAGCCTTAAGACCTTGATAATGCTTCATTGTGAAAATTGTAAGAAGTTACTGAAGGGCGGCGACGTGGCAGCTCGGCGAATTTCGATCCTTCGCCATGAACGAATAAACTGATGTATCTCGACTCCACATCATCAGATCTTTACCAGATTTCACATGCTTGATTAGACTCCAGGCCTGAAGACATCCGCAGGCCAATTTTGAATCATAGTCATAGCGCCACCTACTGGTAACAGGAAGTTAAAGTCTTTATACTTTGGCTTGTTTCTCTTAGCAGGTAAATCAAATCAATATCAAATTTGTTCCACACAAATACAAGAAGTTCATAATGCCAGATCATGAAGCTTTTGATGTTTTGTCGAACGCCGTTGCCGTGGCGATGCAGTCTTCGCCGTTAACAACGAAGGTCGTTTTGAGAGGCTAAAAATGCTCGAAACATAAGCAAACTTGGCAAGCAGATTACAAGCCCGAAATGTAGTTGTAGAATATGATTGTATTGGTTCAGAGTGGCAAATCGGCTCAATAGCGCCCCCTACAAACTTTCGACGAAGCTGCCCTCACAGTACGTTTGACCTAGATGTATGAAATTTGGTAGCAACATGTATCACATATGGACTTCAATAAAAGTCTCTTGGGGCCATGCTCTAAACCCCACCGGAAGTCAGCCATTTTGAATTTTCTATGAATTTCTAGTGTCGTTTCTGTCATTTCCAGGCGCTGCACTTTAACGAACTCCTCCTCGGGAATTAATCAGATCAACTTCAAATTTGGTCGATACAGTCTAAAGACCTTTGTGATGAAAAGTTACTCAAAGCTTGTTGTTTCGTGAAAAGCCGTTGCCGTGGCGATGCAGTCTTCGCCGTTAACAACGAAGGTCATTTTGACCGGCTAAAAATGCTCGAAACATAAGCAAACTTGGCATACACATTTAAAGCCCAAAATGTAGTTATATAATATGATTTTATTGGTTCAGAGTGGCAAATCGGCTCAATAGCGCCCCCTACAAAATTTCAACGAAGCAGCCCTCGCAGTACGTGTCACCTAGATGTATGAAATTTGGTCGGAACATGTATCACATATGGACTTAAATAAAAGTATATTGGGGCCATGCTCTAAACCTGCATGCAGTGTCTGACGGTCACAGAACTGAATGGCAGCATCAACCAGAGTCCTCGCGCCGTCCGACGGTCGCGGACGTTCTCGTCCGCGCAGGCCGGCGTCCCGCCGGCACCCCGACGTGCATATGGCGAGGGCCCGGTCATCGCTGCTCGCAGCTTTAATGTTTATTAGGGCCCGAGCACCGACGTAGTCGGAGCGGAGGACCTATTGTATTTCTAATTAGGGCCCGAGCACCGACGTAGTCGGAGCGGAGGACCTATTGTATTTCTAATTAGGGCCCGAGCACCGACGTAGTCGGAGCGGAGGACCTATTGTATTTCTAATGTTTATTATTATTCCGATTATTTTAAGTGTTTCGTCGCAAAAAGGAGGTGCTTGGGATATTGGGAATTTTGTGAAATTTGGCACGTAAGCCAGAATTTGCGAAAATTGCAGTCTGATTGGGGTGTCCAGCTGCGGTATGAAATATTGGCTCGCTAGCGCCCCCTATTGAGTAGCCCCAACATCGGGTTTCACCTAGCTGTATGAAATTTGGTGGGAATGTGGATTGTGATGAGACGCACAAAAAATCCTCTTGGAATGTTTCTCTAAACCAAACAGGAAGTCAGCCATTTTTACTTTTATGACGTTTTTTGACCGTTTCAAGGCGTCATACTTTGACGAACTCCTCCCAGAGATTTGACCCGATTGACTTCAGATTCGGCTAGTCTGCTCTTGAGACCTTGGCAGTGAAAAGTTACTCAAAGATCAAAAAGTTATCGAACTATGTGGCCGTGGCGTGGCATCAAAAAAACACCATTCGCCGCGAAACAGGAAGTTGTTGTAACTCGGCCGTACATTGTCGAATCTGCTCCAAATTCCTAATATGTCATAACATCCTGACCCGGAACACATCTATATGATAATTTAGAATCCTCGTGATAGCACCACCTAGTGGCAACCGGAAGTTGTACGTTGTGTACTTTGACATCCTGCTCCTCACAGATTAATCAGATCCCTCTCAAATGTTGGCAGAACAGCCTTAAGACCTTGATAATGCTTCATTGTGAAAATTGTAAGAAGTTACTGAAGGGCGGCGACGTGGCAGCTCGGCGAATTTCGATCCTTCGCCATGAACGAATAAACTGATGTATCTCGACTCCACATCATCAGATCTTTACCAGATTTCACATGCTTGATTAGACTCCAGGCCTGAAGACATCCGCAGGCCAATTTTGAATCATAGTCATAGCGCCACCTACTGGTAACAGGAAGTTAAAGTCTTTATACTTTGGCTTGTTTCTCTTAGCAGGTAAATCAAATCAATATCAAATTTGTTCCACACAAATACAAGAAGTTCATAATGCCAGATCATGAAGCTTTTGATGTTTTGTCGAACGCCGTTGCCGTGGCGATGCAGTCTTCGCCGTTAACAACGAAGGTCGTTTTGAGAGGCTAAAAATGCTCGAAACATAAGCAAACTTGGCAAGCAGATTACAAGCCCGAAATGTAGTTGTAGAATATGATTGTATTGGTTCAGAGTGGCAAATCGGCTCAATAGCGCCCCCTACAAACTTTCGACGAAGCTGCCCTCACAGTACGTTTGACCTAGATGTATGAAATTTGGAAGCAACATGTATCACATATGGACTTCAATAAAAGTCTCTTGGGGCCATGCTCTAAACCCCACCGGAAGTCAGCCATTTTTAATTTTCTATGAATTTCTAGTGTCGTTTCTGTCATTTCCAGGCGCTGCACTTTAACGAACTCCTCCTAGGGAATTAATCAGATCAACTTCAAATTTGGTCGGTACAGTCTAAAGACCTTTGTGATGAAAAGTTACTCAAAGCTTGTTGTTTCGTGAAAAGCTGTTGCCGTGGCGACGCATTCTTCGCCGTTAACAACGAAGGTCATTTTGACCGGCTAAAAATGCTCGAAACATAAGCAAACTTGGCATACACATTTAAAGCCCAAAATGTAGTTATATAATATGATTTTATTGGTTCAGAGTGGCAAATCGGCTCAATAGCGCCCCCTACAAAATTTCAACGAAGCAGCCCTCGCAGTAAGTTTCACCTAGATGTATGAAATGTGGTAAGAACATGTATCACATATGGACTTAAATAAAAGTCTCTTGGGGCAATGCTCTAAACCCAACCGGAAGTCAGCCATTTTGATTTTTTTATGAATTTCTAGTGTCGTTTTTGTCATTTCCAGGCTCTGCACTTTAACGAACTTCTCCTAGGGAATTAATCAGATCAACTTCAAATTTGGTCGGTACAGTCTAAAGACCTTTGTGATGAAAAGTTACTCAAAGCTTGTTGTTTCGTGAAAATCTGTTGCCATGGCGACACATTCTTCACCATGAAATATTAAGGTGTTTTGAGGGGCTAAAAATGCTCAAAACATAAGCAAACTTGGCATACACATTTAAAGCCCAACATGTAGTTATATACTATGATTGTATTGGTTCAGAGTGGCAAATCGGCTCAATAGCGCCCCCTACAAAATTTAGACGAAGCAGCCCTCGCAGTATGTTTCACCTAGATGTATGATATTTGCTAGGAACATGTATCACATGTGGACTTCAATAAAAGTATGTTGGGGCCATGCTCTAAACCTGCATGCAGTGTCTGATGATCACAGAACTGAATGGCAGCATCAACCAGAGTCCTCGCGCCGTCCGACGGTCGCGGACGTTCTCGGCTGCGCAGGCCGGAGTCCCGCCGGCACCCCGACGTGCATATGGCGAGGGCCCGGTCATCGCTGCTCGCAGCTTTAATTAGGGCCCGAGCACCGACGTAGTCGGAGCGGAGGACCTATTGTATTTCTAATGTTTATTATTATTCTTATTAGGGCCCGAGCACCGACGTAGTCGGAGCGGAGGACCTATTGTATTTCTAATGTTTATTATTATTCTTCTTATTCTTATTATTCTTATTCCGATTATTTTAAGTGTTTCGTCGCAAAAAGGAGGTGCTTGGGATATTGGGAATTTTGTGAAATTTGGCACGTAAGCCAGAATTTGCGAAAATTGCAGTCTGATTGGGGTGTCCAGCTGCGGTATGAAATATTGGCTCGCTAGCGCCCCCTATTGAGTAGCCCCAACATCGGGTTTCACCTAGCTGTATGAAATTTGGTGGGAATGTGGATTGTGATGAGACGCACAAAAAATCCTCTTGGAATGTTTCTCTAAACCAAACAGGAAGTCAGCCATTTTTACTTTTATGACGTTTTTTGACCGTTTCAAGGCGTCATACTTTGACGAACTCCTCCCAGAGATTTGACCCGATTGACTTCAGATTCGGCTAGTCTGCTCTTGAGACCTTGGCAGTGAAAATTTACTCAAAGATCAAAAAGTTATCGAACTATGTGGCCGTGGCGTGGCATCAAAAAAACACCATTCGCCGCGAAACAGGAAGTTGTTGTAACTCGGCCGTACATTGTCGAATCTGCTCCAAATTCCTAATATGTCATAACATCCTGACCCGGAACACATCTATATGATAATTTAGAATCCTCGTGATAGCGCCACCTAGTGGCAACCGGAAGTTGTACGTTGTGTACTTTGACATCCTGCTCCTCACAGATTAATCAGATCCCTCTCAAATGTTGGCAGAACAGCCTTAAGACCTTGATAATGCTTCATTGTGAAAATTGTAAGAAGTTACTGAAGGGCGGCGACGTGGCAGCTCGGCGAATTTCGATCCTTCGCCATGAACGAATAAACTGATGTATCTCGACTCCACATCATCAGATCTTTACCAGATTTCACATGCTTGATTAGACTCCAGGCCTGAAGACATCCGCAGGCCAATTTTGAATCATAGTCATAGCGCCACCTACTGGTAACAGGAAGTTAAAGTCTTTATACTTTGGCTTGTTTCTCTTAGCAGGTAAATCAAATCAATATCAAATTTGTTCCACACAAATACAAGAAGTTCATAATGCCAGATCATGAAGCTTTTGATGTTTTGTCGAACGCCGTTGCCGTGGCGATGCAGTCTTCGCCGTTAACAACGAAGGTCGTTTTGAGAGGCTAAAAATGCTCGAAACATAAGCAAACTTGGCAAGCAGATTACAAGCCCGAAATGTAGTTGTAGAATATGATTGTATTGGTTCAGAGTGGCAAATCGGCTCAATAGCGCCCCCTACAAACTTTCGACGAAGCTGCCCTCACAGTACGTTTGACCTAGATGTATGAAATTTGGAAGCAACATGTATCACATATGGACTTCAATAAAAGTCTCTTGGGGCCATGCTCTAAACCCCACCGGAAGTCAGCCATTTTTAATTTTCTATGAATTTCTAGTGTCGTTTCTGTCATTTCCAGGCGCTGCACTTTAACGAACTCCTCCTAGGGAATTAATCAGATCAACTTCAAATTTGGTCGGTACAGTCTAAAGACCTTTGTGATGAAAAGTTACTCAAAGCTTGTTGTTTCGTGAAAAGCTGTTGCCGTGGCGACGCATTCTTCGCCGTTAACAACGAAGGTCATTTTGACCGGCTAAAAATGCTCGAAACATAAGCAAACTTGGCATACACATTTAAAGCCCAAAATGTAGTTATATAATATGATTTTATTGGTTCAGAGTGGCAAATCGGCTCAATAGCGCCCCCTACAAAATTTCAACGAAGCAGCCCTCGCAGTAAGTTTCACCTAGATGTATGAAATGTGGTAAGAACATGTATCACATATGGACTTAAATAAAAGTCTCTTGGGGCAATGCTCTAAACCCAACCGGAAGTCAGCCATTTTGATTTTTTTATGAATTTCTAGTGTCGTTTTTGTCATTTCCAGGCTCTGCACTTTAACGAACTTCTCCTAGGGAATTAATCAGATCAACTTCAAATTTGGTCGGTACAGTCTAAAGACCTTTGTGATGAAAAGTTACTCAAAGCTTGTTGTTTCGTGAAAATCTGTTGCCATGGCGACACATTCTTCACCATGAAATATTAAGGTGTTTTGAGGGGCTAAAAATGCTCAAAACATAAGCAAACTTGGCATACACATTTAAAGCCCAACATGTAGTTATATACTATGATTGTATTGGTTCAGAGTGGCAAATCGGCTCAATAGCGCCCCCTACAAAATTTAGACGAAGCAGCCCTCGCAGTATGTTTCACCTAGATGTATGATATTTGCTAGGAACATGTATCACATGTGGACTTCAATAAAAGTATGTTGGGGCCATGCTCTAAACCTGCATGCAGTGTCTGATGATCACAGAACTGAATGGCAGCATCAACCAGAGTCCTCGCGCCGTCCGACGGTCGCGGACGTTCTCGGCTGCGCAGGCCGGAGTCCCGCCGGCACCCCGACGTGCATATGGCGAGGGCCCGGTCATCGCTGCTCGCAGCTTTAATTAGGGCCCGAGCACCGACGTAGTCGGAGCGGAGGACCTATTGTATTTCTAATGTTTATTATTATTCTTATTAGGGCCCGAGCACCGACGTAGTCGGAGCGGAGGACCTATTGTATTTCTAATGTTTATTATTATTCTTCTTATTCTTATTATTCTTATTCCGATTATTTTAAGTGTTTCGTCGCAAAAAGGAGGTGCTTGGGATATTGGGAATTTTGTGAAATTTGGCACGTAAGCCAGAATTTGCGAAAATTGCAGTCTGATTGGGGTGTCCAGCTGCGGTATGAAATATTGGCTCGCTAGCGCCCCCTATTGAGTAGCCCCAACATCGGGTTTCACCTAGCTGTATGAAATTTGGTGGGAATGTGGATTGTGATGAGACGCACAAAAAATCCTCTTGGAATGTTTCTCTAAACCAAACAGGAAGTCAGCCATTTTTACTTTTATGACGTTTTTTGACCGTTTCAAGGCGTCATACTTTGACGAACTCCTCCCAGAGATTTGACCCGATTGACTTCAGATTCGGCTAGTCTGCTCTTGAGACCTTGGCAGTGAAAATTTACTCAAAGATCAAAAAGTTATCGAACTATGTGGCCGTGGCGTGGCATCAAAAAAACACCATTCGCCGCGAAACAGGAAGTTGTTGTAACTCGGCCGTACATTGTCGAATCTGCTCCAAATTCCTAATATGTCATAACATCCTGACCCGGAACACATCTATATGATAATTTAGAATCCTCGTGATAGCGCCACCTAGTGGCAACCGGAAGTTGTACGTTGTGTACTTTGACATCCTGCTCCTCACAGATTAATCAGATCCCTCTCAAATGTTGGCAGAACAGCCTTAAGACCTTGATAATGCTTCATTGTGAAAATTGTAAGAAGTTACTGAAGGGCGGCGACGTGGCAGCTCGGCGAATTTCGATCCTTCGCCATGAACGAATAAACTGATGTATCTCGACTCCACATCATCAGATCTTTACCAGATTTCACATGCTTGATTAGACTCCAGGCCTGAAGACATCCGCAGGCCAATTTTGAATCATAGTCATAGCGCCACCTACTGGTAACAGGAAGTTAAAGTCTTTATACTTTGGCTTGTTTCTCTTAGCAGGTAAATCAAATCAATATCAAATTTGTTCCACACAAATACAAGAAGTTCATAATGCCAGATCATGAAGCTTTTGATGTTTTGTCGAACGCCGTTGCCGTGGCGATGCAGTCTTCACCGTTAACAACGAAGGTCGTTTTGAGAGGCTAAAAATGCTCGAAACATAAGCAAACTTGGCAAGCAGATTACAAGCCCGAAATGTAGTTGTAGAATATGATTGTATTGGTTCAGAGTGGCAAATCGGCTCAATAGCGCCCCCTACAAACTTTCGACGAAGCTGCCCTCACAGTACGTTTGACCTAGATGTATGAAATTTGGTAGCAACATGTATCACATATGGACTTCAATAAAAGTCTCTTGGGGCCATGCTCTAAACCCCACCGGAAGTCAGCCATTTTTAATTTTTTATGAATTTCTAGTGTCGTTTCTGTCATTTCCAGGCGCTGCACTTTAACGAACTCCTCCTAGGGAATTAATCAGATCAACTTCAAATTTGGTCGGTACAGTCTAAAGACCTTTGTGATGAAAAGTTACTCAAAGCTTGTTGTTTCGTGAAAAGCTGTTGCCGTGGCGACGCATTCTTCGCCGTTAACAACGAAGGTCATTTTGACCGGCTAAAAATGCTCGAAACATAAGCAAACTTGGCATACACATTTAAAGCCCAAAATGTAGTTATATAATATGATTTTATTGGTTCAGAGTGGCAAATCGGCTCAATAGCGCCCCCTACAAACTTTCGACGAAGCTGCCCTCACAGTAAGTTTGACCTAGATGTATGAAATTTGGTAGCAACATGTATCACATATGGACTTCAATAAAAGTCTCTTGGGGCCATGCTCTAAACCCCACCGGAAGTCAGCCATTTTGAATTTTCTATGAATTTCTAGTGTCGTTTTTGTCATTTCCAGGCGCTGCACTTTAACGAACTCCTCCTAGGGAATTAATCAGATCAACTTCAAATTTGGTCGGTACAGTCTAAAGACCTTTGTGATGAAAAGTTACTCAAAGCTTGGTGTTTCGTCGAACATCGTTGGCGTGGCGATGCAGTCTTCGCCGTTAACAACGAAGGTCATTTTGAGAGGCTAAAAATGCTTGAAACATAAGCAAACTTGGCAAGCAGATTACAAGCCCGAAATGTAGTTGGAGAATATGATTTTATTGCTTCAGAGTGGCAAATCGGCTCAATAGCGCCCCCTACAAACTTTCGACGAAGCAGCCCTCGCAGTATGTTTGACCTAGATGTATGATATTTGGCAGGAACATGTATCACATATGGACTTAAATAAAAGTCTCTTGGGGCCATGCTCTAAACCTGCATGCAGTGTCTGACGGTCACAGAACTGAATGGCAGCATCAACCAAAGTCCTCGCGCCGTCCGACGGTCGCGGACGTTCTCGGCCGCGCAGGCCGGAGTCCCGCCGGCACCCCGACGTGCACATGGCGAGGGCCCGGTCATCGCTGCTCGCAGCTTTAATTCTTATTATTCTTATTCCGATTATTTTAAGTGTTTCGTCGCAAAAAGGAGGTGCTTGGGATATTGGGAATTTTGTGAAATTTGGCACGTAAGCCAGAATTTGCGAAAATTGCAGTCTGATTGGGGTGTCCAGCTGCGGTATGAAATATTGGCTCGCTAGCGCCCCCTATTGAGTAGCCCCAACATCGGGTTTCACCTAGCTGTATGAAATTTGGTGGGAATGTGGATTGTGATGAGACGCACAAAAAATCCTCTTGGAATGTTTCTCTAAACCAAACAGGAAGTCAGCCATTTTTACTTTTATGACGTTTTTTGACCGTTTCAAGGCGTCATACTTTGACGAACTCCTCCCAGAGATTTGACCCGATTGACTTCAGATTCGGCTAGTCTGCTCTTGAGACCTTGGCAGTGAAAAGTTACTCAAAGATCAAAAAGTTATCGAACTATGTGGCCGTGGCGTGGCATCAAAAAAACACCATTCGCCGCGAAACAGGAAGTTGTTGTAACTCGGCCGTACATTGTCGAATCTGCTCCAAATTCCTAATATGTCATAACATCCTGACCCGGAACACATCTATATGATAATTTAGAATCCTCGTGATAGCGCCACCTAGTGGCAACCGGAAGTTGTACGTTGTGTACTTTGACATCCTGCTCCTCACAGATTAATCAGATCCCTCTCAAATGTTGGCAGAACAGCCTTAAGACCTTGATAATGCTTCATTGTGAAAATTGTAAGAAGTTACTGAAGGGCGGCGACGTGGCAGCTCGGCGAATTTCGATCCTTCGCCATGAACGAATAAACTGATGTATCTCGACTCCACATCATCAGATCTTTACCAGATTTCACATGCTTGATTAGACTCCAGGCCTGAAGACATCCGCAGGCCAATTTTGAATCATAGTCATAGCGCCACCTACTGGTAACAGGAAGTTAAAGTCTTTATACTTTGGCTTGTTTCTCTTAGCAGGTAAATCAAATCAATATCAAATTTGTTCCACACAAATACAAGAAGTTCATAATGCCAGATCATGAAGCTTTTGATGTTTTGTCGAACGCCGTTGCCGTGGCGATGCAGTCTTCGCCGTTAACAACGAAGGTCGTTTTGAGAGGCTAAAAATGCTCGAAACATAAGCAAACTTGGCAAGCAGATTACAAGCCCGAAATGTAGTTGTAGAATATGATTGTATTGGTTCAGAGTGGCAAATCGGCTCAATAGCGCCCCCTACAAACTTTCGACGAAGCTGCCCTCACAGTACGTTTGACCTAGATGTATGAAATTTGGTAGCAACATGTATCACATATGGACTTCAATAAAAGTCTCTTGGGGCCATGCTCTAAACCCCACCGGAAGTCAGCCATTTTGAATTTTCTATGAATTTCTAGTGTCGTTTCTGTCATTTCCAGGCGCTGCACTTTAACGAACTCCTCCTCGGGAATTAATCAGATCAACTTCAAATTTGGTCGATACAGTCTAAAGACCTTTGTGATGAAAAGTTACTCAAAGCTTGTTGTTTCGTGAAAAGCCGTTGCCGTGGCGATGCAGTCTTCGCCGTTAACAACGAAGGTCATTTTGACCGGCTAAAAATGCTCGAAACATAAGCAAACTTGGCATACACATTTAAAGCCCAAAATGTAGTTATATAATATGATTTTATTGGTTCAGAGTGGCAAATCGGCTCAATAGCGCCCCCTACAAAATTTCAACGAAGCAGCCCTCGCAGTACGTGTCACCTAGATGTATGAAATTTGGTCGGAACATGTATCACATATGGACTTAAATAAAAGTATATTGGGGCCATGCTCTAAACCTGCATGCAGTGTCTGACGGTCACAGAACTGAATGGCAGCATCAACCAGAGTCCTCGCGCCGTCCGACGGTCGCGGACGTTCTCGTCCGCGCAGGCCGGCGTCCCGCCGGCACCCCGACGTGCATATGGCGAGGGCCCGGTCATCGCTGCTCGCAGCTTTAATGTTTATTAGGGCCCGAGCACCGACGTAGTCGGAGCGGAGGACCTATTGTATTTCTAATTAGGGCCCGAGCACCGACGTAGTCGGAGCGGAGGACCTATTGTATTTCTAATTAGGGCCCGAGCACCGACGTAGTCGGAGCGGAGGACCTATTGTATTTCTAATGTTTATTATTATTCCGATTATTTTAAGTGTTTCGTCGCAAAAAGGAGGTGCTTGGGATATTGGGAATTTTGTGAAATTTGGCACGTAAGCCAGAATTTGCGAAAATTGCAGTCTGATTGGGGTGTCCAGCTGCGGTATGAAATATTGGCTCGCTAGCGCCCCCTATTGAGTAGCCCCAACATCGGGTTTCACCTAGCTGTATGAAATTTGGTGGGAATGTGGATTGTGATGAGACGCACAAAAAATCCTCTTGGAATGTTTCTCTAAACCAAACAGGAAGTCAGCCATTTTTACTTTTATGACGTTTTTTGACCGTTTCAAGGCGTCATACTTTGACGAACTCCTCCCAGAGATTTGACCCGATTGACTTCAGATTCGGCTAGTCTGCTCTTGAGACCTTGGCAGTGAAAAGTTACTCAAAGATCAAAAAGTTATCGAACTATGTGGCCGTGGCGTGGCATCAAAAAAACACCATTCGCCGCGAAACAGGAAGTTGTTGTAACTCGGCCGTACATTGTCGAATCTGCTCCAAATTCCTAATATGTCATAACATCCTGACCCGGAACACATCTATATGATAATTTAGAATCCTCGTGATAGCACCACCTAGTGGCAACCGGAAGTTGTACGTTGTGTACTTTGACATCCTGCTCCTCACAGATTAATCAGATCCCTCTCAAATGTTGGCAGAACAGCCTTAAGACCTTGATAATGCTTCATTGTGAAAATTGTAAGAAGTTACTGAAGGGCGGCGACGTGGCAGCTCGGCGAATTTCGATCCTTCGCCATGAACGAATAAACTGATGTATCTCGACTCCACATCATCAGATCTTTACCAGATTTCACATGCTTGATTAGACTCCAGGCCTGAAGACATCCGCAGGCCAATTTTGAATCATAGTCATAGCGCCACCTACTGGTAACAGGAAGTTAAAGTCTTTATACTTTGGCTTGTTTCTCTTAGCAGGTAAATCAAATCAATATCAAATTTGTTCCACACAAATACAAGAAGTTCATAATGCCAGATCATGAAGCTTTTGATGTTTTGTCGAACGCCGTTGCCGTGGCGATGCAGTCTTCGCCGTTAACAACGAAGGTCGTTTTGAGAGGCTAAAAATGCTCGAAACATAAGCAAACTTGGCAAGCAGATTACAAGCCCGAAATGTAGTTGTAGAATATGATTGTATTGGTTCAGAGTGGCAAATCGGCTCAATAGCGCCCCCTACAAACTTTCGACGAAGCTGCCCTCACAGTACGTTTGACCTAGATGTATGAAATTTGGTAGCAACATGTATCACATATGGACTTCAATAAAAGTCTCTTGGGGCCATGCTCTAAACCCCACCGGAAGTCAGCCATTTTGAATTTTCTATGAATTTCTAGTGTCGTTTCTGTCATTTCCAGGCGCTGCACTTTAACGAACTCCTCCTCGGGAATTAATCAGATCAACTTCAAATTTGGTCGATACAGTCTAAAGACCTTTGTGATGAAAAGTTACTCAAAGCTTGTTGTTTCGTGAAAAGCCGTTGCCGTGGCGATGCAGTCTTCGCCGTTAACAACGACGGTTATTTTGAGAGGCTAAAAATGCTCGAAACATAAGCAAACTTGGCAAGCAGATTACAAGCCCGAAATGTAGTTATATAATATGATTTTATTGGTTCAGAGTGGCAAATCGGCTCAATAGCGCCCCCTACAAAATTTCGACGAAGCAGCCCTCGCAGTACGTTTGACCTAGATGTATGACATTTGGTAGGAACATGTATCACATATGCACTTCAATAAAAGTCTCTTGGGGCCTTGCTCTAAACCCAACCGGAAGTCAGCCATTTAGAATTTTTTATGAATTTCTAGTGTCGTTTTTGTCATTTCCAGGCGCTGCACTTTAACGAACTCCTCCTAGGGAATTAATCAGATCAACTTCAAATTTGGTCGGTACAGTCTAAAGACCTTTGTGATGAAAAGTTACTCAAAGCTTGTTGTTTCGTGAAAAGCTGTTGCCGTGGCGACGCATTCTTCGCCGTTAACAACGAAGGTCATTTTGACCGGCTAAAAATGCTCGAAACATAAGCAAACTTGGCATACACATTTAAAGCCCAAAATGTAGTGATACAATATGATTTTATTGGTTCAGAGTGGCAAATCGGCTCAATAGCGCCCCCTACAAAATTTCGACGAAGCAGCCCTCGCAGTACGTTTCACCTAGATGTATGAAATTTGGTAGGAACATGTATCACATATGGACTTACATAAAAGTATGTTGGGGCCATGCTCTGAACCTGCATGCAGTGTCTGACGGTCACAGAACTGAATGGCAGCATCAACCAGAGTCCTCGCGCCGTCCGACGGTCGCGGACGATCTCGGCCGCGCAGGCCGGAGTCCCGCCGGCACCCCGACGTGCATATGGCGAGGGCCCGGTCATCGCTGCTCGCAGCTTTAATGTTTATTATTATTCTTATTCTTATTTTAAGTGTTTCGTCGCAAAAAGGAGGTGCTTGGGATATTAGGAATTTTGTGAAATTTGGCACGTAAGCCAGAATTTGCGAAAATTGCAGTCTGATTTGGGTGTCCAGCTGCGGTATGAAATATTGGCTCGCTAGCGCCCCCTATTGAGTAGCCCTAACATCAGGTTTCACCTAGCTGTATGAAATTTGGTGGGAATGTGGATTGTGATGAGACGCACAAAAAATCCTCTTGGAATGTTTCTCTAAACCAAACAGGAAGTCAGCCATTTTTACTTTTATGACGTTTTTTGACCGTTTCAAGGCGTCATACTTTGACGAACTCCTCCCAGAGATTTGACCCGATTGACTTCAGATTCGGCTGGTCTGCTCTTGAGACCTTGGCAGTGAAAAGTTACTCAAAGATCAAAAAGTTATCGAACTATGTGGCCGTGGCGTGGCATCAAAAAAACACCATTCGCCGCGAAACAGGAAGTTGTTGTAACTCGGCCGTACATTGTCGAATCTGCTCCAAATTCCTAATATGTCATAACATCCTGACCCGGAACACATCTATATGATAATTTAGAATCCTCGTGATAGCGCCACCTAGTGGCAACCGGAAGTTGTACGTTGTGTACTTTGACATCCTGCTCCTCACAGATTAATCAGATCCCTCTCAAATGTTGGCAGAACAGCCTTAAGACCTTGATAATGCTTCATTGTGAAAATTGTAAGAAGTTACTGAAGGGCGGCGACGTGGCAGCTCGGCGAATTTCGATCCTTCGCCATGAACGAATAAACTGATGTATCTCGACTCCACATCATCAGATCTTTACCAGATTTCACATGCTTGATTAGACTCCAGGCCTGAAGACATCCGCAGGCCAATTTTGAATCATAGTCATAGCGCCACCTACTGGTAACAGGAAGTTAAAGTCTTTATACTTTGGCTTGTTTCTCTTAGCAGGTAAATCAAATCAATATCAAATTTGTTCCACACAAATACAAGAAGTTCATAATGCCAGATCATGAAGCTTTTGATGTTTTGTCGAACGCCGTTGCCGTGGCGATGCAGTCTTCGCCGTTAACAACGAAGGTCGTTTTGAGAGGCTAAAAATGCTCGAAACATAAGCAAACTTGGCAAGCAGATTACAAGCCCGAAATGTAGTTGTAGAATATGATTGTATTGGTTCAGAGTGGCAAATCGGCTCAATAGCGCCCCCTACAAACTTTCGACGAAGCTGCCCTCACAGTACGTTTGACCTAGATGTATGAAATTTGGTAGCAACATGTATCACATATGGACTTCAATAAAAGTCTCTTGGGGCCATGCTCTAAACCCCACCGGAAGTCAGCCATTTTGAATTTTCTATGAATTTCTAGTGTCGTTTCTGTCATTTCCAGGCGCTGCACTTTAACGAACTCCTCCTCGGGAATTAATCAGATCAACTTCAAATTTGGTCGATACAGTCTAAAGACCTTTGTGATGAAAAGTTACTCAAAGCTTGTTGTTTCGTGAAAAGCTGTTGCCGTGGCGACGCATTCTTCGCCGTTAACAACGAAGGTCATTTTGACCGGCTAAAAATGCTCGAAACATAAGCAAACTTGGCATACACATTTAAAGCCCAAAATGTAGTTATATAATATGATTTTATTGGTTCAGAGTGGCAAATCGGCTCAATAGCGCCCCCTACAAAATTTCAACGAAGCAGCCCTCGCAGTAAGTTTCACCTAGATGTATGAAATGTGGTAAGAACATGTATCACATATGGACTTAAATAAAAGTCTCTTGGGGCCGTGCTCTAAACCCCACCGGAAGTCAGCCATTTTTAATTTTTTATGAATTTCTAGTGTCGTTTTTGTCAAATCCAGGCGCTGCACTTTAACGAACTCCTCCTAGGGAATTAATCAGATCAACTTCAAATTTGGTCGGTACAGTCTAAAGACCTTTGTGATGAAAAGTTACTCAAAGCTTGGTGTTTCGTCGAACACCGTTGCCGTGGCGATGCAGTCTTCGCCGTTAACAACGAAGGTCATTTTGAGAGGCTAAAAATGCTCGAAACATAAGCAAACTTGGCAAGCAGATTACAAGCCCGAAATGTAGTTATAGAATATGATTTTATTGGTTCAGAGTGGCAAATCGGCTCAATAGCGCCCCCTACAAAATTTCGACGAAGCAGCCCTCGCAGTACGTTTGACCTAGATGTATGGAATTTGGTAGGAACATGTATCACATATGGACTTACATAATAGTCTCTTGGGGCAATGCTCTAAACCCAACCGGAAGTCAGCCATTTTGATTTTTTTATGAATTTCTAGTGTCGTTTTTGTCATTTCCAGGCTCTGCACTTTAACGAACTTCTCCTAGGGAATTAATCAGATCAACTTCAAATTTGGTCGGTACAGTCTAAAGACCTTTGTGATGAAAAGTTACTCAAAGCTTGTTGTTTCGTGAAAAGCTGTTGCCGTGGCGACGCATTCTTCGCCGTTAACAACGAAGGTCATTTTGACCGGCTAAAAATGCTCGAAACATAAGCAAACTTGGCATACACATTTAAAGCCCAAAATGTAGTGATACAATATGATTTTATTGGTTCAGAGTGGCAAATCGGCTCAATAGCGCCCCCTACAAAATTTTGACGAAGCAGCCCTCGCAGTACGTTTCACCTAGATCTATGAAATTTGGTAGGAACATGTATCACATATGGACTTACATAAAAGTATGTTGGGGCCATGCTCTGAACCTGCATGCAGTGTCTGACGGTCACAGAACTGAATGGCAGCATCAACCAGAGTCCTCGCGCCGTCCGACGGTCGCGGACGATCTCGGCCGCGCAGGCCGGAGTCCCGCCGGCACCCCGACGTGCATATGGCGAGGGCCCGGTCATCGCTGCTCGCAGCTTTAATTATTATTATTATTCCGATTATTTTTGTTGTTTCATGGCAAAAAGGAGGTGCTTGGGATATTGGGAATTTTGTGAAATTTGGCACGTAAGCCAGAATTTGCGAAAATTGCAGTCTGATTGGGGTGTCCAGCTGCAGTACGAAATATTGGCTCGATAGCGCCCCCTATTGAGTAGCCCCAACATCGGGTTTCACCTAGCTTTATGAAATTTGGTAGGAATGTGGATTGTGATGAGACGCACAAAAAACCCTCTTGGAAGTTTTCTCTAAACCAAACAGGAAGTCGGCCATTTTTACGTTTATGGCGTTTTTTGACCGTTTCAAGACGTCATACTTTTACGAACTCCTCCCAGAAAATCTTGAAATTCTTATCCTAAGAACGAAAGAATAAAAGGTTTTTTGAAATTCTTATCCTAAGAACGAAAGAATAAAAGGTTTTTGAAATTCTTATCCTAAGAACGAAAGAATAAAAGGTTTTTGAAATTCTTATCCTAAGAACGAAAGAATAAAAGGTTTTTTGAAATTCTTATCCTCAGAACGAAAGAACAGTTGATTACTTAAGAACACTCCGGTCTCTCCTCCAGAATAAGATAGAAAGTTACCTCTGTATCAGAACGAATATGTCAATGTGTTCAGACATCAAGACGCCTGTGCTAGTGAACTTTCTAACAGTAACATCTCATTGGAAAATATCAGGACATGTTAAAACATTTTTTACCATCACAATATTCAAATAATCACTATAGTTGACAATAACAAAGTTTAAGGATAATGGGTTTTTTGTACCCTTTTTGTGAAATTATCCAAATCATTTCAGACAAGTAAGTTTGGGGCGAGTAAAACATGTTTACAGGACATGTTTACTGTGTTTAATGAAATACACCGTCACCTTTTAACTGCCACTGAGCTCCGATGTGCTGTTTTGTAGCTGGAGGAATTAAACAATGTGAAACTTAGAATGAATCCTGGTCAGTAGTTCTTTTGGGTTCGGATGTTTCGTTGTTTTGATGTGCGTTAAGCAAAAGTATTTATTTTTACATTTCTTTGTCCTAAAATGGGGATTGTTTGCAGTGGCCTTACAGTCAGACAAACAAATGAGGCCTGAACAAGCAGCCACAAATGTTTCTGTCCATCCATGTGTAGACGTGATGAATGAAGAAGAATAAGTGCAGTTAGGAGAAAAGCTTTTGTCAGAGTAGCTACTTGTTCTGATAAAAATCGGATTTTTAACCTCAACAACAGAGGCCGAGAGCTCACGCCTCATCAGTCCAGCAGTCAGCGGTGGAGGCAGGGGAGCATCATCCCGGGAGGTGTTTTAAAGGATATATCACCTCGCCACGAGATAACACACGTGTGTTCATGCATGATGTGACTGGAGCCGATCCCAGCTAACAGGGGTAGAGCCTGGACAGGTCGCCAGACTATCGCAGGGCTCACACATAGAGAAAGACAACCATTCATGCTAACATTCACACCTACGGGCAATTTGGATTAAGAGTCCTGAATCAACCTAAGCTGCATGTCTTTGGACTGTGGGAGGAACCCGGAGAACCCGGAGAGAACCACGCTGACACAGGGAATACTCCACACAGAAGGACCGCCCAGCCCGGAAAAAGCCCCTCTTGAAGAGGATAAAATGATGAAGTAATGGCATTTTGGACAGACATGGATGTAAACTGTTGGGGTCTGAGCATATGGCTTCAACATGTGCTGTGAACAAAGAGAATCAGGCCTTCCCTTTTGCAAGCAAAGGTTTCATCCTGATTGTGGTTTGATGAGAGCAAACCTCGTCTGGAAGGAATTTCACACTAGGGTGTGAATTTCTCCCCCCCCCAAAAACTATGGTTCCTGAATGCACCGCTGCAATCTCATTGGCCGAGAGCCAAGACAGCACCAGGACCCCTGTGGTTCAACCACTGTCCCACAAAGCTCACACCTCCCTGCTTTTCCCTTCGACCTCCGTCGAGCGAGGGAGCACACGCTCTCTTCCCTCTGGGCTTCGCCCTGGCACAGAAGACGCACTGAGCTCTTCTGTCCCCCCCCCCCCAGCATCACGCTGACGACAGAAAGTCCACGAGGGCCGCGCACCCTCATCAAACCCTCCGGCAGGAAGACAAGGACGAACCCTCTCTCCGCCGACGATTACCGGGAGGAACGAAACAACGTTACCTCAGCCGACGTTCACCCACGATGAGGACCGCGAGTCCTCATCAAACCCTCCGGCAGGAAGACAAGGACGAACCCCCCTCTCTCCGCCGACGATTACCGGGAGGAACGAAACCACGTTACCTCAGCCGACGTTCACCCACGGGCCTCATCAAACCCTCCGGCAGGAAGACGTCTAATCCTCTCCTGACCGATGATTACCGGGAGACGCACGGACCACGCCGTCTCACCCGAAGTTTCACTGTCCCCGCTGCAGCGAGAACAAATCGGACCCGCGTGCTCCAGAGCGAGCTGTGCCACAGAGGACCGAACCGCACCAGCGCAAGAGCCATGCGAGGAGCAGCCAGCGCTCGCCAGCCGGGCTGCAAAGCAGCCCCCACCTTTCTCCCGAGGAGAAAGACAAATCCTTCAACGGACCACTCTCACCGCTGCAAAGAAGCTTCAACCAGTAAGCGTTCATGGCATCTTGGGCATAGCTTAGCAATAGCTTAGCATAGCTTAGCTTAAATTAACCTAAGTTTCATTCAGGTTAATTCATTTATGTGTTATTATTACCGCACCCTGTTGGATTCAATCACTGTCTTGTTACACCGCGTCATTGCGCAATTATCGCGGACCACGGAGCCCCGCTATATATTGTGTATTGCCTGTCGTAACTAGATTCGCATTAGATTCATCGCTGCTGGTGAATGGAAAGTTTGTGTGTTATCACTGAAAGACTGAACCTACGGTGGCGGACCTTCGTCTCGCCGACCGAGTTTCGGGGTGATAACAAAACAATACTCTCATCTCGCCGCAGTGATAAAGATCTGTTTTGTTTGGGAATTTTCATTTATTTTATTGTACTTCGTGTGATATTCTCTCTTCTTAAATCAGCTCTGTGAGCGGAGTGTAGAACCGTGGCTATCATGCACACGCCGCCGCCAGTTCCTACGACAGCGGCAGGCCTGTGCAGGATGAGACCAGCTGTTCACACACTTGCTTCGACAACACACGCAGAAGTTTGATTCATGACCCCCACCTTTGCTCTCTTTCTTGCCTCGCCCCTAACTCACACACACATAATCCGCCCCCGGGTAACCCCGTTGCCCCGATCACACACGTGATCACACCCAGCACCACCGCCGCCAATTTGTCCGAGTCACTCGACTCTACCATCTGGTGGTAGGTTAGCTGTAGTATCTTAAGGCCCCTCCTTTGTCACACACACACACAGAGATCCTCACACACACACGCACGCACGCACGCACGCACGCACGCACACACACAGACACACACACACACACACACATATACTTGCATACAGACATCCTCACCCATTTTATTCTTTCCTTTAGATATTAGGCACATAAAATTGTATCATAGCGTTGTTGATTGCAATATTAATTGATCTAATCATTTATTATTCTGATTTAATAAACCCTGTTATACTTTAAGGTGCAGTCGTCTGTGATTACTTGTGCATATGTATGTAATGAAACTGTATCTAGTAGTCTGTGCTCGAATTCAACCCTTCACTGTCACTGAATGCATAGTCATAAGCAGACTACTGACATTATGAGTGACCACTAATTATGAGACTAAGTTTTATCGTTTGGTTATCGGTCCCTGTTCGCACGGTGGTGCCCCGTTATTATTAATTATCATTAATAATTGTTACTTACATGAATAATTTTATTGATGTCAAGAATTCAGTTTCTTAAATGCTGATAACTCAAACAAGCCCCTATTGATCCCAACAAAACCATCACTTGACTGGTTATGGACCAACGATAAAGCTCCTTTTTTTTCACGTAAAGCAGTACAGTCTTCTGAACTACTGCGGCAGGAAACATTTGAACGGAGTTGGAGGGATTAATAAAAGAGCAAAGAGAGCAGGAAGGATGGAAAAGAGCGAAAGAGGAAGCAGGAGATGAGCAACAACGGAGAGCAAACATAGCAGGAAGTTCAGAACATCCTGGGGCAGTGAGGCAGAAAATGTTCTTTCAGTTCAATCCAGGATACAGTTCCCCTCTACAGGGATCATCGAGCATTGCTACTTCAGATTTTGTTCTCCAATCACCCCGGAAGCAAAATAGAAATAACTCTAAATAAGGTATCCTTTTTAGAAAAGCCCCTAAATCTTGCTGTGGAGCTTAGAGACGAACCTTGGATGATATCACTGTTACTACTCATCCAGCTCAACCGTGTCCTTTTTCAAAATCCACAGGGAAATTACTGAGAGGTAGCTGTGAAAACATCTGCTAAAGCTGCACAGCTATTCCGTCAGTAAACATTGGAAACATGAGTTTATGGTCTCAATCTCTTGTTTCAAGTCTTCTTCAGTACAGCATGATGTTCATTTAGTAAATGATGGTCCATGTAGAGTCACACAGACCATAAAGCAGAGAATGCTTTAGGGCAGTTGCTACTGTGATTGACATGTCGCTGTTGCTACCAGAGACGTATACGATGTCTCTACGTCACTTCTCCGCATTCCAAATATGGTCACTTACATTCATCGGTTGCGAAAAAAACAATGTGGCAACGGCTGTAATAGAAGATGGTGACATTGCAGAACTCAAAGCTATAAAACAGCAGTCCTCAAACCAATGGGTGACATCACGATGACTCGACCATTTCTTATATACAGTCTATGGTACAGATCCCCCCTCGCGGTTTGGCACACGTGAACTGCAGATTAATTACACGGTTTCACCATTATAGTGTGAAATGAAGTTGTACTGATCTTTATCAGACAATATACAGTAAAATATGCAATCTGGAGATTCTCCTTCATATGTTCTAGTCCCAGGTCCCATAATGTTACACTGTAAATAATGTTACACTAGTAACGTTGGCAGCACCGGAGCTAACAGCTAACATACAGAGGTTCCATTCATTAACATTATGATTGGGGTGTTGGGCAAAGGTACATTTTAACGTTATCATGATGTGTTCAATGTTGTCTTGTCAAATGTAGTTTTTGGTGAGAAACGAGTAACGAGTTGTTTGAAGGGGATGTTTTCACAGCAATAATAAAATTGATATTAGACAAACAAAACAACGACAAAAATGATCTGTGTCGGGCGGTATGAATCATCGACGACAGCAATTCAATCAGCCGCAAAAAAATGTCAATGTGGGATCTCTAAAGGTTATTTGCTTGCTTTTTTCCAGCACAGTTTCAACAGTTTGAAGTGAAAGTAATACATTTCACTCAGAATTTAGAACAAAGCACTTATTCCTCACAAGAATATGACAGTGTTTTAGAGTACATTTTGTGCAATTGTACATCAGTAGAGATGTCCAGAGCTGATCCTAATGCTGCTCACACACCGGGCGCGTTTTTTGATTGACGCGCGTCGAGATTACATACAAAGTCTATGCACAGACGCGATGAGACTGGCGCGCCGCGATTTTTTATCTCATCGTGTCTGTGCATAGACTTTGTATGTAATCTCGACGCGCGTCAATCAAAAAACGCGCCCGGTGTGTGAGTAGCATTAGGATTGGTATCAGGCCGATCCCTACATTTTATAATGGATTGTATTAGCTGAAATAAATTGATTAGAACCTGATCATTTCTTTACGGAAAGACTGTGTTTGTCCATCACAGTCTGCTGGTGCTGCAGTACTGCTCTCCTTAATGACAGCCGGCTCTACAGTGCGAGCATTTCACTGCATAAGAGCGAGTGAAAAAATGATTGTGATCGACTGTGTTCTGACTAATGGAACCCATTATTTATCCTCTCTCTCCCCACTCATTAGCAAAGAGCAGTGTGGCCACAAAATCCAGGGAACAGCTTCTCATTTTTCACTGACCGGCGCTTTGACCAGTCAGAATGACAAACGTCCTCGGCCGCAAGTCACGTCAGCTGCTCCCAATTAACGTGAAGTCTGTGGGTGAGCTGAAGACAGGCCAAAGTAAAACTTGGCTGTCATCGGGTTTGGCTGCTGGCCGGCGTCTGTATGCAGCCAGAGGTTTATAGAGTCTGGGTAGGTGATTCTTCCTCTATCCTCCTCAAGCAAGAGGTTTAATTGTGTCTGTTGTTACTGTTTGTTACTGTTTTTTGATGGATTTATTGATAGATTGATTTAATTAAGTGGTTTTAGTTAGATTGAAAGAGATTGGATACAACTTAATGCTCCAGGGTCCTATTCATACACTGTAAATGACAAGTCCAGAACCATTGTTTTTGAGGCCTACATATACATGACTTTTTCATGACTTTTTCCAACCTGCTATACTCGACTTTTTCATGACTTTTAAAAATGTTTATGGCTTCTTTGTTACTTAATTCAACACACAAATCTATGACATTTTGATGGCTTTTTTCGACATACTGAGATTTTTTGACACACAATACGGTCACTTTCTGCGACATGCTATACTATGACTTTTTTTATCCGCTGCTATCTTGGTTTTGGTCTGCTGCCATCTTGGTTTTTGTCCGAAGTGACTTACTGAAATGGATGCACATGACCGTTCGAGGGTAAAGCTAAATCGTGGCACTTCATCACAAAAATCAACTCTAAAATGCAATGAACGTTGCAGATTGATAATATGTAATGATGTGTAAAATGTGTAATGGAGGTTTTCCATTAACTTGTTCCAGTGGAGCTTCCTCTTGGCTGACAGACTGGTAATAGCAACATGTCAGCAGATGTACTTGTGCTGACTACATTCACTGGAACATAAACCCTGATGCCACTGTACTGTACACACAATAGGCTGTTAATGCATAAGATAAGATAAGATAATCCTTTATTAGTCCCTCAGTGGGGAAATTACAGGATTACAGCAGCATCGCTCACAAGTAATAAATGAAGATAAAAAAAATCAAGTAGTATAAATAGACTAAACAGTAAACAGTAGTAAAAATGACAGTAAAGAAGAATACAAAATATACCAGTATGTACAGACGGAGTAAAAATGTGAAATGTAAGATAATACTTAAACGTATTGGATATTGCACGGGATTGACAGTAAGAAGACTATTAAATATACCAGTATATACAGGCGGAGGCAGAGTAAAATGTAAAATGTAAGATAATACTTAAACGTATTGGATATTGCACGGGATTGACAGTAAGAAGACTATTAAATATACCAGTATATACAGGCGGAGGCAGAGTAAAATGTAAGATAATACTTAAACGTATTGGATATTGCACAGGATTGACAGTAAAGAAGACTATTAAATATACCAGTAAATACAGATGGAGTAAAATGTAAGTGTAAGGTAAATACTTAAACGTATTTGATATTGCACAGGATTGACAGTAAAGAAGACTATTAAGTATACCAGTAAATACAGACGGAGTAGAATGTAAGTGTAAGGTAAATACTTAAACGTATTTGATATTGCACAGGATTGCACGGATTAGGTATTGCACCAGGTGAATGAATTAAGTGTTCAAGTGTTCATGTTCAGTCCAAATGTTCGTGTTCAAAGTGTTCAAAGTGTTAGTGGTCTCCCGAGAGCAGCTCGTTGTGCAGCCTGACAGCAGCGGGGAGGAAGGACTTGCGGTACCTCTCCCTCAGACACCGGGGATGAATCAGCCGGTGACTGAAGGAGCTGTGCAGAGCTGCCAGAGTGTCCTGCATGGGGTGGGAGGCGTGGCTCATCAGGGATGAGAGCTTCGCCATCATCCTCCTGTCTCCCACCACCTCCACAGTATCCAGTGGACACCCCAGCACGCTGCTGGCCTTCCTCACCAGTTTGTCCAGTCTCCTCCTGTCAGCTGCCGCGATGCTGCTGCTCCAGAAGACCACTCCATAGAAGATGGCTGATGCCACCACGGAGTCGAAGAAGGTCTTCAGGAGTGCTCCCTGCACCCCAAAAGACCTCAGTCTCCTCAGCAGAAAGAGTCTGCTCTGTCCTTTTTTATAAAGAGCGTGAGCGTGGTCAGTCCAGTCCAGTTTATTGTTCAAGTGAACACCCAGGTACTTATACGACTTCACGACCTCAATGTCCAGTCCCTGGATGCTCACCGGTGTCGGAGGAGGGCGTTTACCCCGGCGGAAGTCCACCACCAGCTCCTTGGTCTTGCTGGTGTTGATATGGAGGCGGTTCTGCTGGCACCATCCTAAAAAGTCCTGGTTTAGTTCCCTGTACTCTCTGTCATCATCTGTGGAGATGAGGCCGACGATTGCAGAGTCGTCAGAGAACTTTTGCAGGTGGCAGTTGGCAGAGTTGTGTTTGAAGTCCGAGGTGTAAATGGAGAAGAGGAATGGAGCCAGAACGGTTCCCTGTGGGGCCCCTGTGCTGCAGGACACCCGATCTGACTCACACCCCCGTATCCGCACATACTGTGGACGGTTGGTGAGGTAGTCCAGGATCCATGTAGTGAGGTGGTGGTCCACCCCGGTCTGCTCCAGCTTTTCCCTCAGAAGCAAAGGCTGGATGGTGTTGAAGGCACTGGAGAGGACATGCAGAGACCATGTTCATTTCATGAACTGTAATCCTTCTCAGCAACACACGCCACTCCTTACAGTAGATTAAATCTAATTTGTAACTCTAAACCCATGACAACAGAGTGGAGCCTCACAAAATGTCCTTACATGGATCTTAACCTCTATTTACGCTGATGCGCAAAGATATTCTGGAAATTAAATTTGTAATCTTGAAGATTTTAATCCTGGTTGAAAAACATCTTCAGCAGCTTTTCTGTCAGAAACTCCACCGATTAGGAACAGCTGGTGTTTCTGTGTAAAGCGCACCCAAACAAACTTTTCCTGTGGCTGCTTCAACATAAAAGCCTCCCCAATTGTTGGGTTTAGATTAGCAGTAGGGGTGTTACAATAGACAGTACATAAGAAGTGGACATAGTTGCCCTGACGTCACCCATTGGTTTGTGCTTTGGTAGTCGTGATTTTGGATTACGGCCATCGCCGTCTTGACTTTTTGCAACCAGTGAACGGAAGTGACCATATTTGGACGACGGACGAGTGACCTAGAGACGCAGTATACGGCTCTGGTAGGTTTGCATTGGCTTCACAGAACCGGAGGTTGCCGCCTGGGTGTAACGGTTGGGTTCATATTTAGGAGGCAATATTTGGTGTGAGTTTGGTACAACAGGAAAATCAGGAGTGTTGATCGGCATGTCTGGGTGACGCCTGAGCATGTCCGATGTGTTTCCATTCACATACCCTACAAGGTTGGAGCAACACCGACAGTACAAGTACTGCACTTATACACAACTCTCTCCGTTGGTGTAGCTGACTGGACTCAATCCGAATTGTTCCCAAACAACTGGCGGCTCCTCTCAGCTCCTGTGTATTATCTGCGCTCTCCACAGAGTTACTGACTTGCACGGCAATCAGCTTGTTGTGCTAAATGCTGCTAACGGCGTACAGGTAAAAAAAGTTTCTGGGCGGAACTCACAATGCTTGTGATCTTTGGATCTGCATTGTGTGTGAATACACAAACTGTTGCAGCCCTTATTAGTTGTTAGTTGCATTGTTTCCTGGTGTTCCCGGGAGGAGCAGACTGCCAGTAGTAAAAAACCTACAACGAGATATACTTCAATACAAGTACATTGAATGCAGAATAAATAGCTGACAATAGATAGTAGAAATAGTTTGAAATAATGACATTCTTGAGGACCATAACGTTTAAGTTCTCACTCAGATGCATCCCTTTCCCAATCTAGTCTCAGCTGCTTCTACCACAACCAATCTACATTTCCCAGCATGCCTTTTGACATCCCCGGGAGAATCGGTTTGGGCCTGTTGCATTCGGTTGTTAAGAATCATTGTGGCCATACTTGAAAATGCAAAAAGACGTGTTTCATCTCCTCCTTGATAGAGCTACAGTATGCGATCCTCCACACTCAGGCACAACAGGATGCAGCGCAGCAGCCGAGGGATTTGGCGTCAGCAACTTTTTATTGTTATCTCCCGTTTCCCCTCCGAAATTGCAGGCTATATGGCTTTCTAATCTCATCTAATGTGGGTTCGTATCAAATGGACGAGCCGTAGTTCGACCTGCCGCTGTTACAGGCCGATATGTCGCCGGGAACAAATTGTTTCCAGTCCCTCCACTCTGCCTCCAGTATGGTTGGCTGATCTTATGTCACATTCCCAACTACGTCTCGACAGTTGAATGGAAATGAAAAAGTAAATAGTTTCCACCCAGCCGCGTCATGTTTTTCAAGTGCAAGTGTGTAGGATTAAGAGATGTGGTTGAGCAGCGTTGGTTTTATGATGCATTATGATTCTTAAAATGATATCAGGGAGGTGGCGCGGAGTGTAAAAGCCCTGCTGTGTCTGACAGTGGTCGGGTTCTGACACATTGATTTAAGCTACTTTTACACGGTGACCTGTTTTTGGGGGATTTTATTTTGTTAAGGCACATTTGCAGCAACACGTGACTGTTTAGTGTTTTTTTTTCATTTCACTCTCCGTTTCTTTAGTGCAAAGATGAAAATAAAGGTGCACATAATGGAAGACAAAGTTTCAGTAACGTATTAGTCACATCATCCATTTCATGACAACAGATAAACAATACATCAGTATTGTTTATGATACACCGTCCTGGTAAACAGAACGTCAAACACAGATGATAAATACTACTGACATAAAGCTTTTATCTGCATGTATTTATCCCTGTGCAGTCTAAAACACATTCATTGTCTTTATGAGCTACAGAGCCAGACAATGCTGCTGTAGGACAATATAATCACAGTGTTCCTCTGGGCTTCTGCCGTCTCTACAACCTGACAAACCATACCTCACACTTTCTTACCATTAAATGTGTACTGTCAGATGTTGTTAGCAAAATGCTAGGGAGTTCCAGTGTATACGTCGAGGGCTTTCCTTGTGAAGAATAAGAAGGAAAGGAGTGGATCTGCATTTGTTAAGATTGAAAGTAATAAAGTTGGCTTCTTTTGGTTTTGACTCATACTGTGTATAAGAAGTGGACGTAGTCCACGTGATGTCACCCAGTGGTTTTGAAACCTTGAGTTTGGCATTTTGGTCGTCGCCATCTTGGATTTTTGCAACCAGTGAAAGGATGTGACCATGTTTGGACTGCGGTGGATTGACGTAGAGACGCCATATACGGCTCTGATAGCGACCTGTCAATCAAAAGGTAGCCACACCCTAAAGCATATTCTGCTTTATGGTCTATTTGATTCTAAGCGGGTCCATTCTTAAACGGACATAACTAGCGATTGAGACCATAATGTCATGTTTATAATGTTTCCTGAGGTAATAAATCAAGTGAGAAGTGTCACCTGTTCTTCGTCCTTCGGGCACCTTGCATCATGGCCCCTGCCATCAGTGTATGAATGATTGATCACCTCCCAGAGCCCTACACACGGAGCGACTGAGGGATGAACGGGCGGACGGATGAGCGACCGGTTAGCCATTTAATCAAGTGTCGAAGATAGTGGCACCTAAAGTTTGGTACTGACAGACTTTCATGGTCTTTGGGTTAATGCTTATTTGAGTTTTTTCTTTAATGCTTGTAAACAGTGGGTGAAGTTAAGAAGATATATCTCTGACAGCTTGGTGGAAATAGCAATACCAATTTTCACTGCTTCATCTTCTGCACAGAAATGTTTTTTTTCCCACGGGGAACTGTTCGCTCTGCCATTCCTCATTGACTTCTGTGTTGAGTCACTTAGCACTGACAGTTTTCCAAAACATTTTTCAAGTGGTTTGCTGTGTTTTATAATCCCAAGGGGATAAAAGAAACATCATTCATTCATTAAGGAAACTTCTTCTGTGAAGATGAAAATACTCTTCAAACTCTGTTCTGCTCTGCGGTCCAACGTATATGAAATCCCAACATGACAACGTTTGGGAACAACAGCACACGTCCACTGGGGCTCTGTAACTAGGATCAGAGCTGGTGGGTCCAGCAGCTGCTGTGTGGGGAGTTTGTGGTTACATGTTTAATCCCAGCAGGAGTTGTGCTGGAGCCTCATCGCTATTCAGAAGCATACAGGCAAGAAAATCACAATATCAGTAACTGTCCCTGTTCACAAATCAGCCATCTGTGTTATATGCACACACACACACACACCCACACACACACACACACACACACACACACACACACACACACACACACACACACACACACACACACACACACACACACACACACTCCCAGAACATTATATTCTGTTTCACAATTTCCTAAATACCACCCAAAAGACACTGTGTTCACATTAGCATAAATCAGCAGACGCGGGAGATTTCTGTTGAGCAGAAGGGAGAGATGTGATTTGTTGTCAGGGAGTAAGAACGGGTGGATTAAAGGATCCGATTCAAGCCGAGCATTTTGTTGTCTCTATAATCTAGACCGCTTGCTTTTTTTTGGGGTTGTTTTATTTTTACACAATTGTTTTCTGTTACATAATCACCTAACTGTAATTGCACTTATGGTAATTGGTCTTATGTTTCCTCTGAAAACAGTTCGACACAGAAAACACAGAAGCACTTGATTTGTTTTATAAATGACAACATGTTTAAATTGTATTCGAATCGAGAGGCTGTGACAGAAAAAGTAAATGCAACCATATTCTAAAAATGACATTCACATAGAACTAATTTATTCCTTTAAATGTTATGTAATCGGAATCAGTTTTAATCAGTGTGACCACAAAATGTGTCATCACATATAATTTGTCTGTCTCCAGCATCTGCTCTGGTAAATAGAGCGTGATTTACCATGTCTGGGCATCCTGGTGGCCTCGAGGTTGCAACGGCTGCCTCGAGCCGCGGCGTCACTTTAGTTGCATCTCTTTTCTGCTGGCTGTCGAGTAAAAGCATTTTTTAAAGAACAATGATTGAAGTGGAATGCTCCGGCGGGAGGACGAGAGGTCAGCCCCCGGAAACAGCATCTCTGCAGGAGAAAGATAAGATACAGGAATGTAACAACTAGTGCACTGTTTATCCGATCATCGAAAGCTAAAATACATGACAGGCAGGATGCCAGTTGATGTACTGTGAAGATGTTACGGAATCAAGACAGCAAATGCTTTTCCTTCAAAACACATCCGACAAATCAAATTATTATTTAATAAACATATACATGTATTATAATGATATTATCATCTGCCGTCCTGTCTTGTCTAGTGCTGGTAGTTCCCCCCTCCAGAATATTGTAATGAAACACAAGCTGCCAATAAACCCCAGACTGCACTTCTTCCTCTTTCAAAAAGTCGCCCCACATACGTCAGCAGAAATACAACTCATGGTTGTTGGGGTCTGGCGGCCACCTGCTGGCTGACTTAGCTTCTCACATGCTCCCTCTTCCTTTCCAAAAGCCCAATGGACTCTGATCCTTAACCCCCACCTCTCACCCTGAGGCTTGACCCTCCATTGGCCGAAACAGGGCCCCCCACTGTTCTGAGACCAGGTTTATAAGGCTCAACACAGCGACTTTCGTTCTCTTCGCTCGGACTCCCCGTCCTGGCTACAGAAGACACCAGCCTCCTATCTCCAGCATCGTGCTGGCGACGAAGGCCACGCGGACGCGCGGCCTGCAAACCCTCGAACCCTCATCAAACCCTGACAGGTCTTATGCCATTTTCGCTGGTCGAAAACAGCAGTTGTTCTTTTTCTGAGTCTGGCCTCCTCACAACATAACGGACGAATCCTGCCCACGATTCCTCCCCGTGTTTTTCTTTTTGTGTACACATTCCGGCAGCAGGAGACTGAACCGTCTTCCCCTCCGATGATTCCCGGCCGGACCACGTCGCCGAGCCGAAGTTAATCTGTCCATCGCTGCAGCGAGTACAGATCGGACCTGCGCGAGCTCCAGAGCGAGTCGCGCCGCCAAAGGACCGAACCCGGGCCGGCAAACGCCGTGCCCCCCCAGCATGCATCTCCCTCCGCCTTTTTCTTCTGCAGAGAGCTCAGCACACTTCCTCAACGGACCTCTCTCTTCTTTGGGATTATCTTCATTCATGGTATTTCACTTCGTGTTTTATTTCTCTCGTCATTAACTCGACTCTGTGAGTGAGCTAAGAGTCGTGTTTATCACTGCATAAGCAGCCGGTAGTTCGAAACCGACAACGGTGTGCGTATGCAGGATAAACTAGCGGACTCAGGCTCCCTCTGACATCGCACGCAGAAGTTTGATTTATGTCGATTCCTTTCTCTCCTTTTTCTTTGCTCACACTCCTGCCGACACAGCAGGAGGTGACCCCCACCCTTGTTCCTGCTCTCCCCCCTCCCTCACTTAACCTACACACAAACCCCGTGGGAAACCCCATGGGAAACCCCGTGGCATTGATCGCCACACACATACACGTGCCTGCACAGACACGTGATCACACACAGCTCACCCCCCCCCCCCTTCCATTTGGTCTAAGTCACTCGACTACGCCATCTGGTGGTGGTTCAGCAGTAGCATCTTAAGCCCTCTCACCCCCCCTCTGCTATTTTGGCTAAGTCATTCGACGCCGCCATCTTTGTAGTTCCCGACTGTAGTGTTAAGACCCCCCTTCCTTTTTTCACACAGACCCACACACACACACACACACACACATACACCCACACATTTTATTCATTTGTTTAGATATTAGGTACATAAACATGGTATGATAGCGTTTGTTGATTGCAATATTAATTGATCTGATCATTTATTATTCTGATGTAATAAACCCTGTTATATTTTAAAGAGCAGTCGTCTGTGATTACTTGTGCATATGTATGTAATGAACCTGTATGTAGTAGCCTGTGTACGGACTCAATCCTTCACTGTCACTTCGAATGTGTAGTTGTACCAGACTATTGACATTATGAGTGAACACTAATTATGAGACTTAGTTTTATCGTTTGGTTATCGGTCCCTGTTCGCAGGGTGGTGCCCCGTTATTATTAATAATCATTAATAATTGTTACTTACATTAATAATTCTATTGATGTCCAGAATTCAGTTTCTTAAATGCTGATAACTCAAACAAGCCCCTATTGATCCCAACATGGTGCAGTATGAGGAAGTCGCTCCTCCGGTCCTTGTCCTCACTTCCTTGTCCTCACTTCCCCTCGCCATTGTGGCGAAGGGAAGATTTGCATTCCAAATGGCTTTTCTAGATCATAAAAAACACGTTTATTATTAATGTAGTCGTTTACATTCTTTCATTCACTTGTGACTGACGTCACCCATTGGTTTTTGGACTGTCGTTTCATTTTGGCCACGGCCGTCTGGATTTTGGCGGTCGCCGTCTTGTTTTTTTGCAACCAGTGAGCTCATGAGTCTGGTAGTGGTAGAGACCTGTCAGAGGTAGCCCCGCCCGAAAGCATACTCTGTTTTATGGTCTGTTTGACTCTACATGGACCATCATTTACTAAATGAACATCATGCTGTATTGAAGAAGACTTGAAACTAGAGATTGAGACCATAAACTCATGTTTACAATGTTTACTGAGGTAATAAATCAAGAGAGAAGTAGAGTCATTTTCTCATAGACTTCTATACAACCAGAGGAGTCGCCCCCTGCTGGCCATTGTATGGCTCTGGTGTATGCAGAGGTATAAACTAAACCTACCTTTCATTCAACATGAATCCAATGCAAACAGAACGTATAATGAGTCTATTAGTCTACAGCAGTAGAACCTAAAGACATGTAGCTGTGGATTGTAGAAATGGACACAGTAAAACACAACATATAATAGAAAAAAACACACAAAAACAGCAGTTTAAAGTCTACAAGGTCTCCTAGAGCGCCACCTCAGCTCCGTCTGAGACGCGGCTCAGCTGTGAATATTGCGCTCGCTCACTAAATTATTCAGCACTATCTTCGGGTTCACAGAAGAAAACGCAGCCTCAGAGGCACACACTGTACTCTCGCACAGGGCAGGAGGCTCTTCAGGTGTTTCCTCTTTCAGACGGTGCATTTTTGAGATCATATTTGACAGTCATGAGTCAGAACACAACGAACGGCCTGTTGAGTCACTGTCGGGCAGGATATCGTGGTTGTGATATCGTGGTTGTATCCTGTCAGAAATTATCATCCGAATTACAGTGATTTAATATCTATGCGATAGATTTGGTTGATTAAGATAAGATAAGATAATCCTTTATTAGTCCCTCAGTGGGGAAATTACAGGATTACAGCAGCATTGCTCACAAGTAATAGAATGAAGATAAAAAATCAAGTAGTATAAATACAGTAAACAGTAAACAGTAATAAAAATATGACAGTAAAGAAGAATACAAAATATATACCAGTATATACAGGCGGGGTAAAAATGTAAAATGTAAGATAATACTTAAACGTATTGGATATTGCACGAAATATTGCACGGGATGACAGTAAAGAAGAATACAAAATCTACCAGTATATACAGACGGAGTAAAATGTAAGATAGTACTTAAACGTATTGGATATTGGATATTGCACAGGATTGCACGGATTTGATATTGCACCAGGTGAATGAATTAAAGTGTTCAGAGTGTTCATATTCATGTTAAAGTGAATTAAAGTGTTCAGAAGTGTTCAAGTGTTCATGTTCAAGTCAAATGTTCGTGTTCAAAGTGTTCAAAGTGTTCAAAGTGTTAGTTAGTGGTCTCCCGAGAGCAGTTTGTTGTGTAGCCTGACAGCAGCGGGGAGGAAGGACTTGCGGTACCTCTCCCTCAGACACCGGGGATGAATCAGCCGGTGACTGAAGGAGCTGTGCAGAGCTGCCAGAGTGTCCTGCATGGGGTGGGAGGCATGGCTCATCAGGGATGAGAGCTTCGCCATCATCCTCCTGTCTCCCACCACCTCCACAGTATCCAGTGGACACCCCAGCACGCTGCTGGCCTTCCTCACTAGTCTGTCCAGTCTCCTCCTGTCAGCTGCCGCGATGCTGCTGCTCCAGAAGACCACTCCATAGAAGATGGCTGATGCCACCACGGAGTCGAAGAAGGTCTTCAGGAGTGCTCCCTGCACCCCAAAAGACCTCAGTCTCCTCAGCAGAAAGAGTCTGCTCTGTCCTTTTTTATAAAGAGCGTGAGCGTGGTCAGTCCAGTCCAGTTTATTGTTCAAGTGAACACCCAGGTACTTATACGAGTTCACGACCTCAATGTCCAGTCCCTGGATGCTCACCGGTGTCGGAGGAGGGCGTTTACCCCGGCGGAAGTCCACCACCAGCTCCTTGGTCTTGCTGGTGTTGATGTGGAGGCGGTTCTGCTGGCACCATCCTAAAAAGTCCTGGTTCAGTTCCCTGTATTCTCTGTCATCATCTGCGGAGATGAGGCCGACGATTGCAGAGTCGTCAGAGAACTTTTGCAGGTGGCAGTTGGCAGAGTTGTGTTTGAAGTCCGAGGTGTAAATGGAGAAGAGGAATGGAGCCAGAACGGTTCCCTGTGGGGCCCCTGTGCTGCAGGACACCCGATCTGACTCACACTCCCGTATCCGCACATACTGTGGACGGTTGGTGAGGTAGTCCAGGATCCATGCAGTGAGGTGGTGGTCCACCCCGGTCTGCTCCAGCTTTTCCCTCAGAAGCAAAGGCTGGATGGTGTTGAAGGCACTGGAGAAGTCGTAGAACATGACTCTCACAGTGCTTCCAGTCTTTTCCAGGTGAGAGAGGCATCTCTGCAGCAGGAAGATGACTGCGTCATCCACCCCGATGCCGGACTGGTAGGCGAACTGAAGAGGGTCCAGGGATGAACTCACCAGAGGGCGGAGATGGGCAAGGACCAGCCTCTCCAGGGTCTTCATCAGGTGGGATGTCAACGCCACCGGCCTGTAGCTGTTGAGGTCCTTGGGCCGCGGGTTCTTTGGTACCGGTACCACGCAGGACGTCTTCCATAGCTGTGGTACTTTCCCCAGCCTCAAGCTCAAGTTGAATATGTGCTCCGCTATCCCGCACAGCTGGTCTGCGCAGGATTTGAGGAGCCTTGAGCTGATCCCGTCCGGACCCGTGGCCTTCCTCGCCTTGATCCTCCTCAGTTCCTTCCTCACTTGGTTGAGGGACACGCGGGGGGGTGGGGTGCTGTGTGTTGGATTGGGGAGGTGTGGAGGGGGGCCGAGTGCTGTGGGAAGGGGGGAGGTGGAGGGGGAGGGGGGGTAATAATCCACAGGGGATGCAGATGATGATGATGGGGGTTGCAGCAGCAGGGAGGTCTGGGTGGGGCGAGGGGTGAATGGCTGGTCAAACCTGTTAAAAAATAAGTTCAGCTCATTCACCCACTTTTGGTCCCCCTCAGGCTGTTGGTTGGGCCCCTTGAGCGCAGAAATCGCCTTGAGGCCATTCCAGACCCCGACGGTGTTATTCTGCTGCAGCTGGTCCTCCATCCTCATCCTGTAGGCATCTTTCCCCTCCCTGATCTTCATCCTCAGCTCCCTCTGCACAGTCCTCAGCTCCTCTTTGTTGCCAGATCTAAAAACCCTCTTCTTCTCCTTGAGGAGGGCCTTTATCTCCGGAGAGATCCAGGGTTTGCCATTTGAGAAACACCATACAGTCCTGGTGGGTACGGTGTTCTCAACACAGAAGTTAATATAGTCCGTGATGCAGTCGGAGAGACCGTCGATGTCTTCCCCATGGGCATCACTGAATACCTCCCACACAGTTGTCTCAAAACAGTCCTTCAGAGCCTCCTCGGCTCCATCGGTCCATCGTCTAACTGTGCGGGTCACAGCTGGCTGCTTCTGTGCAAGAGTTGTGTACACAGGCAGGAGGTGCACCAGGTTGTGGTCAGATCTGCCCAGGGGAGGGAGAGGTGATGATATGTATGCCTCCTTGGTGTTGGCATAAAGAAGGTCCAGTGTTTTCTTGTCTCTGGTGTGGCATTTGACATACTGGGTGAATGTGGGCAGAGTGGAGGACGGAGGGGCATGATTAAAGTCCCCAGAGAGAAGGAGGAGGGCATTGGGGTGTTGTGTCAACAGCCTGCTTGTCGCAGAGTGGATGACGTCACAGGCCGCTTCAGCGTCAGCAGAGGGGGGGATATACGCAGCCACCACAATAACGTGCGAAAAATCCCTAGGCAGATAGTGTGGCCTCATGCTAACCGCTAACAGTTCAATGTCCGCTGTGCAGGTCTGCTCCTTAACAGTGATGTGCCCAGAGTTACACCATCTATCATTAACAAACACTGCCAGGCCTCCTCCCTTCCTCTTACCGCTCTCCGTTGTCCTGTCCGCCCGTATGATGCGGAACCCGTCCAGAGTAGCGTGTGTGTCCGGTGTTAGCTCGGTTAGCCACGTCTCCGTAAACACCATGAGGCTAGACTCCCGGTATTCCCTCTGATGGCGAGTTAGCGCCGCTAGCTCGTCCATCTTGTTGGGCAGAGACCTCACGTTTCCCATGATGATGGAAGGGAGAACGGGTGTGTAGCGTCTTCTCCTGGCGCGACGTTCTGCCCCCGCTCGGCGTCCCCGTTTCTTCCTGCTCAGCTCGCGGGGAACAGCGGGTCTCTCGGCGGTTAGCACCGCCGCGTCCCGGAATGCTAACAGCTGCTCATTAACATTTTTATCTTGTTTATTTTTGTTTTGAAGTTACTAAAATGTTTTGATAACTGAGTTTTGGACCAGAACTGTTTCTAATATAAAGTGCGTAAGTGTGCCTGTATGATGATTATCATTTAATATCCCAAATATCCCAAATCAGCATTTTAGGTTGGCCTGTCAAATAAAATTGGCATTTAAAGTCATTGTGTCGTTTCTGCACTGCGTTTCCCAGAAATCACCTGTCATCAAATAGTGGGTGATGAAGCAAACGTATTCTGTTTCTGTCACTGTTGGTTCCAACCAACCAGCTCTTCCTCTGGTCAGGTCTTGCTGCTGCTGGTGATATAAAACACATCAGTTCCTATGCAGCACAAGATTGTTCCTGTCAAAGAGCGTTGAAAACAGGAGTAAAAGCTTTCATGGATTGGAAGTGGACTGAGTCACCATTGCTGTCAGTCAGTCAGTTGGATTTTTGGCAAACCTGTTGGAAATCATACTGTGAGGGGCTAATTTATTGAACTTATTTGAACAGGAAAAATGCACAAATAACATTAAACTTGTGTTAATTAAGGAGAGATTTACCAAGTTTTAGAAAATGTCACGGTCTGGAGAGCAACAGGGGATGGACCCAAATACAGACAAATACGAGGAAGAGGGCGGCAACCTCCAGTTCTGCCGAGTGAAGCCAATGTGGAAGTGTCTTAAAATGTGCATTCTCTCTACTGACCACCAGGGGGCGACTCCGGTTGTAAAAACATGTCAGATTGTATAGACGTTTATGAGAAAATTAGTCAAATAGACCATAAAGCAAATTATGCTTTAGGGCGGGCTTACTGTGATTGACAGGTCACAGCTGCTACCAGAGACGTATAAGACGTCTCTAAGTTCGTCTTCAATATATTAATGAAGAAGAACCGACAAAGAACAAAAGAACTGGGCAGGTGTGAATAGGGACTGAGTATTGGGGGAAGTGGGAACAGGTGAACAGACACACAGGTGACGACAGGGCTGACGAGAGACAGGTGACGATCAACAAAGGCGGGAAAAACAAACGAATGAAGGAAGTAAAACAAGACGAGACACATGAGGAGTTACCTTCAAAGTAAAAGCACTAAACCCAAATAAAAAATGTGACACGAGGAAAAAACAAACAGAAGACCCAAAATATAACATTCTCTGGAAACAGAAAGATTAAACACAGTCCAGTCTCAGGAGTCATGAGCCAGACTGTGACAGAAAATTGCCTTTTCCACCCGGAGTCGGGAACACAAGAATACACACAACACTATAAGAGTACCAAACACCCCCTCCAACACAACAGATTACACACAGGATCTGACATTAGAGGAGCATCACATACAGAACTAAGGAAGTGTTGATAATTTGATAATTGATCATTTTATAATAACAATTTTATATTTGACAGAGAAATGTCGCAAATCTTTATATTTGGAATGATCAAAATTGCGATGAAGCTCCTATAAATCGTCTAATTGATTAAACCTCTGTCATAGAGTATCAGATCAGACACAGTTCATTTGTGTGAAAATACGGTGTGTTTTGTCACACCGCTGCAGTTCGAGTCCTCTGCAGAGCGGAGCTACTTGTAAGTTACAAGGCGACAAACAGCAACACTAGCATGCACAGGCATCACACACACACACACACACACACAGCATGTACGTACAGGCCACAGAGATGAAGAGGTGACAGATTAGTGGGGGAGAGGAAGTAGCGAATGTAAATTATTCAGGAGTGTCTGTGTGTGTTTCAGAGGGGGAGAGAGGGAGACACAGTCGGGAGGTAGATACTATATTTCTGTAGTTTCTTCAGAAAGATGGGAGAAATAAGAGTGCAGTTCAATGTAAGGTTGGTGGTTCAGACTTGATTTACTCCTTTTAATCTCAACCTGCTCCTACTTCCAGCCACTTATTGCTCCATCAATCTATAATCCACCCATATATTCACCCATCAGTCCATTCAGCCAATCCATTAATCCATAATCAGTCCATACGCCTGCCACGATAAATGACGTTATCGGCTTATCGTACCATACATCGACACTTTATCTGAGCTTTCAACATTGAACTGAACACAAAAGCCACTGATAAAAAAGGTGATAGTTACAATTTAAAGTGCAGTTTTCTACTCAAACTCACCAATCAAAAATATATCCAGAATGCGACATCGTAGTCGTTCATATGTTCGTCACGCAAGTTGCCATGGCGATAAAAAAGCAATACACTGTGCGGCCCTAAAAACAATGGCCGTCTAGCTAATAGCCATTATGTTGTTACTTAGCATTGTTTGTCAAAAAAGGTCCGAACCATTGAGAAACTTCAGAAATGTAATGCTTGTTAATAAATTAATGACTGATACCCCTGCACCAAATGTTTAAAGTTTATTTAACTGCAGTTTTCCTGAGTCCATTTCACTTATTGCTTTGGTTGTCTGGTATTTATTATCATATTTTTGTATTATTTTGGAACGATATATCGTCCATCAAAAGCAGTTCTCGTGACATGCCTATCAATACACACAGATGTTCATCAACCTGTCAAACGCTGTCGCCCAGTGGTTCCAGCTTCTCTTATATTGGTATAAAAGTAGCATTTCATCAGGATTCTTTCCACTCACTGACTCTGATCATCCCGATTTAACAGCGTGATTGTGTTCAGATGCAACATGAATTCCGCCTGGACTTCCTCTCTCACTGTGTTTCTCTCTCTTCGACTATTGTTCCACCCTCATTTCTCCCTCTCTGGAGGACGATTCTGATCCTCCTCCTCCTCCTCCTCCTCCTCCTCCTCCTCCTCCTCCTCCTCCTCCTCCTCCTCCTCCTCCTCCTCCTCCTCCTCCTCCTCCTCCTCCTCCTCCTCCTCCTCCTCCTCCTCCTCCTCCTCCCCCGTTAAATGACTTGTTAATGTGCGGAGAAATGCAGAGAAAAGATATAACATCGGCCGTCTCTTTCATCCCATAAAAATATTAATGTGATGTCACAGACGAACCCAAACCCTTTTTACATCCAAAGGAAAATAAGATGGATCGCGAGGAGGGAGGTCAATGAACGTGTCAGTTTAGATTAATGCCAGTGAACAAATGGATGCTAAAGTCAGAAGTTTTGAAACGTCTGAAGAAATTCTTGTTCAAGAACTTTGATTGAAGAGGTTTTCTCTTTATAAACTGTCAACATCGCTGCACTGAACTGACGAATCAACTGTGGGGCAACTTGATGGAGATGAGGAGACGATGTCTGTTTGAGGGCTTTACACAGGGCTTTATTGTTTCGAAAAGCCACAGCGAGGCTCTGTATATACAGGCTCTGGCATATACACTGCGTAACTGTTAACCAGAGAAAACTTGAATTCACTCATTCACGCGTTTCACTAAAAGGAAACTCAATAGAGCTCAGGCTATGCAACATTTTATCTCAGACAGACTCTCAGATGCTGCTCTGGGTCAATAGGATCCTGATAGTTGGTCCTCTGGCTGCACAAATATATTTAAACCTTTTATTGAAAAAGTGTTGCAACCGTTGCCAATATGAACAGAAGCGAAATATTCCCAGGCGAGTATTTCTCATCATTGTGTGTGTAAAGGGCCTTTTGGTGGGTAAGAAAGTCATTGTGGAGGGCCTCTTAAGAAACAACATACACACACATGGATGTGTGGTAATGATGAAATTACATCAGTGTCAAGAGGAAAAAGGAGATTGGCAAATAAGGTGGGAATGTATTGACAGGAAAATAGATGGGAGAGGACGAGAGGCCAAAATAGTCTGCTGGAATGATGAAGAAAGAGGTCAGCACAACAATGGACCAATAGAATGTGAGAGAGAGAGAGGGCAAAAAATACACAACTAGAGCGTGATTAGGAGAGATGGTGATTGAACAGCTAAAAGAGAGAATACGGAGAGAGAAATGTCCCATGAATGCATAAACACCACACAATTAGGAGAGAGAGGAAAATGAAAGCGGCTGATTGAAATTGAACACAATTAGGAAGAGAGAGAGAGAGAGAGAGAGAGAGAGAGAGAGAGAGAGAGAGAGAGAGAGAGAGAGAGAGAGAGAGAGAGAGAGGAAATTAGTCTCCAGAGCAGAGAAGTTCCCTGTTTATTTAGGAGTTGTGGTTTACACTAAGTGAAGCCACGGTGGCGTGGCGTCTGCCTCCTCGCTCCTCACAGTCACGACTAGCGGGATTTATCGTATTTCCTGGAGGAGGAAGAGGAAGGAGGACGTGATGGGAGAGATCTGAAAGTGGAAGTATGCGATGAAGTTAAGCTCGATATTGTGAACAGCTACAATGCAAATACAAGAGTCATGGTAGATTCTACACTGAATGAAACACACACTTGTTTTCTAATTTCCTTTTCAAAGATCTATTCATTATATTTTTTCCATACACACATAATGTTCCACAGGGACACGCCGATCCCCTTTCTCCCATCATCAGATCTCATACCTGAACTCTGCGTCTGCTAATACCAGTGGTGGAATGTGACCGAGTACATTTACTCAAGTACTGTACTTAAGTATTATCTTAAGGTACTTTTCATTTGAGTTTTTCCGTTTTCACTCTACTTCTGCTCCATTACATATCAGAGGCAAATATTGTACTTTTTACTCCAGTACATTTATTTATAAGTCCGTCGGAGCTGATCACCGGAATTCCCCACAGCTGAGCCTGGGGAGAGGGGCGTGGTTGGAGATGGAACTCTGGGGTGGAAACTATAGGCTGACACAAAAACAAAACATAAGCACATGGCCTTCAAACAACACTGACAGGGGGAAAAACAGAGGAGCACACACTAGGTCAGACCGAGATCCTAACACACCCAAACCTTTGTTTGGGTTTGGGTTTTGTTGGAGTTGCAGATTTGGAAATGTGTCTTCCTGGTTGCCAGGGGAAACTTTTTCAGTTAATTAAAGCACTAAGATTGTATGCAGATGAAACGATTGTTTGCATTGTAGTCCCAAGGAAATATATCAATGAGGAAACAGCACGTTTTTGAAGTTGTTTGACTTGGTCATTTGTTAAAGACGTTGAGTGCCACGTGGGAATTATTTAACTCAAGTAATGGATAATATAGTGTAGTACAAAGATATCTTATAGGCGTAGACAAGACTAATGGGAGCTGAAGTTTTCGTGTCAGTTATCCCACACTTTGATGCAGCAGCGGAGGTTAAAGAGGTGAGCTTGTGACAGGAGGGACACTGCAAACCGAACGGCTTGAATGTCAAACTGCCTCTGACAGAACTACTTAACCTTCTGCTGTTCACTGGACAGCAAGGCAGACATTCAATGAAATTACTTTTTCTAAAAGTCCAACACCACGTAAACAATATCCCGCTACTCTGAAACGGGTTAAAGACGACAAAATAGACTTAGCAGTTCTTATCTGTTAATCACTTCAAAAAAGAAGACACAATTAATAGTTAAGATCCAGGTTATCACAACATTCTTAAAAGTAATTGAGCAACAGACAACTACTGTCTCTTTAAAGATATAGTGGAGGAAAGTCTACCTGAGCAGAGAGTGAAGTTACTCTCCCGCTGTGTGTGTTGTAATCTGAGCCTCTCTATGGTTTGTTTAATGCACGTGAGCGGGAACAGCTGATAACGCCGTCCCGACCGACGGCAAACGACGCAGAAGCCGAAGACGAACACCGTTAGCGCCGATAGCACCGTTTTTAAGAAAAAGGTAAAAATTCTCTGATTCCAGCTTCTCAAATGTGAATATTTTCTAATTTCTATACTCCTCTGTGACAGCAAACTGCATATCTTTGAGTTGTGGACAAAACTTGGTTATGGTTAAAAACACCATATGCTTGATGGGATAATGTGGTTTTGGATATTCGTGTTCTTTTTCTATCGTAGCCTACCACCGAATGAGACAAAGCCTTTAAAAAGTTCTTCGCTGGAGGAACACCACCTCCATAGGTGATGTTTGGGGTTGAGCACTAAACAGATATGGTGGAGGAAGCGGCATTGCTACCTTATACACCTGACGAGTCATTGTGGAGGCTGCCATGACTTTCAGTTAGTTGGTTCACAAAAATGTTTTTCCCATAATTGTGACAGCACGCTAGAAAGACTTTGTATTGCACAGCGTAGCACTGCAGGCTGAATGTTTTGGTGGCTCACTTTCATATTCCAGACATTGTGAGCAGCTTTGAACAGCCATTATTAAGTAAAAGCTGCATTAAAATCTTTCTCTAAAAAACTGAAAATGTTCCACGTAGTTTTGGAGCTTCAGAATTATTCTCTGCAAAATAAATAAGCACTTACTGCTTCCACTTTACCAACCAAAGTCTGTTGTTCCCTCTGACTCCCTCAGTCGAAAAAGAGCAGGAGTGACTAACCAAACATCGCCTCAGAACATACTCTGCTTGCGTGGGAAATTTCCGTTTTCAAATGCTCAAATTAACCTTTTCATGAGGGATCAAAGCGCTGCTGAATATGCAAATAGATGCAGGAAGTCGTCTGTAAATCTGGCCTGAGGCTCCGACACCGGGCTCTGAAGCCTGATGGGCTGCAAAGTTTGAACACACAGGCAGCATGAACATAGACGCACACACAAACACTTCTGTTCATAAAATAAAAAAACACAGTACAGACACCGACATCTTGGTTCTTCATGCATGGCAATGATAATTCTTAGTCCACAGGCTCGCTAATGAGGAGAGGAGAACACAGCTCTGCAGGGGGAGGTGTTTATCTGGGGGGGGGGGGGGTATACAGCTGGACAGATAAAGAGAAAATTAACTCTGAAAAGTGTTTTGCATCTACTCCTTTGTTTACCTTTACACAGCTGCATTGTCTCTGATGAAAAACGTATTTTACGTCCATTTAAAAGAAACAGTTACAAAAGTGAACATTTTGAAGCTGCCCAGTGAGTCTCTTCAGCCCTGAGCAGTTGGGTGTTAAGGGCCTTGCTCAAGGGCAATTAAGATGTGGTAGAGAGGGGCCAACACTGCAACGTCCCACCTATCCAATCTAGCTCAGTGATGCACCGATATCTGATATCGGGACGATACTGACTAATAGCTGGATTTGGTATCGGTGGGACAGATCTATTCAATTCATTCATTCAATTTTTTATAATACATTGAGTCGAGAGCATTTTGGAATGTTCACAATGCCGCTTCGAGGTCTTCACGATTGAACTATGAGCGTATCTATATGCATGTAGGCATCTATTCTCCTGCCTGTCTGTCTAATCACATTGCAATGGCAACGTATCCATCTTACGTCTTTGCTGCAAGTATATGAGGATGCATGAGGATTTTGAAATTGCCAAAAATGTTTCTGAAAAACATCTACTCATAAACATGTGTGGACTTTTAGTGCCTCTCCTGTGTGTGTTTCGCATTGACGAGGGTTGCTCAGCTATAGCTATGGTAGTGACACTAATGTTAACGCGTTACCTCTGATTTACGGGACCGACTTGATGCTGTCCTGCCGAAAAACTGCAGAAGAACAGCTGCATGGAAACCAAAGTGACCCGCGGTCCAAGAAACTGCAGAGGCTGCAGCTATTTGTAATTAGTAAATTAGTGACCTTTTATGCAGCGATAGCATCAACGAGAGAGCATTACCCTCTCACTCAGTCAGTGGATTTCTTTTGATTGATTTTTTCATTTTACTTGTTGATTTAAGCTCCTTAGAATGAGTGGAAATCTGGAGGCAGTAAGCAGGACTTAAAAGGAAAACATTCAATAAGATATAAAGTCAGCGTGGTGAGCAATTTTAAAGCTGCTTTTTGTCTGGTTTTCCAGAACATCTGTGGTGACCTAACAGACCAATTTGCTTTTCAATGCTAAAATGTGAGGGACTCACTTTTAGCTTAGTTACTTGTTGTTAGCCATCCACCAGAAATTCCTGTTTCTTGTGGCAGTGTGGCAGCTCTGTCCTCAAACGCATCACACAATGGAATAACATGAGATTAATTACCTTATATGGTAATACGTAATGTTCTGGGGAATGAATCCTCAGAAATCTATAGAGCAGGATATTAAGAGAGATATTGTCAATGATATTGGAAAAAGTAGTAAAAAGTTATATTGAACTTAGGTTAATGAAAATAATATTACACAATGTTGAAAAAAAGCTAGTTGTCGCTCTTCCCAATGGTTTAAAAATCCACCTACCAGAACCTCTAAACCTGATCACTAACTTCCTAGATTTGTATCATACAGACATGAGTGACATCAATCTGTCCACATAACGAGAAAGTGTTCAGGTGCATTTCCCAAAAAGGGAACTCACTTCTGTGCTGCTAGTTCACATTTGCTTTCCAGCGTGTATATTGATATTGCTGTCACTTATATTATCTCCAAGCCTTCTTGGTTGCATGGCAGTAATCACATTCACAATAATGTAACGTCCTCTTCATTTAAAGTCTGTTTACATTAAGATGATTGGATCAGGCAGGTGCCATGGGGACTGTAATGCGCATGTAGAGAGGAATGCAACAACATGTTTTAGTTACGCTTCAATTAATGGGACATGGACAGCAGCAAAATGTATTTTAGACACCGTCAAAATGTATATCATGTATATCAATGTCACGACAATCCATCCAATGGACCAAAGAGGTCTGACATTGCCGTCCCTAGAGCCTGTAGCTGAAAATAAACTGGACCTCATGTTTGGTTCTCAACCTTTAGAAATACGTTGAGATGTGTCAGAGGGAGACACAGAGATAAAGGGGCAGAGCGCCGATGTGCCATGCCGGGTAAAAGAGCACAGCGATTAGAGAGACAGCTCAGAGAAGGAGATTATTTGGTGATGAACTTTAGCACCTCCGCTCTTGATGAATGCCTCGGCGCCGTATGTGTTGGCTTCGACCTTTAGCCCAGACCTTTACGTCAGGCCCGAGCGAAGGACGAGAGGAATAGAACACAAAACCTGAGTGTCACAGACAAGCTCATAGGTCTTCAATTACACATTTACACACACACACACACACACACACACACACACACACACACGAGGACCGTGAAGAACTGAAGTCTTTATCTACGGCAGCGTGTCGTTGGCAACAGCTTCAAAAACGTGTATTTCAGACAGCAATCAAACATTTTTATGCTGCTCCCACTAGAGCGAGGAGGCACGCATCACCGGGCGCTGACAGTAAGAATTACTTCACCAGAAGGCGACGAAAGACCAGTCTGTCGCCAAAACCCTATTGGCAGTAAGAAATAGCTGCTGCACACTTTTTAACAGTGGCATGATACAGCCGTCTATCCTCCAAACACTGCAAAAAGGAGAGAATAGACCCAACTGCATGGGCCAGGGGTTCTAGCTACCTTTCCTCGCACCACCGCTGGACCACTTTGCGCTGTAACAGGCCATGGGGGATTCCTCTCCAGTCGCCTGGATGGTCTGAAGCACCTGTACAGATAGTCCAGCCCCCCTGAGCCTGTCCCTCTTAGGAACTGAGTGTGGAGAGGACGGCCCAGAGTGGGCAGCGTGCCTACAATACCCGCCTCTTGAGACAGAGCCCACCCCCCAGCACTGGGGGACAGTCCAGGGTTGGTCCGCCAACATCTGAGTCCTCTCTGCATACCACGTTGTTGGTCGGTGACCCGAGGCTACCAGAATGACCAACAACTGCTCCAGCCGAATTCTCTCCAACAGGAGAGGGATGAGATGGAGCGGCGGAAAGGTATACAGCAGCTTTCTTGGCCATGGCACGTGTGCAATAGCATCCACCCTTTAGGGGCGGATCGTTCTCCTGCACCAGGGGGAACCATAGTGGGTGTTGCGTCGGTTGGCAAAACAGATCCGCTTTTTTACACATTTGTAGTGGACGCAGCTGTTGTTTTCAATGCAGCCCTCTGTATCGCATTATTAATTCTCCCCTCATCAGTTGTTCAGTGAAGCGTCGAGTTAAGAGAATATCACAGACCACATAATATTTACCAGTCATTTGCATTCAGGTGGAAAAGCCGCTGCAGCATGTCAAGTAATGCATATTTATGTGTTGTTTGTTGGCTAAATATGTTAATCACAGACAGACAAAAAGCTCCCCTGGTACTTACATTTAGTTGTGCGATTTGAAATATAAGTTTGAAGGTTGTTTTCAGTGTCCTGCGTCAGCCGGGGGCTGGACGTGCATCCTATCCAACTGCTCTGCTTCATTTACATTTTGTTAGCAGTGTGAGGGCAACTCCCTGGTGCTAGACTTAAAGATAGTTTTACTTTATGATTTGACAGGGAGCAGCAGAATGCTACAAGGGGAGACTGCCTTCTTTGGGGAGGAGCAGCGGGTTCGACCCCTCCAACTCAGAGGGTGTTGCATGACTCGTAGAAGATTGAACACTGTTGAATCACATGTACAAAGCTGATGAGTTTCTGACCACAGAGGGATGAACTGCTCAAAAAGATTGTAAGGATGCAGGAGTTATTTTAAATCAATAGTAATTAAATTTACTTCTTTGCATCAAATATTTGAATGTGGATCATTTAATATCTTAAGATCTGACCAATTATATTCTGCATATATTTCAATCAGGAGAGACTCGTTTCCTAAGTTAACAATGATTTATTACACATGCGTCAAATATGAAAAGTGCAAAGTCTTTGGCGATTGGACTCCATCCTGAAGTACTATCACCGAGGGTAGGGATACGGAGGTCCAACAGGCCTAATCCCCCAAAAAGACATGTCTTCAAATGAATACCTAAATACATACCTACCTACTGCTGTGGTGAATTTCCTAAGAAACTAGACAATTAGTCATGAGAGAACGCTAAGGGTAGACCGGGAAGGAGTAGATGTTAGACCAGAGGTAAGAGGACCGGTTGAGTCAAAGCAAAGGATAGAGGAATGTCACGAGGGACTGCAGACTAGGATACGGGGGGTCTGGAAGACTGCATACACAGGATAGTGCGGGTCTAGATAGCCCCTAGCGGAGTATGGCAGGATTTCAACAGATCCCGAAACATATGGTGGGGTCGGCCCTGCGGAGGATCCGTGCGCAGGACTGGATAGGTAAGGGTCGAGCTAGACCGCAGACAAGGATAGGTTGGGTCAAATTTAGACCGCAGCGTAGGACAGTAATGGGTCACGTTTAGACCGCAGAGCAGAATAGGGGGGGTTCAAGAGAGAACGCAGAACAGACGGTTGGGGGTCTAACGGCCCCCACAAGATCGGGGTCTGACTGCCTCAGCACAACCAGACCGGGTGAGCTCACCCGGGAAACTAGAAGTATGTCATACTTTGACAGGTCTCGCATCATTCGGACCACGAAATAGAAATTGTCATATCTGACGGCGAAATTAGAAACTTGTCAACTCTGGATGGGTCTCTTATCATACGGACCAGGAAATTAGAAACGGGTCACCTCAGACCCACCTTTTCTTTTAGGAACGTAAAACGGTCCCGTCGGACCAGGAAACAGACTCGTTAAGCCAGGTCACGGACACCTAGGAAAAACAGTCACGATAAGCCAGGTCACGTGAGACCAGGAGATTGGGGGAAGCAGTGTTAGACCAATCAGGTGGAGAAAACGGTCAAGTCACACCAGAGGAATAGAGCAAGACAAACACAGAGCACAGTAATATACCGTGCTGATAGGATATCCCTTTGCACAACATAACGTGAACCCTACCTTAGTGTTACTATAAGGAACATTTCAAGAAGGGTATAATGCTATCCCCTGCTATGAACCAATACCACTAATGAGACCTACCAACGATACACCAATCGATGTGAACATGTCACCACCACCAGTTATATGCATTCCTTACCGCCCTATAAGGCTTCAATGATCTCTGATTAGCGAGGACGGTGTTGAGATCGGGGCGAATGTAAGATGTAAAGGTAGAGGATGATCAACGTCCCCATTTTTGTAGGGGAGTAGCCGAGATGCCTCAGGTAGCTGCTGAAGTAGCAGCCCCTATTCTAACAGCGTGCCCTGAGTATAGCTGAGGTGATTAGTTGATTCTAGTGAGGATAACCTCCCCCTGCTAGTTAACCACGTTCCGCTAAAGGAACGTTACCTGGGGTAAGAATAGTAGAGCAACTACTAAGTCTTCATAATAGGAATTTAAGCATGGATTTGACAAGCCAAAACCCAGAAACTATCCAAGCCACAGCCCCTGTGCAAGCCCCTCCGCATTTGGAGAGTTTAAGCCATGAGTTGCCAGCCAAGTCATGTACCCATTAGACCTGGATAGTGAGTCCAACAGACTGGCGTGTACTGGCCTTATACCGAGCTGCGTGAAGACCCACATGAACCATAGCATCCGAGAGGTCGCTTTAGAGAATATAAAGAACATTTTACATGAATGAGCTAAGGCTATTCGCCAAATGCAATGACGTGCCAAACTGCCAAAAACAACGTAAACATGACGCATGACTTATACATGGCTTGCCGTACACATTTTTAAGGCTTTAATGAGCTAGCGTTACGATAGGTGTCTAGTAACCCACAGGCCTTGCCAGAATCCCCCAAAACCCATGGATAGCCTGCCTCCGTGTTGACGTTTTAGTGAATCAGCGAACCTCACCAGCTTGTTAGCAGAATGTTACACCATTCAAGTGATCACCCCGTGACCTGACACGCAGGTCAGCATGGCACCTGTCATCAAGGTAGATTGCGCATCTTAGGACAAGGAAGATGCCCTGTCCAACGGGAAAAGCGCGTCCCTGGAGGATGAGCCTGACTGGAGCTAATTATACTTTATGTGTAAATGTCCAAGTATGGTTTTGCCACTTATCCGTTCCCTTCACAATAGCGCAGTTGTGACAGATTACTGGATGCCGAGCACCTGGTCCTGGAGCTCTGAGGAATAACAGCCCTACTCCATTGCGCACATGAACTCATCTCTGCCAGTGCTGCCCGTTTAACGATTTGGTCTTTTACTTCCGCCGACCATGCCCCACACTTCACCACGGATGCCTTCTCGTACGTTACTGACTGTCACACTTCACCATCGGTAGCCGTTCTTAGCTTTGTTTGCAAAAATACATTTAAATCCCATTCTGCCTTGTGTCCCTCTGTCTTTGTCCCCGGGTTAAGCCGGGTTACGACATTACACCTGGCAGTCTCCCACACATAGACTGTGGACACTTTAATCAGCCTTATATGGCCAGCCTCTTAAATGTTCATTCCTTCCCGGCAGTTTAACCCAGTGCGTTTCATATGTCCAGAGACGATTGTTCACAGCAGCCAGGTGAAGCGCCACTAAGCAAAATCTTTTGAGCAAACGCCCCCACGCCAAGCATAATAGAGGCACAGATATGAGCCCAATAATCTGAATCCTATCACCTGACTTCACTGCCCAACTATGATGTAAAAGAGAGGACTAGAGCTGAAGCAAATGGTTTAATAACCAGAAATAATGTTGCTGCACACAATGCTATGTGTATGACCATACAATGTAATGTCCTACTTCCATTCAACCCGCTTCACCCTGATGGCACTGAATTTTTACCGCTGCATGACGATCCAGTTCCATTCATTTACTAAGATTAGGTACTTTATCTTTATAAGAAGCAAGTACTTAAAAGCTTCTGTTATGCAATTTAATCTATAAATGCCTCCCTTACTATACATGACATATTCCTTCGACTTCTTGATTTAATAACCAGCTGTTGATTACAACAAACGTCGATACGACTGTTTAAGCTACTTCAATGTATAGGACTAAATCATCGCACACCTTAGACAGACTGATGTTCCACACCTTTGCACGAGGACACTCTCTCAACTGGACTTTGTTAAATTTCATTGGAACACTCTGCTCTATGTGTTCTTCTCTGAAACACCAGAGGCGTACCCCCCAACATGGGCTGTGAAGCATAAAACACTGGTGTTACTCATGGATACACCCATAGCATGTTGGTATAGCTGACACAAGCCATGAACCAACCTCCACAAAGCCGAGGAGGGATTGTAGTCATATGTTCCCTCCTATTCATAAACTACTTTATCGCCTTTGCCCAGCCCTGTTAGGAAAGAAGTAAAGTCTTAAATGTAACATAAAGAAACAAAGGTTAAACATCCTGTAACCTATTGGATCTGCCTGCCAAACATTTACTCCAAATAAAAACTATGCTGTTCTGAAGCATCTCAAACCAATTGGCCCATCTTCTATAATCCCCAGACATGTCAATAGTGTTTTATCAGTGCACTATTGGTGATATGCACTTGATCATGAGCACCGCCCGTGCCATATTGCATTCGGAGGTGCATGACAAATCGTGCTCACTTGCGGGCCTTCCCGCATCACGCGCCTTCTGTGATTACTTGCTGAGAGTACCCCTCGCGCCCCAACACTACGCAGAGGATACACTAAGTTTAACTGCTGCTTAGTTATATTTATTTCCCCTCATAATGAATTGTAGTCTCGTGAATGCGAACAACTCCCACTACTGGCACAGGCGCTTTCATGCTAATCCATGAGTGATGCTGCAGAGCTCCAGACGTGTGCCAGACCCATGATTTCCTCATTTTGTCGGGGAATGACGAGGAGCGGAAACACAGTCTCCGTTTCAGCAGCGAGGAGCCTGAACTGACCCGTGGAGCTGATTACCATGGCGGCTGGCGGCGCCGCTGTTAACAACACAATAGAAGCTGCATCGTTTACCAGAGATTGACGACCATCGATGGAGTGGATGGAGCGGATGGAGCTATCCGGTGGAACTGACGGCGTTGTCTGCATCGGAGGCCAGGAGTGTTGGTGGAGAAAGAGTACGGGACGCCGCCTGCGGAGCTCGGATGAGCCCGCGATGGATCGACTGATCGCGAGTAACTGTTAGCCTTCCTAGGATAGCACCGCGAACTCCTCGCCGAGCCAAGAGGGCTTCTTGCTCGTCTGCGGGAAGCCACTGCGCCGCGCTGGGCGAGTGCTCCTGCGCCGGCCACCTGGCGGGCTGCCGGCTCCGGTAAACCATCGCTGTTGAGACCCGACTCTTCCTGAAACAATCAAAGTCGGAATCCGTCCGTTACTAAAAGTGCCCGCCCCCAATCAGCTGATAGAGTAATTACAAGGAGAGGAAAGAGAGATTACTAGTGAGTGTCTTCCTGACTGAACTTGCGCTTGAGCTACATATCTGAGGAACGCCTGGAGGGACTTTATTCAAATCCCACCTGGACTCAAGGGTGAACTCATTAGATTATGGTGGTCACAGGTCACTGTGACCTCGCAAAACATGTTTTTGGCCCATAATTCCATAATTCATATGCTAATTATGACAATTTCACACAAATGTCTAATAGGATGAAATGATGATGTGAGGACATTTTGGACACACGTGGATGTAAACTACTTGACTGGTTGGCGGAGGCATCAAACAGTGAGGCGGTAGTTTTAAATGAGTCGGGAAGACGACAGCAAAGCCTAATAAATCAATACTAGAGTCCGTCCTCGTCGTATGAATAAAGTGGTACACAAGTTAAGTGTACCACTTAATGCACACGGAACTTAATCTAGACCCTGGTCCCTGCGGTCGAAACATGATGAGGTCTTTAACAGGTTCCTAGTCCCTGAGGAAGGTTCCTGGGTCGGAAAAGGGGCTTTTGTGGATCACCGTAAAACTCAAGTGCAATTCCTTCAGGTTTACATCTTGTAAAAGCAGAATTTCATTCACCCATTTTCTGTGGCTGAAGGTCGGAGAGTAATCTCCATCAGGACCTCTCCCAGTCTCACTCCATATTAAACAAATATACCAAACAAATAAACGACAATTGTCCTTTTCTCCCTCTGCTCTCCACCATGTGTTGTTACGTGACTTTGGTGGAAAAGTACTGCACACTCATTATCCGGGACCCATCTGTAGGAATGATGCTCACCTCATTAACTGACATTTATACAAATGAAACCTGATCACTGACCCATATCGCTCTCTCCCACACTTTCTTTAACACTCTCCGCCTCTCCCTTTAATCATCTCACTCTTTATTTTCCCGTCCTCTGTCCTTGAACGTATGTGGGATGTGGTGCTCCAGGTATCATTGCTGATTGAACGACATCAGAAGGGAAAGCCTCTGTTAATCCTCTCTCTCTCTGCAGCCTGCCACTGAGTAGGAACTCTATGTGGATCAAGAGTTGAACAAGGAGCATCCTAGACTAGTGGTGAGTTTGCTATTCATTTATTTTTCGGTCACATTTCCGTCTCTTGGGAATGGCAGTTCTGCAACTACAACGGAGACGAGAGCTGCAAGTGGAGATTGTGTAATGTTTAAAACGCAGACTGATCTGGATCAGATCCTCTTCGTCCTTACAGACTTGTGTTGTGGTGACGTGTACCTTTTCAGAAGCCAGTGGTGGAAACTAAGTACATTTACTCAAGTGCTGTACTTAGTGTTATTGTGAGGAACTTTTAACTGAAACTGTCTCAAATGAATACTGATGGCTCTATATGACCGTTATAACAAGACCATCAGTGAGAAGATTGGCTGCTCGAAAACACTATAACTTTCATCCTATGCCTTGCCAAAACCGACACAAAATTAAAGTTCCTTTTTGGGGTACTTGTACTTATTTTCATTTTCCATTTTCCATTTTGTTCTAAGTTAATTTCCCCAGATGATTACTTATATTGTACAAGTCGTCCGGTCCCCTCCTCGTGAATGGAATGTGTCAGTAACTCCTTGAGGGAACTTCTTCATATTTGGTACAACAGTCCACCTGGACTCAAAGATGAACTGATTGGATTTTGGTGGTCAAAGGTCATTGTGACCGAACAAAACACGTTTTTGGCCATAACTTCAGCATTCATATGCTAATTATGACAATTTCACACAAATGATGAAGAGTTGACATTTTGAATGGACATGGAAATAAACTGCTACTTGGCTGGTTGGTGGAGACATAAAACTACCAGGCAGTTCATATGTATCATGTAATCTTTAAATATGCAAAGGAGCATTGTCTAATGCTAACCTGTGGTGAATCTAGTACAAATCTACAGACACAAATACACAAAGCTGTAAAATAAACACCTAAATGTGTAGTTCAGATGTTTTCTTTCCACAGAAGAAAGAAGAAACCAATAGTGCCCAAAATATCAAAGTGATGTTGAGTTGCATGATGAACTATGTTTTTGCCTGTGGTGACATAATAATTTAATTATAATCCCATAATACAACAAATTATTCTGCATAAAGAGTGCTTTTACTTTTGGTACTTTACATATATTTTGATGCAGATACTTGCTATAGCGTGTTTCCTACCTTGCACATAGTTGAAGTTACATTCTGTGTTCTTTCTGCTTCAAGAGGGGTCATTTCTTCCAGCTCTCTTGTTATCCAATAGTATTGCAAGTAGCTAGTGTTAGCTGGCTAGGAGCTAACGTTAAAGACGGCCGGATAAACGTCAGCTTTGAGAAATCTTCCCCCCACATAGAGTCGAGGCTCTTCTTGTGAACCTGGACAGACTTGAGCTGATCTTGAAGACGCCGTGTGTGTGTGTGTGTGTGTGTGTCTTTTTTGACTCTGATACAGCTGGGTCATTTTAATCCCGCCCACAGAGGCTCCGATTGGTTCAGGTGTTTCCCTCTGACAGCCAGTCACAAGATCAACACCAGACCTTTTTGGAATCTCCTCGCAAAAAATTGAGATGTGCGGTTGTGACTCAGAGATCCGGCAGCGAGCAGGGAACCCTCTGCCGAATTAAAGCTGTGGAATCAGCTTTGGTTTCGATCTTTGTCACATACATGCTGATTGATTGGTGTGCGTGTGTGAAAGAGAGAAAGCTTGATAGACACAGTCACACATTTCTTTTTGCAGATGGCTCATTACTGAGACTGTGTGTCGTACCTGCAGGAGGCAAATGACATGTTAATGTATGTTTCTCACCATAATGGAGATGAATGGTCATTGAGTGGCTCCTGCTTGTGTGTTTCCCAGTGGAGAAACACTTTATAATAACCATCATTAACCAAAGGTAGATTCATAGTTAATTAAACTTTAGTTCATTTAGTTCAACTTTAGACAATTATACTAATGAATAAAGTCTGCTAACTATTAGCAATGCTATAATGTATGTTATGTTCAACAGTTAATTGCAGCACACATTATAACATTTTATAATAACATTATATTTGATATGAGATACACATACAAACGCATGCAGAGTCACTCGTGCACACCAGTGACCAAGAGGTTGAGAGCTTAAAGGGATGGAGCAATGCATTCCGGGAAATGCAATGGCTCATTAGTTCTGTCCCACGGCAACCCGGCCAAGTAGTGATGGATGGGCGCTGTTGGTGGTGGTGGGGGGGGGTCATTACTGAACGTGTGCGTGTCTTTGTACGACTTTGTAGTATGTATTTATAATCTGGACATGTGTGTGTGTGTGAGGTGAAGTTAAGTGATGAATGTGCTCCTTGTGTGTCATTTCTTTCCTCAGCGTGTGGTGTTCACGCATGAATTGCCTGTCCGTGTAAGCGGGGTAGTAAGTATGATGTAGTAAGGGACCAGGAGGTCAAGACACACGTACATAAGCGCATGTGATCATTTACCAAAAGTCCCACATGTGTGTATGTACGTGCGTCTGTGTGTGGTATGTACAACTCAGCATTGAACAAGGATCTATATAACCTTTAAGAAGAACATGTTCACTGTGGTCAGATAAACGCTTTACCCTCCCTCTTTCTGCACACAAAGAAGCCGCACTGACGACCTATATTGATTAAATAAGTTGATTTAATAAAAAATATAAAAAGAAACGATTTATGAATCACTATTATTATTATAACTTTATTCAAATTGAGGATAGGAGATTTTATTTGCTGGAAAAAAAAAAGCCTAATGGATGAGAATTTAATGTTGACGCATAATGAATAATGTGGGATGAATATTCCTTATGTCATGGGATATTTGTGAATTTCGGTGTAATGCATGCAGTATAATAATAAGAAAAGAAAAGAAAACCCTGCATTCAAATACTGACGCATGTCTTGTCCTCCGTGTCCCTTTAGCCATTCTTATAGTCTGTGTGATAATTAATGTTCATGTGCGTGTGTGTGTGTGTGTGTGTACGTGCATGTGCGTATGTATATATCTATTTTTGGTCTGAATCCAGCTCTCCTCACCACGAGCTGCTGATGGAGCTCAGAGCTCTGAGCTCATGGAGCTCAGAGCTCAGACTCCTCTGGTTGTATAGAAGTCTATGAGAAAATGACTCTACTGCTCTCTTGATTTATTACCTCAGTAAACATTGTGAACATGAGTTTATGGTCTCAATCTCTAGTTTCAAGTCTTCTTCAATACAGCATGATGTTCATTTCGTAAATGATGGTCCATTTAGAGTCACACAGACCATAAAGCAGGGGATGCTTTAGGGCGGGACTAACTTGTGATGGGTTGCTACCATGGCCTGGGTGTTGTCGGTACTTTCATTATTGAAACTTAACCCTTTCACTGAGTGTTTTCAATTCATGAAAGTTGATTGTGAATTTTGGTCGCTTAAAAATATCTTAGTCAGCATTCGGTTGTTACCTCTCGTGTCATTACTGTTTGCAAAAATCCAAGATGGTGACGGCCAAAATGCCGAACTCAAGGCTTTAAACCAGCAGTCTACAAACCAGTGGGTGACGTTTCGCTGACTCCAGCCACTTCTTTTATGCAGGTTATGTCTCAGTCGATGTGTCAGAGCTAATTGTTGGAATGCTTCTTCCGTCCCCCCTGTTTCGTCGCAACGCTTCTTCTCCTTCATATTTTAAGCTACAGAAACCCTTCAACTATCAAAATGTTCAACTCTTTCAGCAGAGGGGTGCTATATCTCTTCATATTTCTAACCTTTAAACTTTTTGAATTATTAAGCTTTTAGCAACTTTTTTTTGAATGGGTTTCTATGGAGAAGATTTTCAAATCCTCTTAAACTGCTTCAACTTTCAAATCCTGTAAGGATTGTAAGGGGGAAATTTGTCTCTGCATTTGACCCATCCCTGTATATAGGGAGCAGTGGGCTGACTATGACAGGCGCCCGGGGCGCTGTTAGGGGTTCAGTGTATTGCTCAGGGACACTAATATAATGCAGGCCCTATAGGAACATGACTTTATATATTCAGTATACAGATACATTAGATAATCCATTATTAGTCCACAGTGAGCCCTCACATACCAGCTTGCTTAAATCTGTGATTGTTCTGCGTTGGCATTAAATAGAAAACCTGATGGGCCCTGTTCATCTCCCTTCTACATGGATTGAATGTCATGAATGTCCTGTAGATCGTCAAGCATTTACCTTCATCCTCCTCAGCTTTGCATATGAATGACTATCATCCATCAGTTATTATGCCATATAGAATACACCTGATTTCAGCGCGCTATTGTAATACAAACGGCACGGTCCGGGCCATAGATTTGGGCAATGTGTATGACAATACACATTGTTGGATCATAGCGATTTGTGGCATTATTATATTGTTTCCAGCAAGGTGGCGATACCGTTGCTTGTCATGGAGAGTGCTGCTCAAGCTGAGGAAACAGTTGGATGATGTCACGATGACATTGATAATACTTCTACTACAACTACAACTTCTAGTACTACTACAAGCAGTGGTGTATAGTAACGAAGTAGAAATACTTCGTTACTGTACTTAAGTAGTTTTTTTGGGTATCTGTACTTTACTTTACTACTTATATTTCTGGTGACTTTTTACTTTTACTTCACTACATTTTGCAAAGAAAACCGATGCTTTTACTTCACTACATTTCCCCTGAAACCTTCGTTACTCGCTACAAAATCAAATCTATCTTTTGAAACAAAATGAATCATGAGAGCAGCGTCGGGGACTGTGGTGGAACAGAGACTGCAAGCAGCAGGTTTGGTGAATCAGTGTTCCTAGCAGCAAGTTAAATCATTGGTTAGTCACGTTAATGCGCAATTGCAAAGAAGTGCTCTCAAAGCCGCGGTGTTTTGATTCCCAGTGATGCCAGGATGCTATATGCTAAATGTGACAACTGGCCAGCCAGCGTTTCTCAGATTGGAGTGAGACGAGGAGAAAATGTGATGTGGTGATCTTCGCAATAGAACATCTTTGATGTGTCGAGTCTCGGCCAATCAGCGTTCAGATGTGTACAGCGTCTTCATTTCCCTCCGTTAAAGTTTAAGTTACGTTATGTTCCGTTACCTGTTAACGTTCCTCATAATCGCGATTTAGAAGGAAAAAACGTAACGTGATGAAACATGCAGCCCCCCCCCCCCCCCCCCCGTGTTCCGGTTCAGTTCACGCGGTCACTCGTTAACGTTAAACCGGAACACCGGCGCATCTGGTTGCAGGTTGTTTGTTTTAACTCAAAGTAGAATGAGGTTGACTTCGTGGTCAGAATAACTTTTATGACAACGAAACATGAGGCCCAGATACTGATGAGATGATGAGGCCAAAGAGCTTCAGGGAGAGGAGGCTGTCTGTAGCGCACCTTGACGCAAGGCTGAGCTGTGAGTGGAGCTAGGCCTGGATAAAGGTGGAGCTGGGCCTGGATAAAGGTGGAGCTAGGCCTGGATAAAGGTGGAGCTGGGCCTGGATAAAGGTGGAGCTGGGCCTGGATAAAGGTGGAGGTCTAAACAGACCTACAGAGTACAGCTTCCTACTGTCACAGTGTTTTAAATACATTGATAAGGCAGGGTATGCTAAATGCAGTCTAAATAAAGGTTAATATTAATAATAGAGCAGAAATACTGATTAATGACTGAATAATATATTTGTTTTTTGCTTAAAGTAAATGTCTCATCACTTCATTTTCTTCTCAGAATACACCAGAATGCTACATTTTAAACCTCATATTTAAGATCAATTTTGATATTTGAGTCATGTTGTGGATGATCAGATGGAGTTATGATGGCAGCAGTCGCCCAATTGCAGATTCAGCTTGAGCAAAACCTTTGCCTATTGTGTTCAAATCAGGCCCATAGGAGTTTACAAGGCAGCGTCCTTTCTCTGAACACTGACCTGATGCATCAAGTGGATATGTTTTGCTGAACATAATATGATGCATTGGCCTCTACATCCTCTAGTCGGAATGAGCAGACTTATAAACGCACTGTTACAACTCCTTCATAGTGTCATATTGCTTTTCGGAGAATTATGATGATAAGTTCATGGTAGATGCAAAAGTATACTTATGTACAATATATTATGTTGAACATTGTTGCTCCTGGATGGATCACAGCCAACCCAGTTATGTTCAACACAGCTCCATGTCCTTGGTCATGGTGGCCACAGCACTTAAAAGAATAAATTTCATAATTCTCAAAATTCTGACCCTTTGCTTTTTTATTAACAGCATTTACTTGTACTTTTACTTTCAATGAACAGGTTATGATGTTCATTTAATGTTCAGGTTATGATGTACATTTAATATTGTTGTGTAAAATAATATACGCTTTACTTGTATGCTGATATTGCGGAATTGTGGGGTCACATGTAAGTGGGTCAAATACTCCGAGGAGGGCATTCTGGCGCCTGCTCGTACAATAGAAACAGATACTGTGGCCCTGGAAGGAGACGCTTGCTTAAACCGCCATAACAAGGGCGTTCCTCTCTTATCTAGTCCAGCAGAGACTTCTGCAGTAGCTTAGAATCGCACCCTTTCGGCACCTCGAGTGCTAACAACATGCACGCACACTGATGATGCAGAGAAGGAGGATCCGGGACGTGAGCCAGTGTGGGTGGAGAATACTCGGTGCTCCAATGGGCTCTCTGACAAGCTAACAACAGAGCCGCCCCCTACTTTGTATTCCACCAATGGCTTCCATAAGAAGAACCTATTAAATATGATGCGCACTCTGTTTAAGCGCCTTTCTTAGCTTTTCTTATCTTTGGCCCGTGCACGTATAACTGCTGGGCATAATACTTCTGTTACAAATAAACCTTATTGCTTGAATTGAGCTAAATGCCTCGAACTCAGTCTGTACATCCGAGTTTCTCCTCAACAATATCAGAAAAGTACTTTTGTACTTAAGTACAATAAATATCAGATACTTTAAGACTTTTACTCAAGTAGTATTCTAAAAGGTGACTTTTTACTTTTACTTGAGTAGTTTTCCAGTAAGGTATCTTTACTTTTACTCAAGTATGGCTTTTGAGTACTTTATACACCACTGACTACAACAAATATCACTACCGATGGAATTCTTTTAAGCTACAGAAACAGTTCGAATATCAAAATGTTCAGCTCTTTCAGGAGAGGGTTGATATAACTTCATATTTGTAATCTTTAAACTTTTTGAATTATTCAGCTTTTTGCAATTGTTTTTGAATTGGATATCTATTTTCAGCAATGTTTTTGCAATTAATTTCAGTTTTCAGCATTCCAACGCATTTTCAGCAGGAAATGTTTTTTCTAGTTGTTGGAATGCTGTTCTCTATGGAGAATATTTTCAAATGGCGTCAGGCACACAGGTGTTCGCGATATTTATAAACACAGACTCACGCGCACATTCTCTCTCTCTCTCTCTCTCTCTCTCTCTCTCTCTCTCTCTCTCTCTCTCTCTCTCTCTCTCTCTCTCTCTCTCTCTCTCTCTCTCTCTCTCTCTCTCTCTCTCTCTCTCTCTCTCTCTCTCTCTCTCTCTCTCTCTCTCTCTCTCTCTCTCTCTCTCTCTCTCTCTCATTCAGTGTGAGATTTGTTGCAGCTGTTACGTGTTGCAGCTCGGCCAATCAGATATGAGGATTCTGATAAGTTTCCTGATTCGAGTGACATTTACACACACCGCGACACAAGAGGGAGAGACGAGGAAAGATATGGCAGAGCAGGACAATAGTCATGTAAGCTGTAAAAGAGCTTACATGACACAGGTGTTTGCGATTGAGCCAGTAATTAGTGATGTTGACAAAGACACAGACTCACAGACACACATACACTCTATCTCGCTGTGTGTCTCTCTCCTACAGTCATTCAGGTCCCCCCCCCCCCACACACACACACACGCCATTTTAAAATAAAAGCCCCACAGAATGAATCCTAACTGAAATGCTTGTGATGAGCCTGTCATTTAATAACCGTTTGTGTTTATCTAACATTATGATTCTGTCTCCTCTCCCCCACACCCCACACCCCATTTCAAAATAAAAGCCCCAGAGAGTGAATTCTAACTGAACTGCTTGTGATGAAGCCTGTCATTTAATAACCTCTGTTTATGTGTGTCAAACATTACGATTATGTCTCCTCTCCCCCTCCCTCCCCCACCCAGCCCCACCCTTTCAAAATAAAAGCCCCATGGATTAACTGTAGTTAAACAAGCTCAAAATTTGGCTTTTTTGTTAAAAAAATGAATGCTCTAACTACTACTGCTGCTGCTAATATAGTATTACTACTACTGCTACTACTACTTCTACTATAACTTTTGCTGTTGCTACTATTGCTACTACTGCTACTGCTATTACTGCTACCATCAATATTATTACTACCACTACTGCTATTACTACCACTACTACTATTACTTATACGACAACTGCTACTACTACTGCTATTCATGCTACTAAAAGTAGTAATACTACTACAGCTATTAGTACGACTGCTACTAGTACTACTACTACTGCTACATCTTCTACTGCCATTACTATTACTATTACTACTACTACTACTACTACTACTGTGATATTAAATACTACGACCAATACTACAGCTATTACTGTGACTACTGATAGTACGTCTTCGACTACTTCTTCTAATTACTAATGCTTCTACTACAACTACTACAAATATCACTACTACTACTACTAGTAGTAGTTATTCTAATGCTACTAATACTTATACTAATAATACTTCTACTACAACTTACACTACTACAAATATCACCACTGATGAATTTTTTTAAGCCACAGAAACTGTTCAAATATCAAAATGTTCAGCTCTTTCAGGAGAGGTGTGATATGACTTTTCATATTGTAATCTTTAAACTTTTTGAATTATTAAGCTTTTTGCAATTATCTATTTTCAGCAATGTTTTTGCGATTAATTTCAGTTTTCAGCATTCCAACGCACTTTCAGCAGGAAATGCTTTTTCTAGTTTCATGTCTTCTTCAATGCAGCATGACGTTCATTAAATAAATGCAGGATACATTTACGATGCATTATTGCACTGGAAATACTTAACTTATACGACTAAGATTCGTGTTTTTTGTCGGAGATATCTAACACCTTGGACTTAAGAATGATGTGAACGATGGACCTACAGTATTTAATTGGACCAAATGAACTGGACCCTTTCCTTGGACTTCATATGTTATTACACATTTTTTTAATCTGGAAAATTCCTGTCAATTTTTTTGCATTTTTCCATTTTTCCACCAGTGGCTCCATTTGCCCAGGTGGGCCTAATGTTTTAGGTGAAACAGGTTATTATGTCTATTATGCACAAGTTTGTTTTAAAACTGTGATGTTCTCCTTTAGTGACGCCTTTTGAGCCCCTCCCTGGAATGCCACATTTTGTACAGGACTGGTTGCTGCTTTTGTAGATGAAGCTGCTCAGCATTTACCCTGCTGTTAAATCAACATTGTTTCCTAAAAATCTATGGCATGATGGTTACACCGTTTTTCTAGGTTCAAGTTGAATACAGTTTTAATGGTTCAGATATGAGACCAGATCTATTTAGCTGTTCCATGTTCCATTAGTGAAGTCTGCCACAAAAGTGAAATATAAGGGAAGGTGACCTACTGTGCAGTCATTACTTCCCTATTTTATTTCTTATTACTCTGTCAGCTCCATGCTTCAGGACACAGAAAGATGGATGGATGTGAGCCTGCCGCTGTGGAGGGAATTGGAAAAATGTCCTGCCTACATTTTTTCCTTTTCTCTACAAGCTTTAGGGGAAGAAAGGAGAAAGTTCAACGCTTCATCCAATTTTATTTTGAAAACCTCGGCTGAGTGTCCATATAGATATTTTTTCTGAGCTTCTGTCACAGTCAGGCTTTGCCGTGTGTGTTTTCTGTAGCTCCTCACCTTTCAACTCAGTCACTCCCTCAGCACCAGTCCAACTCCCTTCACCTGTCCCTTATCTGTAATCAAGCACTCCCTCATCAGCACAACTCTCCTCACCTGTTCTTGTCACTACTTAAACCCCTGTCTATCACTCACTCACTGCCAGATCACTGTTTCTAGTGTTCATTCCTACACCCCCGTTTTTTGCTGTTCCAGTTCCCAGTTTCCCAGTCTGTCTGTCTGCCTGTCCGTCCGTGGACTACCTGTTTTTGTGCGCGAGTAATAAAAGACCTCTTTTCACTTCACCCGACTGTCTGCTCGTGAGTCCTCATTATGTCCCGTGACAGCTTCAGCTACTTTTTACTTTTTATTTTGTGCGGCTGCTCGGAGTGCTTCTAGTTGAAACTTCACAGAAACGCTTTTCTGCCAGAAAAGCAAATAACCTCAGTCCAAAAGTACTAAAAAGCTTTTGGGAAAAAAAGATACTTGTAGTAATTTCCAAAATTAACATGTTTTTATCCAACAAAATATTCTGCTTCAATCCAGTCAAAAACTGCTCCTCTTACCGCTGTGGCACAAGGAAAGGTAGGAACTGTATTCATGAGGGTAAAATCGGCCTTCGGTACAGATGACTATCAGATCCACTTTGTGATTTTTTGCGGATGATGATGATGACAGCGTGGTGGGGCATAATGGATGAGAAGAAAGCATAGAGACGGTGACAAATTTAATGGAATTACCACACAAATAGCCTATAATGATATATGTTTAATATTCAGGTTTTTTTATGTATTTTATTTTTACCGTGTCCTTGCGGCCTGGTAGCAAACGCTTCCAGAGTGCGGTGGTTGGGGACCCCTGGCGTAAAAGACTGTTCCAAATTGCTCCGGTATAATTACATTGCAGACCGTTTAGCGGCGTCTCCCATAATACTGGACCAACACAAAAACATGGGAAAATAAACCCTTTGTTGAAAAATACCAAAGTTACCCTTTAATACTTGCAGTTCTTTAAATACAAGATTCATTCTAAGACGCTCTAAAAGTAAAACTTTAGAGCGTCTAGGTCGGACCTGAAGGCTGTCTGGTCAAATCCCTGGAAAATCCGTGCAGTGAATTAAAGCACAATGTTTCTCCATGCTTCAAGACACCTGGGGAAGTGGTTCAGTGAAGCTCGTAAAAGTACACATTTCTGAAGGGTCCTGTTGTGACGTGTCTCTTTGTGATAGGCTCCCTACTTGGCAATTAACAGGTTGTGATTCTGATTCTGACCCAGTAAACAAGAGTTGAGCGGAGACGACTGACGTTCCCAAGCTTCACTGAAATACATCCGTCCGTCATCCTCACTTCTTCACACACACTCAACATCCTTCAGATGGAATTCCCTGATCTGAAACCAAGAGCGAGTTGAGTGAAAAAGCGTCAGACAGCAGTGGCGTTCACTGATGTCAGTCTTTTCCAGTGTTTATATGAACACACTTGTTAGGGTGGCGTGGAGACTTTGGAAAGCTTGGGGTGGAATTGGCTCCCATTGCTATTTGGTGAACAGCTGCTGAGGTGAATCCAGGTGTGACGTGAAGGGATTCATCTCTAATATCTCTTTATGTTGCTGTGAAAACATCTCCTTCAAACAACTGGATTTATTCAAGTTTCTCACCAACACTAATATATTATACATTTCACGAGATCATATGTGAGCACTTCATAACATTATAATTTACCTTCACCCAATAATCCTTTTCACTGAACAGAGCCTGAACGCATCATAATGTAACTGAACGGAACCTTCGTCGTTGTCCGTTAGCCACTTGATTAGCTCTCCTCCTTTTTAAACACGGACTGGTTGTTTACAATGTCACGTTATCAGAGATCGGCGAACAGAAAGCATAAATGCAGATGTCCTGATTGCATATTTTACTGAATATCATAGTCAGTAAAACTTTCTTTCACACTGATAGTTAACGTTAAACTGTAATTAGTTCACGCGTGCCGTGAGGGGGGATCCTTAAGATCTGTTACACCACTAGTATACACTATGTGTCCCCATTGTTTTGTGTACAGAGTGCATGTTTTAGAACTGGGTTTCTGCAGCTAATTGAGCGGGTAAATGGGAATTTGTAGAGAAGGACCCCTCGATTAGAGATCAGTCACCACCTCCAACCTGTTTAATTACTTTTCTCTCTCAGACAGGTCAGAGCAGGCAGGTAGGTAATGGAGTGTCTGTTACAGCCAATCCGTGACGACCTGGGCTCACGGGAGATCATCCGAGTCCTTCCTCTGGAGATAAATTGTCTCTGTTCAACCTTGCACCCTGAGAAAATCCACCAGACCTGCAACCGGGGCTCTCATCTTCATTGCCTGCGGCCAGGACGACTTGACACACTGCCATATGTCTAACTGCTGAAGCGTTGGGCTTCTGCGGTAGGCTGATGTACTTCACACCAATGAGATATTGTCGTCATCATCAGCATAATCTGCAGACGAGGACGTATCAGCAGGGAAGACCGCACTATTAATATATTAATAGTGCTGTCAAATAACATGCGTGTTCTTACTTACCTCTGCTGTGTCTCCTCTCCAGGGTGTTCGTCCTAAAAGAGTCCCCAGGGTACAAGACCACCATTTTATAGTTCTGGGAATGTACCATGTGGGAATTACTAGAGGGGTGGTAGGAAAATTGAATCCTCTGTTCGGGCTAGATATGATCTCTATGGTGAAGTTTCACCACAATAGAGATCATATAGAGAATTGACCTTTAGAATGTTAGGCATCTATTTTAATGTATTGTTGTAGATTAGGGGATTGTGTGGTAGAGTGAGGGGCGGAGTCGCCTATCTTGCAGTGATGTGGAGGTCCTCGTTAGTGGCAGGCTATATAAGGCTGCCATGATTACATCTAGTCTGTTGCTGCCAGGACCACATGCTGCCCGTGGTCCCTGGAAAAGTTATGCTATGTATTTGTTTGTTGTTTTTGTTGGTGAAATAAACACCTGGTTGGGTACACGTACTCTCTGTGTCCGTCCTCCTACTTCCAAAGTCCGGCCTCTGCGTGCCAGCCGAACAACCGATACCCAGCCTTCGTGGGGGATGAAGTTGTGGAAAGACTGTGATGTCACAGGGTTGTTTTCACCCAATCAACGAAAGGCTGAGTGACTTCAGCTCTGATTAAAGAAGGAAGTTCAATCGTTCGATCAATTAGATCAAAGTTAAATTCTCTCTGATTGTAGCACTGCAATACAGGACTCTGTATTGTACCAATGCTGGGATCAATAGGGGCTTGTGTTTGAGTTATCAGCTTTAAGAAACTGAATTCTTGACATCAATAGAATTATTAATGTGAGTAACAATTATTAATGATTATTAATAATAACGGGGCACCACCCTGCGAACAGGGACCGATAACCAAACGATAAAGCTAAGTCTCATAATTAGTGTTCACTCATAATGTCAATAGTCTGGTATGACTACACATTCAGAGTGAAAGTGAAGGATTGAATTCGAGCGCAGACTACTAGATACAGTCATTACATACATATGCACAAGTAATCACAGACAACTGCTCTTTAAAATATAACAGGGTTTATTACATCAGAATAATAAATGATCAGATCAATTAATATTGCAATCAACAAACGCTATCATACTATTTTATGTGCTTAATATCTAAACAAATGAATAAAATGTGTGTGTGTGTGTGTGTGTGTGTGTGTGTGTGTGTGTGTGTGTGTGTGTGTGTGTGTGTGTGTGTGAAAAAGGAAAAGGGGGGGGGGGGTGGGCTTGTTGCCCTACAGTCAAAGACTACAAAAATGGCGGCGTCGAATGACTTAGCCAAAATAGCAGAGGGGGGGTTAGACTGTGGGTGATGATGTGTGTGAAAAGGAGGGGCTTGACGGTGCTACCGCTAACCTACCACCAGGTGGCGTGAATGTTGCTGTATGTAACCACGTGTGTCTGTGCAGGCACGTGTGTGCGTGGGGCAATCGATTGAACGGCGTTTCCCGAGGAGTTAGACTATGTGTGTGTGCTTACGTGAGAGAGAGAGAGAGAGAGAGAGAGAGAGAGAGTGGGGGTCACCTCCTGCTGTGTTGGCAGGAGTATGAGCCAAGAAAAAGGAGAGAGAACTCGACATGGATCAAACTTCTGCTGCGATGTCAAAAGGGTGCATAAGTACGCTATTTTATCATGCATAAGCATACCGTTGTCGGTTCCGAACTACCGGCTGCTTATGCAGTGATAAATACGACTCTTAGCTCACTCACAGAGTCGAGTTAATGACGAGAGAAATAAAACACGAAGTGAAATACAATGAATGAAAATAATCCCAAAGAAAACAGTCAATGCAGTTAATACACAATACAAACGGAGCTTCTCTGGTCCGTGATGTTTGTGTATTTACCTCCGTATACTGCGACGGTATCTTTAACAGGAACAGAATACGGGCAATGCACAGTGGAGCAGCGCTGAGGTCCGCTGGGTGTTGCGCAATACCTTGATATTACGCAATTGTAACGAAACGCACAAAAACACGGGAATATCAACATATAAATTAATTAACCTGAATTAAACTTAAGTTAATTTAAGCTAAGCTAGCCCAGATGCACAAGAACCTTACTGGTAGACGCTTCTTTGCGGCGGGGAGAGGGTCCGCTGCGAATTGTGGCTTCTTTGTCCCGGAGGAAAAGGGTGGGGGCTGCTTTGCAGGTCAGCGCGGCTGATAAGCGGCGGCTGTTTCGGTCCGTTGGCGTGGCTCGTTCTGGAGCGGGCGCGGGACGTGATCAATCCTCACTGCAGGGAGGATGATTTAACTTCGGGTTTGAGACGACGTGTGGTCCGTACGTCTCGCCGGAAATCATCGGAGTGGGAGCGAGTTTTTCAGCTGCTCTCTGCCGGAATGTGCACAAAAAAGAGAAGCACGGGGAGGAATCGTGGGAGGGATTCGTCCCGGCGGAGTAAAGGGCCTTGACTCAAAAAAAAGAAAGCAGCTACTTCGGCCAGCGAAAATAGCTTTGTGACCTGTCAGGGTTTGATGAGGGTTCGAGGCTTTGCAGGCCGCACGTTCCTCGTGGCTTTCGTCGCCAGCGCGATGCTGGGGGGGGGGAGAAAGCTGATGCGTCTCCTTGTGTCCCAGGGACGCAAGTCCAGGGTGAAGATGGCGATTTTCGGCTGTGCTCTGGGTTATAAACGAGTCTGTCTGCACAGCGGGAGTCTGCTTGTCGGCCAATGAAGGGTCCAGCCCGGCGGTGGCCGGAGCCGGGAGGTGTGGTCATTCGGGGTGGACATTCGCTCTGACTCCAGGTCAGAGTTTTGGGTCAGGAGGTAGCATGTGTTGAGCTCAGCCAGCCAGGAGGTGGCACCAGACCCCAACACCAAATATAAGATTACCTTGATGTTTTTGGAAACAGTTTGAAGAAAAACACTGAACAATATAGGCTGATCAACCTTATTTCAAGTTTCAAGTTTTTTTGCATGATTAATACAAATACAATTCAAAGTACTCTGCATTATAATGAAACATTAAACAGACAAAAAGGAAAGCAGAAAAGAGCACTAAAAATAGCAGAGACAAAGAAGAGAATATGGAGGAATAACAATGAGATATTTAACATCTTTTCTCGTCACGTTGACGCAAGAATAGACTAAGTCAACAATAAATATTTAAATTGAGTTGCTAAAATGAGGTGAACTAAACTGGACAAACATCCTGGGGAGAGAGAAGCTTTCAGACTTTTCTCGATTCACGTTTTGAGTCACATGCTCACCCCCCCCCCCCCCCCCCCCTGTCAAGCTCTCAGAGCAGTTCTGAGAGCTTTTTGAGCTTTCTGAAAGATCTTCTCTTTGGGTCGGGAATTTTAACAAGCCATTCTGTGTCTCCCTGCACTGTCGACTGACACTGATTGTCTCCTCCAAGAGAACACGGCTCGCCAGGCATAAAGAAAATGATTGTTGAGAGACCAATTTGCTTCCTGATTTAGCCCCTATGTATCATCATGAGAGTTTGTGTAGATGAGGCAGAGAGTTGAAAGGAGAGTTTAGCCTCCCTTTGTTGCTTGTGCTCCATCATGTGAGGTTTCGTTCCAGTGGACACTGGGAGCATCTCAGACTGATGGCAGACAGATCAACATAATGAAGTACTCAGATCTCTTGAAGTAATTCCCGGGAGGTCTTCTTTTTCTTCTTCTTTCATCTGTTCCCTTTAGGGGTTGCCACAGCGGATCATCTATTTCCATCTAGCCTCCACCGGTCCATATTTGATTTGGCGCATACGTTCTAGTAGAGTTACTTAGGAACCAATGGAGTTTGATCTGAGAACCATGGACAGGAAGTCAGAAAGTACTGAGAGACATACTGTACAAACACATTTTTGGTTTTGGTGTTTTATGGGTTTTGTTGACAATAACAAAAATGAAAGACCATTGCCAGCTTTATCCTTTCAGCTTCCCCCCAACATGTTTTTCATAGTAGCCCATGTTGAGCCACCTGTGTCTGATGGCAGAAATAGTTATTAAAGCAGGAGTCAGCAACACTACCACTGCATTCAGGGATGGCAGAAACATACATTGCGATATAAAAATTCCATAAATGGCGGTAGAAGCATAATCATTGGAATAAATGGATGTCAATGACGATAGATTTCATGACAATGAAAATGGAGATGAATCCAGATGCAGTGGTTGGTGTTTACATCATAAGAACAGCTAGCGTACACATGAATATGTGCATGTATCGTCTGCACTTGAGGTCTATGAGACAAACAGAGAGAGAGACTGCACTGCGGCAGTAGGAGACATACTGGTAGCAGGTAAAAGATGAGGTAGGGAGAGAGTTCAAGGTGCTGTGGCTCTGCACTACGGAATCAAATTACAAACTGAGTTTAATTAAAATGTCAAATTGAATGCAGAACTACATGCTTCAGGGACTTTTAGTCAACACACATACTTAAATTGTGGGTTGAATGACAGTACAAGCACATGTACTTTAAAAATATGTATAGATTGTAGTTTTCAAACAAACTGCCTCATTTGTGTTTTTCAGTACAGCCTTTGGCATTGTTAATTAGAAGTGCGAGCGTCTCTACTCTCTGGAGTGCCAGACAATTAACAATGAATCCAGTGAAACAGTGGTCCCATCAGAACTAATGTCTCACATAGTGATTGGGCTCTCACAACAGCAGGATGATTAATGGTATTAAAGATTATTTCCGGCCCGAAAAAGTAAAGTGAACACACATGCAACCAGGCAGAATTCATCACATTGGTCAACACTACAACTGGCATTCTATTGGTTGGGGATTTCTGACGGGGTTATTGTGCAAAACAAAATTCCAAGAGCAGAGGAGAAATCGGAGAGCAAAGGAGAAATCTAATAGCAGATGTTTCGCCAGCACACAGAAGCAGCCTGACTTGTGAGGAGAAGGGCTGGAGCTGGAGCGTAGGAAATCTGTGCAAGCAATAACATATCTATATCTGTATCTGACTGCAAGCATACAGTTTTAGCAAAAAACAGAGCAAGCGCAAGCAGGGGCCATTTGAGTGTGAGGACAGGGTTTTGAGGGAAAGCATTACAGAATCTGAAGTGCAATCAATGAGTCATGTTCTCAAATTGAAAGAGCGCACTCTTGAATAAAGATAGGAAAAAAGCTCCATATGATTTGTGCTGTAGGTGGAACTGTGAACTCTCCTCTTTTTCCAATCGTTCCTAATGAGGAGTGAGTGCATGCAGAGAAAAAGCGCTGCACTCAGCGTCTTTTTTTCTGAGCGCTTCCCTGTTTTTTGGGTTCTAATTTAATATCTCTGGTGACATCACTGTAGAAAATGGAGGAAGAGCTTGTTTTGTCTGTCTATTCTGATCTTATATATGCCAGACAGAAACGATCAGCCGGGGCGGACACTGACTGTTGCAGCCGAGTGTCGGGCTTTTAACGCCTCGCTATGGCTCTCCGATTGAGAAGGGACAAGCTCATCCATAAAAAGTAGAAAGCAAGTATGCCCCATGGTTCTCAGGATGAAAAAAACAATGTCAAATAGATAGATAATAAAAAGCAAAGGGGCGATGCTAGCCTATTGTATATTAGAGGTTAGAGTGGGGATATGTGCTCCAGATATTGTCCAGATATTGGTTTTTTTGAAGCGCTCAGAGCACTTTTTTGATAGGACCCTGGAATGAAGCCCTCTCCATCCTTTCTACCAGGAATTGATGCTTTACGGACAATGGCCCTTACTCTCATCGCGTGATAAATGAAATCTGACTTCTTCTACTCTGTGCTGCTGGAGAGGCAGATACACTCTCAGTTTGTACTTGTAGCATCCGTCGTCTGACACGCAAACAAAAGAAGCAAAGCGACGGTGGGGGCGGTGCTATTGTGTATTCCCGAACACTGAGTACTGCGGCAGGACTAAATCAGACATTCATACGTCAGCTATTTCAAAGAAATTACTCAACTCTTTTAATCACTGACTGTACATTCTCTATTTACTGGTAGCTGCCACGTCTGTGTGAATAAATCATGTTGTAAATGTCTTTCTAAATTCAGCAGTGGCCTTGGTTGTTCTGTTAAATCCTCCACTTCTTTCTGCTGGCTGTAATGCAGCCCATCCACCATTTATATTTGATTCTAGTTTATTGATGCACTCAGCAGAGGTTCTGGGTAAAAGTGTTTAGCGATCAAAGCAGCACGCTGCGTAATGCTCTCTTCATTAGTTTGAGACGGAAACATCATAAAAGCACTTATTTAGTTTGTGTTGTGTGTGTGTGTGTGTGTGTGTGTATGTGTGTGTACCCACTGAGTGTTGCTCAGCAGCGAAGTGTCGTTGCCAAAGTGCTGTTTGTCTTGTGCCTTTTGAGAGTTCCCCCGAGAGAAAGAGAGATCTGGATAGAGACAAGATTGGTAGAGAGAGAATTAGACAGTGACACACACACACACATACACACACACAGAGCTGGGTTTATCTTTTGTCTCATTATCTGATTGGTTTGTTCTCAGACGCATGAGCACAGTGGATAAAAACAATAACAGCTCACAGTCACATAACAGGTGCTCACTACACACACACACACACACACACACACATTTATCTTCTTTGGAAAATTAAGTTTAAGGTGGTATAAGAGATGTCACAAGCCTTAAAGGGGAGCGACCATTTATAAAAAATACTGCAACCTGCTCATGTTCACGCATTTTGCAAGGTGTCGGAAAGGTGGCAACGTCATCACGATGAATGTACAATTTCAACGAACAATTTGCAAGATAAATAAATATGCGGTCACTTTCTGAATGTATTTCATGTTGACAATAATAACACAGGGAAAGTGTGTCATAGCTTTCTGATTTCTTTTGTCTTCCGGTAGTTATAGTTGAAGCAAGTGCTCTCCACTATGGAGCGATAGATGGGACACAGAATGGATCTCATGTGTTTTGTAACTGTGCAATGCCTGTTCACACATCACCCGTGATGAATGGGAAACAGTCATTGTGTGTAGATGTGTATGACGGACCGGACATGAAGTGTGTTGCTGTTTGAAAGAGAAATATCTCGACTGAGCATTTTACAGTGTTGGAACACTGCTATTACTGAACGAGAGGATCTGATCTTGCATATTGTTGAAGAATAATTATGGTTTCTATTCATAGCTTTGGGGACCAGACAGGTTGTGATTAAGAAAACAGTTCAGCCAAAATGTCTAAATCCCTTTATTTGGAGGTCAAACTTAAAGTGAGCTCACCCAAAATGTCAATGCTCAGGGAAACACCAAGTAAACTGATGGATGTGAAATCAGTCTGGATATTGATTTTTACCAGTCATCTTAATTAAATTTTTCAAGTATATTTGTACAAGCTTTTACAACTATTTGGAAAACCCTAACCAAGCCTTAGGGAACCTTAGGGAAAGCAACAATTGTCATACGAGTCATTTTTAGTTGTTTTGGAAATCCATCCACGACCTCCACACAGACATACTTTCTGCTCCATTATCGAAAGGACACACTCTGCATTGGCACTGGATGTAAGTCATGAAATGTAGAATCGTCAGGTATGGGCGTAATTCCTACAGATCAGAGGTTGCACACACACGCACGCACGCACGCACACACACAGGAACAATGCAGAGAAGGGACTGATAAAAACTGTTCACCTCCATTGTACTAGTGTGGAAGCAGAACTGTCAAAGACAGATATTTCCTAACCTGGGCCAATGAAACCAAAACTATCTGCATGGCTTGATACCTCTAGAGGTAAAAAAATAAAATGTTTTTGTCATGTAGGTCAACAGAACCTTCAAATTCAGCAGTTCATAGAAATGTTTTTTCTTAATAATTGCTGCAACAAGTCTTCAACAGTAGTTGACTGGTTACTATCGCGTTCCAATATTCATCTTTCTGTGATCATCCGTCATCATTGGCTACATCTCTCTAATGTTTCCCCCCTGTCAAGTCAACAGCAGATGGTGTTATAATCACAAACACACACAGGTGCACACTGGGTTGTTGCTGTTTTCCTCCCTCCATGTGCGGGCGCTGAATCACACATGAACGTCCCTGACAGCCGGGTTTCATCATCGCCCTCTTGAGAAACACTTCATAATCATTCGCTCCTAGAATTAGTGTCGTCAAAATTTACAGCAGCAAAAGCTTATCACTCCTGCATACACGGCTGCAGCTGATGTTCCAGAGGTGTCTGATGAAGGGCAAACACTCATCAAATTTCCTTTAACTTGATATATGGGATGTGAAAGTGGGCACAGAGGGAGGGTGTGGAAAAGGAAAATAGATACTGCATTCATACTGACATCCTTCATTTCCAGGGACACAAAGGAAGAAAGAGTTGGCACTGTTGAACATCAGCTGAACTAATCCCAGTTTAAACCGCATTTCTAAACTGGAAAACAAATTCAATATCCAAATTCAAAAGTTTTCTCCCGTTGTGGTGGTGTAACAGACTACTATCGATCCGTGATCTGTACGACTCCCCCCTTCCCTTCACCGTTAGACACGCATGTGAACCGCAGATTAATCACACAGTTCAAGGCTTTTTCAGTTACATTATGATGCGTTCAGGCTATGTTCAGTAAAAATTAGTATTGGGCGAAGGTAAATTATAACATTATCATGAAGTGTTCACATGTGATCTGGTAAAATGTAATGTTGGTGAGAAACCTGAATAAATACAGTTTGAAGGAGACGTTTTCCTGACATTAAAGAGGAAACTATGAGCTGTTTGCAATACATCTAAGCAGCTTATAGTACATCATTAAACTATTATTAACAAGATTTTTTTAATCTATGAAAATACAATATTTTATTTGCTTATCATTTGAATTGTGTGTTTCTATGAAGAAAAAAACCCACTATAGATGACTATAACAAGTTGGCTGACAGTCCATCCTGTCTATTCATCGTGCACTCACAAATGACAAAATAGAATTTGATATTTGGATGAGGACTTTTTTTGCATGGCAGTAAAATTACCTCCTGCCAGCTGAAGGACAATTTCGCTGGCAAATTGTAGCCAATTTGCACAGTTGGAAAGCTTTGTGTTTGTGAGCAACAGAAGAGAACAAACACAGATAGAGAGTGACAGACTGAAAGGGAGCAAGAGGACAGAAATAGGCTGAGAAAAGCACCAGGGACGAAAAAACCTCTCCCTTCAAAAGTGTGGTGCTGCCACAACTAACACTGTCGGCTTTTCAAAGGAGCAGAGTCTTAAAGTAGTCTTAGTCTGCTACCTCAGAGTGGCAGGGCTCCTTGAGTCACTGTTCTTTGAGTCTTTGCCAAATGCTTCACAACTTTCAGCTTCTAACCCTGCAGGCCTGCAGAGGCCCCACACCATCACCCAGTAAATACTGACAGGATCCTATACATTGTGTTAAAACACAGTGCGTCACTTTGAGACCATCCTGATCTGAAAAAAGCAGCATTGGGCATTTGTTGAAACGCTTGAAATAACCAATATTTATTGTTTTGTCACAAATAAACCTCCACTGGTGGTGCAAATAATGACGGTCCTCTCTCTGTAGCAAAGGTGGATGTAGTGATATTGTGATAGCGTGACATTGTACCTACAGTTGGATTGAGTTGCTATAGGTTTCATTCTGGATGCTGTTTGGCATAGAACACGGTTTTAATCAAGCTGCGTTTCTCTTATGGAACTTTTTTCAAGTTTCAGGTTTATTTAATTTATATAGTACTTTAAAAAGCAAACAGGTTTTGCACCAAAGTGGTAAACAAAGACAGATATACATGCTTACACATAGCACAATAATTGAGACATGTATGTGCATAGATGTTGAAATATATGAAGCAAAATTAAAATAGAATTCAAACCCAGGTTTAAAACAAGTTAAAGACAATTAAACCACAGAGAATAAAACTGGGTCCAACTGGGTGTATCTTGAAAGCATCAACAGCCGGCAGGCTTTTCTAGAGAAGCTCTGAGATGTAGGATGTAGTTCATGGGGGGATTTGAAAACAATTTATAAGGACTTTAAAATGAATTCAGAAATGAATATGGAGCCAGTGTAAGGATACAAGTATAGAGGTGATGTGGTCTTGTTTCATGGACCTTGCTAATAACCAGGCAGCATCTTTGAATTAGTTTTAGATGGGAAATGTTATCCTGAGAAATGCCTAGGTAGAGGGGGTTACAGTCTATAGTCTGGATAATATTAGCGCATGAATGACCCTCTGTCAGAGGGTGGTAGGAAATACCTGATTGTGGACATGGTTTTGAGCTGGAGGAAGCTGGACTTGACAACGGAATTTAAACTTACTTTTAAACTGTTTTATACGTGTGTGCAAAGGGTGTAATGTAATATTGTACAGGCAGAAAGCTAATCTAAGCGAACGATCACTCCATTACTTTGTATTCCATCATACAAGCAAAGAAAGTGGATCAGTTGGGTCTCACTGAAACCTTGAGCTTAATATTGTTCGCTTCCCTCTGGTGGAATCAGAAAGCTTTGGTTTTATTTGTCACGGTTATGAGAGTCTGAGATTTGTTTCTTGGACCCACTACAATGGAGGTGAATTAAAAAAAATCCTAAATCCCCTCAACAATCTCTGCTGTGATTCATTTTTTGGCGGAGCTTTATTGTTCAGGTGAATAATGTCTTAATGATTTCTTGGAAAGAACTGTTTTATGTTACCAGTTGTGGGGAAAATAGACCAGATGTTTATGTTTGGCACACAATTAATAACTTAGTTTCTAGTGAAACAGTGCGCAATAGTGGAAATATCTAGTTTCTAAGGCCACATCCACACTACTCCGTTTCCATTTGAAACCGCATGTTTTGCTACGTTTACACTGAGCGTCCACACTACGGCAGACTTTCAGAGCACCGAAAACAGAGACGTTTGAAAACGCTCCCGAGGACGGATGCGTTTGAAAACTCTGGGGTTGCGGACTAGTATGGACGGTCAGAAACGCATACATTTAGAAACGATGAAGTAGACACCCGCGTTCGCTACTTGACTAGTTCTTAGCAGTCACGACGTGTCCTTCCCTGATTCATCACGCCCCTATCACGTAACCCTTTCCCAGAAATCACAATCACAGTGAGAGACGTGTGTTGACCACATTTATGGACCCATAATCTAGCAAACCATTATGTGTAAGTGTTAGTATTAAAGTAAATTTGATGTGAGAGAGAGCGAGAGCCATAGAAAAGACCCGCAGCGTTGTAACTGAATCTGAAAAATAAAACTTTCTACGAAATGTGTCCGTTTGAGTCCATAGAGGAAGATCTTAAGTATAAAGCATGACCTTTCATTATTAAATTCTACTTTATTACTCTGTGTATTTTTTTTAACTGAATGTGACCACGGGCCGCAGCAAGGCCCGGATTTGGTTTACAATTTTGGTATTTTAGTACACTGACCCTTTAATACTGGCTCAAACCAACTAAAAGCCCACAGACCCTCTGTTGGTACAGGTGGCGGTGAATGACAGGATTCCCCCAAGATTACGAAGTTTCTTACATTAAATACTTTAAACGGCATTAAAAAATACAGGAAATCCATTCCATCTAATATATCTAAGACAGTAAAAGGTATATGTCCAATATACTTCATGCCACAAATTACAGTAAAAGAAGAGAGTACTACAGGACGAATGGCTGTAGCCGCAGACAGAGAGGAGAAAGTAATACTGGGACAGAGTACTCACCACCCCCCCCCACACACACACACGCACAGCAAAGCAGAAGGGTAAAGAAACAAGTCGTGGAGGGAGTGCAAAGAAAACTGTCACCAAACCCTCCACCGTCTGTGCGGCCACGCTTCCAACCGGTCCTACAGCACTCGGACAGACAGACAGACAGACAGACAGACAGACGGAAAACACACAATGCTCGTGCCACATTGCAGCTACAAACATCTACTATTTAATTTCTTGGGGGAAAGTAATGAGCGCCACGAGGGCAACTAAATTAACTAGCACTAAGATTAAACAGGAACAAACAGAACCAAAACAAAACAGCATCTCTCCTGCCCTATCACGCACAACCCCCATCCGAAAGCGAGGGTCGTTATCGAGCCAGACCCCAGCACCGCACCGCACGGCACGGACACAACCTGTCACACCAGGGATCAGAGAGAGACAGACACAGTTCATCAGTTCAGCTTATATAGTGACAAACAAATTGAGAACCAGGAAGTAGGAGGGGCCAAGGCCTACCCAGCCCTACGGTAGCCAAGCAGAGACATTTCAGTACCGGCTACATACGCAACCAATCTACTCCCTGTTTACATCGGCACCCACCCACATGCCAGTGTACGTGAAGCGCCGACTTAAAACCAAGTGCTCTTACTTGGCAGGCGAAATAACGTTGTTCGCTCACTCACTTTTTAGTGTACTGGCATGAACGGGGGAATATCGCTGTCTTTCACAATGTGGTTTATCATTTAGTCATTCATTCATCATGATGACTATTACAAAAACAATTTATTGTTCAGCCCGTGTGTGTGTGTGTGTGTGTGTGTGTGTGTGTGTGTGTGTGTGTGTGTGTGTGTGTGTGTGCGCGGGTGTCCTCTCTCTGTCTCTCTGTCTCTCTCTTTCCCTCTTTCTCTCACTTCCTCTCTATCCCTTGTTCTTTCTCACTCACTCTCTCTCTCGCTCTCTCCCACCTCAGCACACACCTCTGGTGATTGATTGTCCCACCCAACCTCTTCCCTGGTCTCCAAGGCAACACCGTGCGCCTGTACCCTGAAAGGCAACTATAAAACGTGTTTAGGACTTCCGTCACATCGTTCCTGCAATTCCCCCTTTTTCTATCCACTCCTCCAGGCTTCCTCTCATTTGTGACTTATTAGCCCTCCCTTTGCGCCTCCACCCGTCACCCCTCCTTTTACTCCTTTTTTCACTTGAATCACTTCTTCTCGTTATTCCTGTCTTTCCTCCTTCTTTGTGTCTTCTGTCCCTCCTATAGCACTCCTTTTGTCCTACCGTCCTTTCGCTCAATCCAACTGCCCTCTCCTTTACTTATTTAATCCCTCCAATTCCTCCATGACTCATTTTATTCCTTCTATTACTCCTCTTTAATCAAGCCTTCATCCCATCATCAGTCCTCCCTTTTTCATCTCCTCTCTCCCGTCTTACCCACTAGAAAGGTATCGCCACACCCTGCCGTTAAAAATGGTACATTGATTACATATGTACACTGTAAACAATACTTCTTAGTTAAAAATAACTCTCGAAAGTAAATCTCATGAAAGGCTTTATTGTAAAAATGTGTGACTTCATTACAGCATCACACTCAAGCCAGCTGTCCATCAGCAGTAACTGTCACTGGCATCGTTTAGTCATTTAACCAGGCGGCAAGCTGATGCGGAAGTGTCTTAAAACCTGCATTCTCTCTAATGTCCATCAGGGGGCGACTCCTCTGATTGTATAGAAGTCTTTGAGAAAATGACTCTACTTCTCTCTTGATTTATTACCTCAGTAAACATTGTAAACATGAGTTTATGGTCTCAATCTCTTCAAGTCTTTTCAATACAGCATGATGTTCATTTGGCAGATGATGGTCCATTTAGAGTCAAACAGACCATAAAGCAGGGGATGCTTTAGGACTGGTTTACTGTCTCTACGTCACTCCTCCGCATTCCAAATATGGTCACTTCCGTTTATCGGTTGCAGAAAACAACAACATGGCGACGGCCGTAATCCATGGATTACAACACTGATAGTGATTATTCACATTATATGTCTCAAATCTCCTTGGTTATTAATACGGGCGTTTCCTCTTCTCTTTCTTCTCCCATCTATTCCTTGTCCTTCTCTTTTCTTCTGGTTCTCCTTATTAAACTCTACCTTCATCTGTCACTCCTACCGCATTATATTTCGTTCCTCACCGCTGTTTGGAAAATAAAAACAGATACGATAAAACAGAGGACATGAGAAATACAGTTTATTATTCTTATACATAGACTCTTGTTTGATGATGTTATTCGTCGCTTGTCTCCGCCGATGCATCAGTTGAATTGATAACTTCTCTCAAATTGTATTTTCGTGGAAAGGGAATAAATGCAGCAGTCGAGCTGAGTTAATCAAAACCAACTAAACGTAATCCAATTCTGCCGGTGAATGTGAGAATCACACCGGAGTCCATGAGTCTCCCCACTCATCTTCCCTCTGTTTCCTTTTCAATTTGGATGCTGTGCCGGCTCCACGGAGACGCTTTGTTGCAATTTGATAGATGACGAGATGAAATTAATGAAACACCTACATGTTGCTAAACACATTTTTAAAACACCTTATCATCACCGGCACCTCCGCACTCTCCGCTCTATGGGGAATGTCACATAATTCAAACCTAATATCTGAGGTTTTCTGTGTTTATAAAAGGTCGAAAGAAATGGAAGGAATGTTCTTTGTTCTTTTTTCATTTTGTCTTCTTCAGAAATTCTCTCTGCATTTTTATGATTCTGTAGCGCCTGGAGTTGAAGTTGACCTGCACAAACAAATAAAAAATGTCAGGAACTCCCTTTCACCATCTTTCACCAACCTTTAATCAAGCACAGATATACAGCAGAACCATTGTTCTGTTTCCAAAATGACTACAAAGGACACAAAGACACAAAACAACAACGAACAGAAGAAAAATGGCCCCAAAGAGTCACGTAACTGCTATGAAAAGACACAAAAGGACAACATGGAGATGCGAAATGACAAAAAATGACGACTAAATGACACCACAAACACCGTCCAACTTCTTTTTAAATTAAATATGGGATATTTCTAAGACTGTTTCTAAAGATTTATGTCATTAGGAGGATTAAATGTGCAGCTGCCGCAGCTACAAACATTGTCTTAACTCTTAATTTATTGTTGGTTCATTTCATCCTTTCATTTGAATTCATTCTCATTAGGGGTGTAAGAAAAACATATCACAAATATTGGGAGTGCACGATCACGGCCAAAATGATTATCAAGATCATTTTTGATCAATGTTAAGATCAGGATTATTCATCAGGATTATTCATTTGTTTTAGGGACAAAACATTTCATTACCCTTTCATATTTAAATGACAGAGCACTGCTTTCACTTCCACAGCGTGCTACATTCCTGCTAATTAACAAACCTTTGCATCCAAATAAGACTCAAAATAAGATTCTTCTTCACCTGAATTCAGTGCATTTTTATTTTGCAGTATCCAGAAGCCCGCCAAAAGTAAAGCCAAAACATCTGGATCGCCCACAGCTGGCTGGCTGTTAGTTTAGGAAGCGCCTGATTTGACATGCAGCACAGTTTTACTATGAGCGGAGCATTTTAAATGTCAACATCACAGTCGATTGTGTCCATTTAACTGAGGGAAGCCAAAACGGTGATCGCAATTCATACTCGATTAATTGTGCAGCGCTGGAAAATAGAATTTGTTTGTCACACTGTATCAATTTTAAAAACGATTTTTAGATCATAAAGATGTAAAGATGAAACAATACTTCAGATATAAAAGCTACGCCTCCTCTCAAAGTAGTGCTATGATGTCGGATGTTTCGGGGACTGTGACAGATGCAGATCCCACCTCAGCTGATAATTGGAGTGCAAGATGAGCCGTTCCAACAGGTCAACAGAAGCCTGGAGCTTGTCATCAGATCTTGTTTTTTGGAACAAACAGACCTTTCTGGGCTGACGACGGCTCTCGGTTCATTCCCATCATGTTTGTTGGCAGACCCTATCTGCAGCCCCGTGGCGTCCTGTTGGCTCACAGGAGAATAAACATGTTGCCTAGGTTACACAAATCCAAACGGAAACCTGTCGTGTTTGCCGTGTCAGCATATTTGCCGTCTCCGCTTTTGTTGTTGGGCTTATCACATTTGAAGAGGCTGACCTTGGCTTTGTTTATTGTGTGAATAGGAATTGTTATAACACGGCAACAGGAAGCTTCTGTTTTTTCTTCTTCTGGGGAGAGGAAGGAACAGAAAAAGGCAACGGATGAACTCGTTTGATGTGACGATAAACTGAGATTAGCTGAGGTGTGTTTTTAAGACAGAAGGTGAGAACAGGTGCTTTCGTCCTCACGAACGGACCGAAGCGTGACAGGAAGAGAACGGTAGAAAGATTATCGTACCGTAAAACAGGGTTCCGTCCATCTGTCCATCCTTTGGTTTCACGCTGAGGTTTAAATCTCACCAGTTGGCAGACGCATTCTTCCATACTCTAACACACACACACACACACACACACACACACACTCTTTATCTGAATTCTCAAAGAATGGATTGTGGCCGCTGATGGCACCATGAACTATGCATCACTTGCAACCGCTATCTGGCCCGTCTTGAGGTGCGATCCACAAAAGACATTGCGATAATTAGAGTGCAAACCATGCAGACCATGCAGACCATGAAGTTTGTGCAATGTGACATTCTTTTGCGTCTGATTGCAATTATCCATGTGGCAGAGTATACATGTAGTTGGGCCAAGATTAGAGTAGATAGAACAATGGCAGAGAGAAAAAGAAAAGTTAGATTTTGGTCCTGACAGACGAGGCTCAATGGCAAAACTTCAGACGTGGAATTTTTGTCTTAAAGCTGACATACTGACCAGCAGGGCGCGACTCCTATGAGAAAATGACTCTACTTCTCTCTTGATTTTTTCCCTCAGTAAACATTGTAAACATGAGTTTATGGTCTTAATCTCTAGTTTCAAGTCTTCTTCAATACAGCATGATGTTCATTTAGTAAATGATGGTCCATGTAGAGTCACACAGACCATAAAGCAGAGTATGCTTTAGGGCGGGGCTACTGTGATTGACAGGTCGCTGCTGCTACCTATACAGTGTCTCTACGTCACTCCTCCGCATTCTAAATATGGTCACTTCTGTTCATTGGTTGCAAAAACAACATGGCGACAGCCGTGATTCAAGATGGCGACGCCGAAACCGAGGCTTCATAACGATAGTCCACAAACCAATGAGTGACGTCTCGATGACTACGTCTACTCCTTATATGCAGTCTATGTGCATGTAGGCCGTAGGTTTGTTAGCAGCTGCTGTAACAAACTATTTGGCATTTAGAAACCCCAGACATTTGATAGACTTCTGAATGTACATGTCCTTCAGTTACCACCAACTCCTCTGTAGACGCTTATCATTTAAATATAACTGGGTTTTGATATTAGTGCAAATCTTTGTGAAATTAGACATATCGATTTTTGCAGTGAGGGTCATTTACAGAAATAGGGGCCAATTTTTGCACCAAATGTCTGCATATCATCTTACTTAGATATGTTCAAATAGCACAGGAGCACTGCGATGCTAATTCCCTTGGCAGCGCAAGATGTGCATTTCACCCTCTGCGGGCGTTTGAGTTTCTTTTCATCTTATTTGTGCAGGTTTAGCAGCAACATGTCCTGGTAAACATGGGCACCGTCTTAAAATGGAATTGACATTGAAAAGAAAAGAAAAAGGGAAAAAAAGAAAGAAAGAGTTGGTGGATTTGCAAACAAGTGGATAAACTGACGCAGTTCAATTTATTGTGCAATATTTTTTTATGTATTTCCCTCAAAAGCAGAGCTGCAGGGAACTGTTTCGAGATCCTCTTTTTTAAATCACTTTTCTTTATCTGAAACCAGGATGTGGGTGCGTCCTGGTGCATCTTCCCCTTGGAATTTTCTTTTTTCTTGATTTTAAAGTGAAATGCATCAATCTGGTGCACATCGATCTATGCAGAACTTGTAGGTAGAAGGTACATTTAAGCAACTTAAGTACGATTTTGAGGGACTTTACTTTGTACTTTACTTTAGCATTTCCATTTTATTTAACTTTATACTTCTAATCCACTACATCTCAGTGGGAAATGCACAAAAGAGAGCCAGCCCAGCCATTGAGTGTAAAAATATTTTCGGTTCATTATAAAACTGTGGGACAAAATAGACTTGGCGTAGACTGCATGCCGCCACAGTCCAGGCTCATGTCCAGTGCTGTTACGTTTGTGCTAAAAAGGTTTGAGTTTCTGTTGCTGGCTCCGTAGGTTCTTTGAGTTTGACCTAATTATTTTTAAGTTCATATTTGCCACAGTCGATATGTGAATTGTACAGATGTTACATATCGACAGCATGTGTGTGTGAATGTGTTTGACTCAGACTGGTTTTAACACTTCATCTCCTTTTTCCTCTTGTGTAAGCATGATCGTGCAAAGTGAGTAAACACGGCTTCAGGATAACATTCTCAGTCTCAGGTGGCCATGTCTGGGCCTCAACTCTCTCCATCTAGAGCCGGTCTGCTTTGTGTCCACTCCTCAGAATGTGCCCGAAGATTTTAAAGGTGTCTTCAGTGTGACGGCCCTGTGGGATTGTGGGCTTCTTTTCCCACACCTCGTGCTATGTTGGATACTTCATTTGTTGTATACTTTATTTTAACATTGCCTCAGTTGACTTGGCAGTATGTTCCCTGCCAGCATCATTTATTAGAATTCACATTTTGGTTACATTTGGTAAACTGGTTTTAATCTTTGTAAAATAAAAGTCTTTATTTAGTTCATCTCTTGCATGTGTTTCCATAAGTTGTTATGGTCCTAGAGCCGGACCATAACAACTGTCTGTCACAAAACCTCATTTCTCTTTTTGTTCTCTTTCTCCCCCCCCCCCCCCCCTCTAGGTGAGCTAGTTGCACCGCCCCCAGCTCTACGCAGCATCTCCCCCCTCCCACCTCCCTCTTCCTCAGCTTAATCCCGCCGTCCTCCTGCCTCACCTTTTCCATCCCACTTCTCGTGGGAAGCACACACAGCCAGCCATGTCTCTCTTGGCCTCCCCCACCCCCTGCCTCCTCCTCTTCCTCCTCCTCCTCCTCCCGCTGCCTCCCTGCCAGCCGGAGTCCAAGCGCGGCGACCCCAGCAGCGACCCCAGCACCGGCCCCGGGTACCGAGCGGTCACGCCCTCCATGTTCCCCTCCTCATTCCCGCCGTCCGCGTCCTACACCAACAGCACCCCTGAGAAGTGCAAGGAAGTGTCGGAGTGCAGGCCCGGCATCATACTGCCCGTCTGGCAGCCCAACCGGCCCGGGCTGGGCGACCAGGTGGCCAGAGCGGTGGTCTACTTTGCGTCGCTCATGTACATGTTCCTGGGAGTGTCCATCATCGCGGACCGCTTCATGGCATCCATAGAGGTCATCACGTCCCAGGTGAGAACGAGTGAATGGAGGGAATGTATGCGTGGGACATGATGCAAACTAAATGTTATAAATTAATTTGATGATGGTAAATACAATTTAAAAAAAGCTTACATGCCTTCAGATCGGGCTGCAATTTACTTTTTTTAAATTTACATTATCCATTAATGACTTGATTATTTATTTTACAAATGGTTTAGTCCATAAAATATCTTGCAATTTATGAAACTTGCACAAATTCTATAGTCTCAGGAAGCACCTGTCAGCAACACAGTATGACAGCACCTGTACACCTGTACAATCTCTACATTATTTGGGAAAAACAGGATCGTTGCCAAGAGGAAAAATAATCATCCTGTAAATCTTACATCCTATTTTGTATCTAAATATTCTTCAACTGTCTTCATCGTTCTGAAACCATGACACAAAACATGTTGAGGATGAATAGATTGGAAACACTGGCTCAAGTGTCCGGTGCTGTTATGTTTCTCCGTAGGTTCTTTGGGTTTGACCAGGTTTTATTTTTAAGTTCATAATTTTCCACAGTCGATATGTCAGTTGTACAGATGTTACGCTCTTCAAGTTGATCCCCCCCCCCCCGTTGATATAGCGCTGGCTTACATCCACAGAGATAATGGTAATTCACCATTAGCTCTAAAACTTCTCCGTAATCGGTGGCAGTTGGACAGGAACCATGCTGCCCGACTAAAAATAGTCTTATTGTATATGAAGCCATTTATCAGGCGGCGCATGCATATTTAATCACTCTTAAGTGCTTGTTGTGCTCAAGGTTAGTGTGTTTGCATCGTCATGTCCTTGTCTCATCGGTTCCCTTAATGGAGATTCATTTAGATTTTCCTCTCCTTCCATGTCTCCTCTGTAGTTTACACCCTCTGCTGTTTCCATAGGCAGAGAGAATCATGAAGTGTATCTGTTTAACTGAACACAGCAGGAAGGTGCTGAGGTGTAGTCTACTCTCAGTGTAGAGTAGGGTTGGGCCCCTTTTTTTAATGCAAATATTTATAATTACAAATTTTGAATATTTGTATCAAACAGCCATATCTAAACCTCTCGGTGTCATTACGTTGGTCAGGACACGCTCATGCTCCTTTGTGAAGTAACAGTGCCGTTTTCATCAGATGTAATGTTTCCAATTCAAACGTACAGTTGCTTAAGAGACCGGAAACACCTGTTTTATTTGGATCCTCAGAAGGTTCTATTTTTCAGGTGCCTGGTACCCAAAGTTAGAAAAGCCAGTCAGCTGTCTGTGTTGCGGAGAAAACTCGGTGGACAGACTGAGGTCGAGGCATTTAGCTCAATTCAAGCAATAAGGTTTATTTGTAACAGAAGTATTATGCCCAGCAGTTTTACGTGCACGGGCCTAAGAATGTCCGCTCCCTAGGAGCAGAAAAGATAAGAATAGCTAAGAAAAAGGCACTTAAACAGAGTGCGCATCATATTTAATAGGTTCTTCATATGGAAGCCATTGGTGGAAGCAAAGTTGCAGGCGGAGCTGTGTTTAGCAGATCAGCGGCCTGGTAGGAGCACTGAGCATCTCCGCCCACACTGGCTCACGATGGATCCTCCTTCGCTGCATCATCAGTGTGTGTGCATGTTGATGTAACTCCATATTGTTATGTCCGGCCGACTTGATAAGCGGGGCGCCTCTTTATCTCTAAGACGGCGCGGGCAGCTGTATCTGGTTCTCTGTATGACTATGTGACATTTATCTGGGGCAAAGGCTATCCTTCAGAGTTCTAATACTTCTCACTGTGTTCAAACGAGCGCTATGAATGCCCCGTCTGGAGTATTTGACCTTCTTCTACTAGAACTCACATATCCGCGTATAAGCTGTGTTTAACATTGAATGTATATTTTATTTACAAATCCCCCTTTTCACACCTGCTAGGTGTGAACTTCTTAGACCTGTGTGTCATCGTTCAATTGGGAGTTTGTCAACGAAAGCAACTCTGGTTTCTCTTCCTCTTCCTCAGACTCCTCTCCATCCTGCTGGAGATCTGTAGTACACTAGTGTTTGTTTAGTCATATCAACATCAATTCATTGCTGCAGTAATCTCCTCAAACATGGTATGAAAGTACAATCAAGATGAACCAAACACTTTTGTAGACCCCCCCCCCCCTCTCCGCCAGCAGCACGTCTTGACCCCTCTACGTATTGTTGCCCACCAAAATAGTACTGTCTCAAACCCCGCAGCAATTTGATTTCCCCTCGGGACCCCAATGTCATCTATGTACACAGACTAACTGAAACTGCCAGATGGGCTGACCTTTGTGGTCGTGGTCTGTCTCTAGGAGGTTACGCAGGGAGGCGTCATCCATAGGCCATGCATCGAATGACCTCACCAACTGTGCCAACGCACGAGTTCCACTCCACTGCTTCGCTCACCCCCACAGAACCACCAGGCGCCAGCCCTGGGCATCGTCCATATCCATCAGCTGTCTGTGTGAGGTAGCAACAGATAGTGCAGAGTGATACAATCGTCGCTACTAGACAGTTTGAGGAGGAGAAAACAACCTGTAAGGCACATTTGAAACCTGTTTGGTCAATTTCTGGTGTCATGCGGAACAGAATTGTTCCCAGCGTGTAATGTTCATTTGGTTGTATTTTTGTATTTATTGATTGTCAATTTTATCTTCTCAATTTCCCGCTATAATATTGGACTAATTATGATTGATTCTGATTCAGATTAAATCAAAGCAAAGCAAAGCATAGTTCCCCTTATCCCTCATAGCCCTGGCTGTCTAAAGTTATCAATTTCCGCGATGTTAGGTCAACCACTGAGCTCTTTTGTTTCTTGCAGACACCACTAACCCCTCTGAGCGTGTTAGTATCTTCACTGGTCAGACAAATGGCCACAGAGGCTTCAAATCCCTGTTCTTCCAGACTCACCCAGAGGGAACAGGTGCCCCAAGATTAAGAGTTATCAGTGCCACTATTTTGTTGTTTTCTTTCTCTGCTATGTGGACAGCTGTTGGTGTGCTGAGGAGAACTTGAAACGGTCCCTCCCACCTCGGTGCATTCCAAGTTGTCATAACCGTGTGCGTGGACTATTATGATCCTCCCGAGTGGAAGAGACAATTTATTTTCTTTTTTTTTAACATTTTTCTGTATTTTCTCCCATTATGTTCATCTTGTCCAACCAATGATTTAGGCTCGGCAAGATATGTGTTCTCAATTTTTAGTTAATTGTACCATTAGTTATTTCAATTAACCCTGCTGACTGTGGGTGATAAGAGCAATGATATTTCGTGTTTATTCCAAATACCTCAGCCAAATGTTTTATTACTTTGTTTACAAAATGTATATCATTATCACAATAATTTATTACTGGTATTTCAAAATGTTCTTTATCCTTAGTCAAAGCTTTTGCTTCCGTAATAACATCTCGATCAATTTAGAGTATCTGTCAATTATTGTCAAACAATATTTCTTCTCTTCAGATTAGTTTAGTTCAATGAAATCCATGCAAATATGTTGAAATGGATTATATTTTGCACATACAGTGCATGCTAGACCCAAAACAAATTTTTTTTTTTTTTTTTTTAAATCATATGCTGCAAAGACCCTCTTTATCATAGATACCTTCCCACCTGTTGAGACATGGTCCAAGCCATGGCTCAAAAGAGCCGTACATCTATATAAGGTCTTAGGTAATATTAGTTTGCCCTCAGGTCATTCCCAGAAAGTTTGTTTATTTTGCAGTTGTGTTTTATCCAATAGGTTTTTTATTTTTTCTTGCTCTGCAGCATTTGTTTGCATGTCTTTTAAGATCTCGTGATCTAAATGTTGCACTTCAAAAGAAAATTTGGTATCAATTCTCTATGAATAATAGGTTTGTTAGTTGATGTCACCATCTCTCTATTTTTTTATATATATGCAAGGCAAGGCAAGGCAAGTTTATTTGTATAGCACATTTCAACAACAAGGTAATTGAAAGTGCTTCACATAAAACCATTAAAAGCATCAAAACATAAGACAAAAGAAAAGGAGATTTAAAAACAATTAAGAACATTCATTAAAACATTAAAAAACAGTGTAAGAAATAAAATGCAGTAGTAAACTGCAGAAATGCAGGAAATTGATTAATATATTAATTGAATGTGGTTCAATTAAAGGCAGCAGCAAACAGAAAAGTCTTCAATCTTGATTTAAATGAGCGGAGGGTCTCAGCAGACCTGCAGCTTTCTGGGACTTTGTTCCTTTTGTTGTTGTTTTTAAGTGCTAATGAGAAATGGAAGAAATGGAATATCGTTCTGTACCTTTGTAGAGAAAATAAATTATTTAACCTTATATCAGTTTGAGTTACTTAAACCTTTAGCATAGAGTGGCATATTTAGTTAAATGTATAATAAAAAAAAAACAAGAACATAATTCTGTCCCATTTTCTCCTTTTTAATTTCATCGTGTTCCGTTTTCTGCTGAGGAAATTTTTATTTTTATTTTTTTTTACTGCTGAGCAAACACATGTAAGCATGAGTATGCATAGTTACTATCTGTATCGATAGTGATGACCTTTTCTCAGTTTGCCTCTGTGAGAGTAATTCGTTCTGCAGCTTTGTGCTGAAAAAAAAATGTTTGAGACTCAAATTTTAACACTTTATTATTTGTCACTACTGCATATCCCGTTGCAGTTTTACCATCTAATTTCTTCTTACACGAGTCATCAACAAACATAGTCAGATCTGCATCTTCAAATGGAATGTAAACCCCCTCTGTAGTCTACTGTTTGTGTAAATGACTTGTCATAATTTGGCAATCCCAACACTGATGGACTTGTTAACATCTTATTTAATACCACTAAAGCTTCGTCTGCTTCAAGAGTCCAGCACAATTTGTTGTGTGCTGCCCTATGTTTATCATGAATCAATTTTGATAAAGGTTTAGCTAATTCATCGTAATTAGGAACCCAACTTTTACAGAAATTAGTCATTGCTAAGAATGACATCATTGTTGGAATGCTGTTAAGCAACTATTGTTCTTCGAATCTTTATTGTTGGAATGCTGTTAAGCATTCCAACTATTGTTCTTCGAATCTTTATTCAACTTCTATTTCTTCTGTCGCAACGCTTCTTGTCCTTCATTTTTTAAGCTACAGAAACCGTTCAACTATTAAAATGTTCAGCTCTTTCACCAGAGGGGTGCTATGACTTTTCATATTTCTAACCTTTAAACTTTTTGAATTATTAAGGTTTTTATTTTCAATGGGATCTCTATGGAGAATATTTTCAAATGGCTTCAGGCACACAGGTGTTCGCGATTGAGCCAATTAGTGATATTTATAAACACAGACTCACAGACACACGCGCACATACACTCCTCTCTCTCTCTCTCTCTCTCTCTCGCTCTCACACAGTCATTCAGGTCTTGGAGACATGATTTGTTGCAGCTGTTACGTGTTGCAGCTCGGCCAATCAGATATGAGGATTCTGATAAGTTTCCTGATTCGAGTGACATTTACACACACCGCGACACAAGAGGGAGAGACGAGGAAAGACATGGCAGAGCAGGACAATAGTCATGTAAGCTGTAAAAGATAAAACATAGTACAATCTCCAAATGAGAAAGTTTGCCAGAGATATCAGAGCTTCGCTCTCTGCCTCACTTTTCATATTTCTAACCTTTAAACTTTTTGAATGATTAAGCTTTCTATTTTCAATGGGATCTCTATGGAGAATATTTTCAAATGGCTTCAGGCACACAGGTGTTTGCGATTGAGCCAGTAATTAGTGATGTTGACAAAGACACAGACTCACAGACACACACACTCCTCTCCCTCTAACTCGCTGTGTGTCTCTCTCTCATACAGTCATTCAGGTCCCCCCCCACACACCCACACACGCCATTTTAAAATAAAAGCCCCACAGAATGAATCCTAACTGAAATGCTTGTGATGAGCCTGTCATTTAATAACCGGTTTGTGTTTATCTAACATTATGATTCTGTCTCCTCTCCCCCACACCCCACACCCCATTTCAAAATAAAAGCCCCAGAGAGTGAATTCTAACTGAACTGCTTGTGATGAAGCCTGTAATTTAATAACCTGTTTATGTGTGTCAAACATTATGATTATGTCTCCTCTCACCCTCCCTCCCCCACCCAGCCCCACCCTTTCAAAATAAAAGCCCCATGGATCAACTGTCTTTAAACAAGCTCAAAATTTGGCTTTTTTGTTAAAAAAATGAATGCTCTAACTACTACTGCTGCTGCTAATATAGTATTACTACTACTGCTACTACTACTTCTACTATAACTTTTGCTGTTGCTACTATTACTACTACTGCTACTGCTATTACTGCTACCATCAATATTATTACTATCACTACTGCTATTACTACCACTACTACTATTACTTATACAACAACTGCTACTACTACTGCTATTCATGCTACTAAAAGTAGTAATACTACTACAGCTATTAGTATGACTGCTACTAGTACTACTACTACTGCTACATCTTCTACTGCCATTACTATTACTATTACTACTACTACTACTACTGTGATATTAAATACTACGACCAATACTACAGCTATTACTATGACTACTGATAGTACGTCTTCGACTACTTCTTCTAATTACTGATGCTTCTACTACAACTTCTACTACTACTACAAATATCACTAATACTACTACTAGTAGTTATTCTAATGCTACTAATACTTCTACTAATAATACTTCTACTACAACTTCTACTACTACAAATATCACCACTGATGAATTTTTTTAAGCCACAGAAACTGTTCAAATATCAAAATGTTCAGCTCTTTCAGGAGAGGTGTGATATGACTTTTCATATTGTAATCTTTAAACTTTTTGAATTATTAAGCTTTTTGCAATTTGTTTTTGAATTGGATATCTATTTTCAGCAATGTTTTTGCGATTAATTTCAGTTTTCAGCATTCCAACGCATTTTCAGCAGGAAATGCTTTTTCTAGTTTGTCTTTTTGTTTGCTTTGAGAATGGCTTCTTTTCTTTTGTATCGGCCATTCTTAGATAAATCATAACCCAAATATTTTACTTTTTATTTCCAAAGCTGGAGTTTGTTCTTGCTTACTTTATGATCATGTCCATTCATATAAAGTAAGATTCTTCCCCTGGTGGGTCGAATTTAGCTATTTTAGTTGCATTAATTGTTGTCAAAGCCTCTTTCTCAGCAGAGGAGAGAGAAATGTCTCCCTTAGTTTGTTTAAATTTAGATAAGAGCACGGCCTTTGCTGTGACCGTGTCCTAGTTTATCAACACTGCAGTAATAATTTGGTGAGTTAGAAACCTCTTGCACACAACAGTCAATCGTTTATTCAAACCACTTTCATTCTCTTAATGGTACCGATAGATATTCTGTTTGTACCTGCTCCAAAGTCACCCAAAAAAAATACTACTTCACACCCTTCAATATCTCTAACCCCACAATTTTATTTGATATCGTTCCAATATTTCTATCTATTATTCTTTACCGTCAGTTTGTGTCTGTGCATCAGTGTGTGCGCGTGTTTTTACATGACCTGCATCCGTTGAATGTGGTGTCCAGACGTCCCCCTCTTCCGATGTCCTCCCTATGTCCACTCTCTCTCTGGTCCTGCAATCACGTGCCCAGTGTCCCATCCTTCCACAGACGAAGCAAGCCCCACTCCGTCCACCTCTGCTCCCTCATCCGAGCACTCCTCCTCCTCTGCCCTTCCCTCGTCCTCCGCTCCGTCCGCGGAAAGCTCCACGTCTTTGATTGTCTCGGAAATACACATTAGAACAAACATGTTTAGACACCTCATTATTACCATCATCATAGTCAATAACATATGTGTCAGCATTCTGTTTGCGTTTTTTTTTTTTTATTCAGCACTGTTGCTGAAGTAACATCTGATTAGTCTGACATTTGTAAAGGTGGCTTACCGTGTGTTATGCCCCTTCTGTTGGATTCTGGCTCGTAGAGCGGTCTGCCAAAAGTCTCGCTCATGACTTTTCTCAGCACCGTCGCGAGCTCAGTTGTTGTTTCCGTGTTTTGTCTGAGAGCCTCCGGGACAGCGGGAGGCGGGAGAGAGAGGAGAGGAGCTCTCGGATCGGGGGGGAGCCCGTGAAGTCTGAGCAAGCTCCGCTGCCTGTGGAAGATCTGGGGGTGAAGCAGAGGGTGGGGGAACATTCGGAGGGGGCCGCCTCCCTCACACCACCTCACAAAGGTGTGCGCTTGGATACAAATCAGGAGAATTAGTCACGTTATGTTCACATTCTTTGTCATTTTCTGTCATTGTCTTGTCTCTTGTATATTGTCTTGTAGTCGTATCAGTCTTTGTCTTTTCTGTTCCCTTTTTTCCGCTCTTGCACCTCTGATAATGTGGAGAATTTCAGTATTAAACGCATTATAAGTACGATTAAATAACCCCCCTAGTGATGAGTAGAAGTGTCACAATAATAATATGTTTACAATATTCTTGCTTATAGAAGATATTATGTGTTACAGTATATTAACTAATTGAATGTATTAAATCATAAAAGTATAGTCACTAAAGGTATTAAAACACTGTAAGAATAGTGGGTCAGACAGGGATTCTGAATGGGACATGCAGCAAATGGAGGATGTGGTCAGTGGGGAGGGCAACTGACCAGAGGTGGAGTCAAGACAGATGTTTTGCAAGGAGCAAAGCTGTTTCGCTAAAGGATCAATCCAGGGAGGGGACAGAAGTCAAATGGAGCCAATCACTAATCGCCACGGAGGGTCATTCAGATGTTTTATGACTGTTTGACATTTCCAACTGTCGGGGCATATAAGAGACTGTTCTGGAGAAAATTCCTCAGACCACATCCGCTCTCGTTTTTCAGTACCTGAATTCAGACCTGTGAGTGAGATGCGTGCGTGTGGTCTCTGTTCTCGAGAACATTACTATTAATGCAGCTTGTAAGTGCTTTGTGTAGTACATTAAATATTGTTATTGATTGTGAACCGGATCCAGTCCATTTTAATGTAGATTTGATGTCTTATTTCATAGCTTCAAAATGTTTTGCTGCTAAAAAAAAAAAAAAATTTCCAAACAGGTGGTTTGATGTTGCCCACTCAGAATTTTCAAAATGTCCCTTTTTAATTTTAATTTGTTTAATATTTTTTGTAGTAAAAAGAAGATGAAGTAGAAGCAACATCATTCACGGTTCTCCCTCAGTTTACTAATATTTTTCACTCTCTTTTTTTTTTTTTTAGTATAAAAGAATACCGCTCCCTTAGTTCTGATGGCTTAAGGGAGGACCAATTCCAGATTTCCCAAAGTAAATGATTCCCACCAGTCTGGTTCACTAAAAAAGGATCTCGTCACTCCACTCTCTCCAGCACAATTCTGGCCTCTCAATTTACCAAAGGATTCTCGTGTGAGAATCTGGCGGAGGTCTTTGTCAAGAGTCCTGGACTCCCCCGTGCACGGTTTCAGGTTCAAAGCTGAAGAGAAGTGGAGGTATTGCGATCCGGCTGACCATTATGTTACTCGAGACTGGTGTCAGAAATCACTAATCATTGGACATTTATTCTTTGCAAAGAAGGAGACAGGGTCGATTCACATACAGACAACATGCAGTGGGCTGGCACAGGGTAACACACACACATCTCGCGTTTCACACAGGCGCCCAGGCATCTGGACACCCCAACTATTCGCTAAAGTATTGACGCTCTCTACACATCTGTTATCATTCTCATTCAGGACAAACAGCTGAAGTGTTCTTTCGGCAATCAACTGCTTCTTAATAGATTAAACATTTGCTGAAGACCTAGTGTCAGTGATAGTTCGCACACGGACACAGGCCCTAAACACTACAGAAGAGATGAGCTTCCGTTAAATGTGTAGCATTCTTTGATCATTTAAACGCATACTAATTAGTCATTTCGATTTTGCCCAACATTCCCACCTGTTTACACTATCAGTATAAATTCTAATAAAATCAATGAATAAATCAATAAATCAATGAATCAATAAGTCAAGAAATGAATAAACGTAGAAATGAAGAAATTAATAAAAGTAGAAATGAAGAAAAGTCCAATCTAACTACTTAATAAGGGAAAGCATAAAAACAAAAAGAAACATCAAAATCAATAAGAATTGAATATAATCAAAACACTCCAATCGTTTCTCCGGAGCCCCAGCCATATCTCCTGCTGCCCTTCCGACCTTGACCGAGACTCACACTGTCCCTCCCTACGGCTGCACCTGTTTCGTTATCTACAGCTTCCCTCTCACTGCCTGCGGTTTTTCGTTCCACACTTTTTTACGGTCCCTAACCACCACAACTTCCCAATAAATCTGTAATACTGCTAACACTACCAGTAAAACTTGACATATACATTAGCTCTCCCTAAGACATTTACACTGCACGCAAATTTGAACCGATGTCCCTCTCAGACATTAACGCTGCACTCAATCCACCATACACTGCCGAGCTCTGCAAATTCTTGTACGCAAACCACGTCTGGAAAAGATCTCTGCGGGATCTGCGTTTTTCAGCACACGCCTTACACGAGCTCGGTCCCTGGGGGAAATGGCGATATGTTTTGCACTCTCTAACTTTGAACCTATGTCTCCCTGAGACCTCACGCTGCACGCAATCAACCACACACTGCCGAGTTCTGCAAATTCTCGTACGCAAACCACGTCTGGAAAAGATCTCTGCGGGATCTGCGTTTTTCAGTGCACGCCTTACACGAACTCGGTCCCTGGGGGAAGTGGTGATATCTTGTGCAGTCTCTTGTACTTCTTGACATTATTGCTTACTTCAACAATTGCTGTATGCTTGATCCAAACTTTAGCTTGTTACGTCACGTAAATCAACCATGTGGCCCGGAATTCAGTCCAGTCAGACCGTCATTGGTCAGCGTGCCGGAGCTTTCGCCTCGGTTGCGTAATCGCAGAACAGTTTTATAGACCTACTCGGCGAACACAATGTCAACCTATGCAATTTCACAATCCTCAGTTTCTGTCAGATTCACACACGCTCATGTTTCTATGCTAAAACCCCCACTACCGGCATAACAATTCTGTCACAATGTTACGTAGTTTATCATTAGCAATTTAGTCAATGCAATTCATGTGACATTTATCTGGGGCAAAGGCTATCCTTCAGAGTTCTAATACTTCTCACTGTGTTCAAACGAGCGCTATGAATGCCCCGTCTGGAGTATTTGACCTTCTTCTACTAGAACTCACATATCCGCGTATAAGCTGTGTTTAACATTGAATGTATATTTTATTTACATCTGCAAAAGACAAACAATAATAACACAACTCTTTCTTTAACCTTTATTTAACATGTGCAGCTGAACATACAAATACATTCTTCTGTATTCATATCCGAAGCACAGGCAGTTATTTTTTCCTGCAGAGTTTTCAGTCATTCAGATGACTCATTTTGATACCAGATTAAACTCCCTCTCACCTTAATTTACATTATGGGGAACAAGGACAGTCTATTATCACATGGCTCCTGCCACGCCCTCCTCTCCTCACTGGAAGTGATTCATTCCATAGTAAGAGCTCATTTACACTCCCGCCTGCTTAAAACTCGACTCCATCTGCGCTCTTTTCTGGGAGGGTGTCGCGCCCACTCAGTTCATACTGAAGAGCAGTGACGTAGGTTACCAAAGTAACGAATCATCAGGTTATGAACGATGTGAATGCAAGCACGAGCTGAGTCAACGTCAGCTGTGCTAAGTTTGGAATTAACTGAACTGTTTGATGCAGGGCTGCATGATTAGTCCCGTGTTCTGCAAGGTAGAATTACTGTTTTTGTCAATGGAGTCCGCTGACCTCGGAGAGAAGGATATAATATATATAATATAATATAATATAATGTTTCCTGTCAGAAAGAAAAAGTCAGTATCAGTCTAAGTGAATGCTATATGTGTTACAGCTGTAATTAGTAATTCCATTGCAGTTTGTGAGTATGAAACACACAGTGAGCTCGAGAATTAAGATATATTCTGAATAAGTATTTTGGCTTCAGCAACACCACGAGTCGCGTGTCATTTTGCAGTCACATGCTTTCTGTATTTGTGTACTTTGTGTGAAACGGCACAGTAAAACAGCCTCAGAAGAATCCACACAAGTAGGTGGGTATTCAGGTTTCCTTTGAAAGATGCTAAGCTGATGCACAAACGGTGATATACAAGTCGTACATCAGAGGCATAGATACAGACACAGATTTGCAGATCTTGTTTGTGAATACGTATGATACAGTTTTAACACTATAAAGGCAACCTTTCAGTTGAAATGAAAGACATATTTTAGTTCAAGCTAGAGATGACAATCTTAAGTAACTAGCAAGTGTATGCTAGATTATTTACTTTTTTAAATGATCCAACCGGGAAACCCAGCCCAGTGTTGCCAATCTTTCCCAATGAAAGTATCTAGCAGCACTCGCTCCAGACGTCACTCGTAGTTCAATTGGTCTTCAGAGGGGTGTTCAGTTGGTTGCAATTTGTAACCTCACCACTAGATAGATGTCTCTAAATCCTACACACTGCTCCTTTAACCTGGGTGGTGTGTGTGTGTGTATGTGTGCGTGTTCAGACTGTTTCATCCTCCTCCTCACTCTCCAGTTAACTTGGAACAAAATTAATCGAGTGACCTGACATACACACCTGCATAGTTTGGACCCAACCTTCAACCTGAGTAAAAGGGTGCAATCAGCCCAAATAACTGGACACATCTGTGGGTGTGTGAAGGGAGTTCATCACAGTGAATTAATGTAGTTAGTAAAAAAAAACGACGTGTGTGTGTTTTGGGCCAACAGGAGAAGGAGGTGACCATCACCATGCCTAACGGGGAAACGTCGGTGGCGACGGTTCGAATCTGGAATGAAACGGTGTCCAATCTGACACTCATGGCTCTCGGTTCCAGCGCTCCGGAGATACTGCTATCTGTTATAGAGGTACACACACACACACACACACTACTGTGTATCTCTATCACAGGGAGTTATGTGGATTCATCGATTCCGCCGGCACTCTCTTCGTGCTCCTTTTTCTCGCTCCATCTGTCTTAATCATCTTTCATTTCTTTGTTCCAAAGTAAAATATTCCTCTTCAGTTGTATCTGTATAACTATAACATATTCTGCATGTTGTTGAATCAAAATGCTCTCGCGATAAACTTCAGACTGCTTAATCATTTTCAAGACTGCTCAGTCGGCCAAACGAGCCATGTTGTTCAGGGGTGTTTGAAAAGTAACTCTGTGTCTTGAGTTTGTTTCTACGCTGGTCATCGGTCCTCTGCCTCTCGTCACCGCGTCCCTCCCAGGTGTGCGGTCACGAGTTCCACGCCGGTGAGCTGGGACCGGGGACCATCGTCGGCAGCGCCGCCTTCAACATGTTCGCGATCATCGGGATCTGCGTGTGGACGATCCCCGAGGGCGAGACCCGCAAGATCAAGCACCTGCGGGTGTTCTTCATCACCGCCTTCTGGAGCATCTTCGCCTACATCTGGCTCTTCCTCATCCTGTACGTCATTTCGCCGGGCGTCGTGGAGGTGAGACAGCGCAGACACAAAGGCAGCGGCCATTTTTTTATGTACATTGTTTGGGGGGGGGGGGGTACTTTGGTCCCAAATGAACCCTGATACAGGTGGTTGAAGTGATGCAATACACACAGATCAGGTGGCAGCTACCAGGAGGCAGAATGGCTCTTGTTTTGTTATGAATCACTTTTTGTTGTGTTGGAAACGGAAAATGCTCTCAGACGCGTATTTTAAATTTAAATTGTCCTGATGAATTGTTTCTGATAGGGATTGAGGTTGACGTTGAAGGTGGAAATGTAGGAAATTAATATTTTTGGAGACATGACTCAATCAACATGTCTCCCTCCTTGAATGTTCATGAGCATCTGAATGCAACCTATTGAATCAATGAAAGGCTTTGTCTTGGTCCAGGTTTTGAGACTTCTCTGAGGTTGAGTTGACCTTTTGAAGAAGAAAAAAAGGAAACAGACTGTAAAACTGGAAATAGATTTTGCGTTGCCTTTGTGTGATGCATTGATGTAGATTAAACTAGCTAACAGGATATTAAGGCCTTAAAAACATCAGCAGTAAAATGCAACATAAACATTAATGCAGCAGTAATATTAGTCCAGAAACATTATATATAAGAGTAAAACACTGAGGGAACACTACATTGCACTGTACTTTTACTTTGCTGATAATACTTACATACCTGTAATGGAGTATTTTCACAGTGTGGTATTAATACTTGTACTGAGGTAAAGGATCTGAATACTTCTTCAACCACTGCTGAAAAGTAAATTCACCTCCAAAAGCAGGTTTGTTGTCCTCATGACGCTCCTTCCTCTCTCAGTTTGTGCCACATTGCACCAGAATCATTAACAATCGCACCTGAGCCCAGTTTCCGGAGTTGTGTGCCCAAAGGGAGGAAGCGATGTCTTAACGGTCTGTGTGTTTCAGGTATGGGAGGCTCTGGTCACCCTGCTGTACTTCCCAGTGTGTGTCATCCTGGCCTGGATTGCCGACCGCCGCCTGCTCTTCTACAAATACATGGGCAAGCGCTACCGCGCCGACAAGCGCCACGGCATCGTCGTGGAGACCGAGGGAGACCTGACGCCCAACAAGGGCGGCATGGAGATGATCATAGACGGCAAGTTCTCGCCACGGGGGGGCGCCGTGGTGCCTGCCGAGAACTGCGGGGGCGGGACCCAGGACGGCACGGCGGGTGCCGTGGCCAAAAACGTCGGCGCAGGGGGCAACCTGCCCAACTCCAACAGCGCGATGGTCAATGTGGAGAGCAGCAAGGAGCTGGACGAGAGCCGCAAAGAGGTGAGACACGGAGACGTTGACAGCTTCAGGAATCTATATTTCTACTAATCTATAACATGGCGATTTGACATAACATACTGCAGATTGCCGCCAGACATTCTTGCAAAAATCTCCAAATATCAAAGGTTTATGATACCAAACCACAGCATGGCTTTTCCTGTGGTGTTCCTCAAGGACTTGTGGCATCTCCTTCTCCCCCTGAAGGTCTTGATGCTCCCGCCCCTTTTGTCAACCTATAAAGAACTCAAAATGTCCCTGAAACACACCACTGCTTGGTGCCGAACATCTTATCAAAATGTTCAAACATCGGATTGTGCACAGAGAGGGTGAAATGACAAAGAGAGCGAAGCAAGTTTTTAATTGACACATCGGCTGTAAGACGCTGTTATCGCTGCAGATTGTGCTCTGTTATGAGTCTCTCATCTCATTTCACAGGTTTTTGTGTCGCTGAAAAATGCAGTTAACATAGACAACAGGATTTCTACTGTTGCGATTGTGACATGATCGGAGTGCAAAACAATGGACCGTTTGCCTGCAGGAGACAGTAAAGTGGCCGTAAAAGCTGCGATGATTGGCTCTAGTTACGATTTCCATTTCCCATCCAAAGGCATGCTTCGTTTTGTGTTTCGCGATACCAGTCTTTATGTAAACCATGTTCCTCTCGACTTTATAATTCAGTTCACACGGAAAACACCGTCTCAAGCAGATGCAGAGGGAATGAAGATGAAATGGTCCACATTTAAACCTGACAAGGGATGAGTTGTCTCACCGTTGAGGAGGAGAGGAAATGAGGGTTTGAGAGGTAATGAGAAGGAGAGGTGTGAGGACGGACAAAGACAAAAATACCGCGATGAGGGTCAGAGAGGTCGAGGAGAAACGAGATACAGAGGTAGAAACATTCCCAGAAGGAAAGTGAGGAGGACGGAATGAAAGACAAAAAGATGGGCAGCTTGTAGCCTGTGTGGACACACCGATCTTTAATTTGGCATTTTCTGAAGATCTAGTTAAGATGCGCATAACATTTAGAACACAGAACTTCTTTTTTAGCCTGCACACTGACATACAGGAATACCAGCCCGTTCTCAGTCAGTGGTCCCACGCGTCAAACTGTGGCGCTCTAGGTTAGTAGTTCTGGTGGGAGTATAAGGAGGAGGCCAAGTTACGTAGTGTAGAGCGATAAAGTGGCGTAGGAGATCATGATGGATCTGCGAGTGGATCTGCGAGTGGATCTGCGAGTGGCTCTGCGAGTGGATCGACCATTCGGCGTATCTGAATTTTCACAAGTTACTGGATCGCCTGTTGCTCGCCTAAAATGTGGCTGTAAAATGACAGTTTGTCATCTGGACACCATGTTTAAAAAACAGTTTGAGCCAGGCACAGATCACCGTCCAGAGCAAACCGCAACCGGTTTTGGGTTCCGCCACGTCTTTCCGTTGTTTGGTCAGACTTTGTGTACTCTCGAATGTGGTTTTACATGACGAAACGATACGCTCTCTGCCATCATCGCGGTTGTTGTTGATTTGTTCCTCCGGCAGCTTTCATTTCATTTTCAATCATAGAAGGAGACATTTGCATCCGGCCATGTGGTGCGTTAACTGCTGCAGGGCTCAACACTAACGTTTAAAAGTTGGTTGCCAGGCTGACATCAGCTTTTGTTTGCCGCAACTGAAAATATGGTGCCACCAAATAATTTTTAGTAATTAAGATGTTATACAGTTATTAGACAGCTTACTAATATGAATGGGACATGTATTCATGTCATGTGTATGTAGTACATGCTTTGCAGTATAATTTTTCGTCCTGCTCAATGATACTGCTCTTGTGATGTCGACGGGTTAGTCGAACTTTTCCCCCCGCCACTAAACAACTTTTCATCATCGTCTCTAAAACAGACATGCAGCAATATTTCAATATCACTAATGCAACAAATAACACAATGTGTTTATTTTAGGATGCGCATTTAGTTCATTTTCCTGTTTTTTATATGTTAAAAAATGTTTGCCACTGATAACAACCAAAGGCTTCTGAACTTTATTTTCTGAATCCACTCAGCCTCTGAATGTCTTGGATGCAGTTAAATTGCGGCCTAACTCGTCTGGTTGGAGAGCAGTTGGAGATAAAACTTAGCTGAATTTCAGGAGCAGGACCACACCTCAGCCACTCGCCCACTTCCGGCCACGCTCCGATAACTACCTACCCACTCTAAGCCTCGGCACACTCGAGTTTTCTGCACTCGCAACTGGAGCACTACGGCAACCAGAGCACCACGCAGAGGACGCCGCCAACCGCCATCGAACGGGTCCGGGCAGCCAAATCTCCACCTCGCCGACCAGCTGCATCCACCCGCCAGGATCTGACATACGAAGAGATCTGACAATACGAAGAGTCGGACTCACGGCCGTCCTCCTTTAACCCACATCTCAGTGGCAGAGGGAGACCCGCTACCTCCAGACGTAGACAACGGAAACGTAAATCCAGCTCTCTCCTTCTTCGCTCGCTCCAGACCCAGCTCGGGAACGAGCCTCCGACGACTCTGGCTGCCCGGCACGCAGCGCCCAAAGACACCGCCACCCCTCCACGCTCCAGCCAGGTCCCCCATCATAGACGCACCAGCAGATCGAAGACGCACCAGCTGATCGAAGACTCACCAGCTGATTGAAGACGCACCAGCTGATCTCCAACTCGACCACAGTCCGCCTGCTAAGAGCATCAAAGCAGCAAAGCAAACTGTGCCAACTCCTCACAACTTTCCCAAAGCCACGTCAGGAAAACAAACAAAACAACACAAACGTACCTGTATCCAAAAAACACCGGCGTAACGGCAGCGACCGCGACGACGCCAACAACCGTGACGCCACCACGCCCCCCGAGGCTCCGCCCCTCAACCCACAAGTTCCGGGTTGCCAGGTCGCAGCGCCTCACCTCTCATCCCCCTCCACCACCAAAAAGAAAAGAGAAGAAGAAAGGGAAAAAAAAGAGTCGACACAACAAAGCAACCTGTGCCAACTCCTCACAAACTTTCCCAAAGCCACGTCAGAGAAAAAAAAAAAAAAAAACACAAACGTACCTACATGCAAACACTCCGGCGTGACGCCAACGACTCTGTCCCCCTTTCTAAGCTGCCCCCCCCCCCCCCCCTCTAAGCTGTCCCTTTACTGTTTTCTTACACCACCTTTCTTCTGCCGTACCTAGGCACCGGGTTGCCAGGTCTTCTTTCCTCCGTCCCCCTTTCTAAACTGTCCCCCCCTCTAAGCTGTCCCTTGTCTGTTCTCTTACACCACCTTTCTCCTGCCGTACCTCGGCACCGGGTTGCCAGGTCTTCTTTCCTCTGTCCCCCCTTCTAAGCTGTCCCTTAACTGTTCTCTTACACCACCTTTCTCCTGCCGTACCTCGGCACTGGGTTGCCAGGTCTTCTTTCCTCCGTCCCCCTTTCTAAGCTGTCCCCCCCTCTAAGCTGTCCCTTGTCTGTTCTCTTACACCACCTTTCTCCTGCCGTACCTAGGCACCGGGTTGCCAGGTCTTCTTTCCTCCGTCCCCCTCCCCTATCCTGCTTTTCCTATGCAGATCCCTGGCACCGGGTTGCCAGGTTCCCTCTCCTCCGTCCCCCTCCCCTATCCTGCTCGTCCTACTACGCATACTCTTCCCTCTATGCAGATTCCTGGCACCAGGTTGCCAGGTCTTCTTGCCGCTGTCCCCCTCTCTAAATTGTCCCCCTCTCTAAGCTGTCCCCCTCTCTGACCGCAACAACGCAACCACTGAACGCAACAACGCAACCACTGAACGCAACAACGCAACCACTGAACGCAACAACGCAAACACTGAACGCAACAACGCAAACACTGAACGCAGCAAGCAACACGAATCGCAGAGAGAGAGAGAAAAAGAAGAGAAGAAAGAGAAGAGAAAGGAAGAGAGAGAGAGAAAGAAAAGTAGAGAAGAAAGAGAGGAAAAAGAAACAAGAAGGAAGGAAGGAGAGAAAGAAGAGAAGATGAGAGAAGAAAGAGACAGAAAGAGAAAAGAGAGAGAGGCAACGGGAAGCAGCAAGCATGGAACGCAAAGCTACAACAGAACGCAGGACGCCAGCGCCCCCGGCCACCTACTTCCAGCAACTTGCCGGGACACCGGGCACCGAGATGACCCTGCCCACTTCCAGCGATGGACCCACACAATTGGCCAACAACGATGCCGCGCCCTCTGCCGTCTTTTGGGGGGTTTTCCACGACGGACGACGTTTGCCGTAGACCAGCCCCGGATCTTGCAAGCAGAAGCCAAGTCGTTTCCCTTCATGCTATGAAATCGGACCAATAGTAGCCACAGCCATCACGTGGGGCCGCGGATGGCCCAGCAAGTCCATCCCTTAAACTCCTGACAACCTAGCAGTCGGCTACCCAAGCATCAAATGACGCTGCGACACCTGTCCGCAGGGCGCGTCCTTGATGCAGCTCACGTCTGGGCCACCGCAATGCCATGGCTTCTCGTTTCCCATTCCAGAAGTTCAGCCCTCCTGCAGACACCCGTCCAACATCGGTGCGGTCATATCCAACGCCGTCTTTAACCCCAAAAACCCTTACTCGATCTTGCCGACCAGCGCACAGGCTTATTTTGGGGGTCTGCAAGGCCCGGGAGCCGCAGTGGATCCGCAGCTAAGCCTCTCCCAAACCGCACCAGGCCAAATCTCCATCAACCATTCCTCAACACTCCTAACAACCGACGAAGGCTCGCTCCGGCCGAGGTGGGGGCCTAAGCTAGTGAATTCATTATATATTTTTAGTTTAAGGGGGGACATTTCTTCCTTTTATCCAGTTAGAGGTCTGCATCTTAACATTTTGTAAATGTTTTCAGCAGCTGATAAAGTTTGACTTTTTTTTTTCAACCCAGACATGAAACCAAGCCGTCGTTCAACAGAAGTTAAAACATGAAACTGATGATAGGTTATTCACTAAAAGGAAGTGCTTTTTGAAAGGGGTTGTAGGAAGTTGTTGAGCTGGAAGCCGAAGCATAAATTCTTTCGGCCTTCCTCCCCGCCACAGAGATGTAAAGAAGAGTCCGTACATGCCGTCAGTGTGTGTGTGTGTGTGTGTGTGTGTGTGTGTGTGTGTGTGTGTGTGTGTGTGTGTGTGTGTGGTTTAGATATTCTGATCATGAGTGCGTCCTCTCGTCTCGTCCTCCAGGTGATTCGTATCCTGAAGGAGCTGAAGCAGAAATATCCGGACAAGGAGCTGGACCAGCTGGTGGAGCTGGCCAACTACTACGCTATGCTGCACCAGCAGAAGAGCAGGGCCTTCTACCGCATACAGGTGTGACACACACACACACACACACACACACATTATTCATAAATAGTCCCTGAGGTGAATACAAGGTTGTCCAGACCTGTAGAAGGACATTGAATGTTGAAGGACTTGAATTTCTGATACTCATTTTTAGACTCAGCTCATGATGGAACTAAAAATGTTTTATGAAAATCAATAACATTTTAAAGAACTATTGTAACACTTTTCCGTATATAATGTAATAATATAATGTAATCACTTTTGTCCAGGTCAAATTGATCACTTTAAGCGGATTATTATTATTACCAATTTATAACGAATCTTTTTTATTTTATTTCTAATGCATACTACCATCTGATTGAAATGTGTGTATTCATCACATGAATATAGATTTATGAAATGAACAGCTGTTTACTGCTCCATTTGCTCTTTACTGAAGCGCCGCTGTTTCAAACACTTTTTGATCTCTATAAGCGGATGATGACTGTACATGAAAAGTCCAGATGTCACAAGCAGTGGTGGAATGTAACTAAGTACATTTACTCAAGTACTGTACTGAAGTACAAGTTTGAGCGACTTGCACTTTACTTGAGTCTTTTACTTTATACTTCCTCTCCACTACGTCTCAGGGGAAATCACTACATTTGTCTGACAGCTTTAGTTACTTAAGTTGTGATCTCTGCATACAAAAGCTTATAAAATATGGTGTTTTGTTACAAATGACTCCACATAACTGTTTTTATAAGTACAGCTGGATGATTAGTCAATTTACTGAAAATTAACTGTTAAATATTTTGATCGTAATTTCTTATGTTAAAAAACATTTAATGGTTCCAGATTTGATGATTTACCTTTTAATGATGTTAATAATGTAAATGTATTCATACTGATGTTGAGGTTTGGACTAAACAAACATAGTGAAGGTGTCACTTTGTGCTCATTGTGAAGAACATTGATCTATAATGAAAAGAATCGTTAGTTAATAGTTCAAAATGAGCTCCAGCTCAACCAACTTCAACAGTGAAACCCTGCTTTTACATGAATGCACAAGGAATAATAATCTCATGGTAGAATATAAAATAGTAAAACAGTCATTTTTATACTTTTGATATATTTTGCAAACTCTTCAGTTAACATCTTCAATGCGGGCCTTTTACTCGTAACAGTGTGTCTCTAGTGTGGTTTTAGTACGTTTACTTCAGTTGAGGACCTGAATACTTCCTCCAGTACTGGTGAGTCGTGACACATTACATTTAAGAAATGTCTGTCTATTTCTTGATGTAAATGTTTTAGAAAGAATGATGTACTCTGTTTCTTCTGTAAAAACGGATCCTCCTGCTGTCTGTCTGTCTCCATCAAGGCGACCCGCATGATGATCGGAGCCGGTAACGTCCTGAAGAGGCACGCGGCCGACAACGCTCGCCGCACGGCCGTGACCGACGAGGAGGCGCCAGAAGAGGAAGACCTGGGAGTGTGCAGCCGCATCTCGTTCGAAAGCGCCCACAGTCAGTGCATGGAGAACTGTGGCATCCTGACGCTGGCTGTAGCCTGCCAGGGTGGGTATTCTTCAAATGAACGCTTACATTTCAATTACATGTTTTTATCCGTCTTTGATCAGTTCACATTGTATTTGCAATCCGAACTTGTAGCAACAAGCCATAATACATACCACACTTCCCCTTTAAGTAAAAGTCCTGCATTTAAGATCTTACTTGAGTTCTTTATTCTAGGGTCGTTTATTCTACCGTGAGGTATTATACATGTATACGGTATTGTATTTTCTAAGATGATTTTCTAAGGTTTGAATTAAAAATTGAAAGAAATAACAAGTAACTAGATCTGCCAGTTGAATGTAGTGAAGTTAAAGTATAAAGTAACAGACAATGGAAAGTACAAGTAGCTAAAAGAATATTGTACTGCAGTAAATAGACATAGTTTCACTATTTTACCTCAGTGATGGACATTGCTGCTTTCTTTGTTTTTTGAAAGTAAAGCCATGTATTCAGGTCTAATCTGCACTACAGTGTTGCACTACATTACAAAGGAAACTTCTATAACAGTAATGTTGTAACGATAACAAGAAGCACTTTCCTTGTAAGTCAGAGCAGTGTGAAAATATAACAGTGTTTTACAATCTTCTCATTGCAGAAGAATCTCCTCATATAACGTCTATAATGTAAACAGAACATATTTTAATAATTGTTCAACACAGATGCAATCATTCTTTTTATATCAGATGTATTGGAATGTTAAATGAAAGCGTGGTGGCGTTATTCTGTTTTTTATTCCTGGTGTTTAGGGGGTCTGGGAGAGAACACCTTCTACGTGGACTACAGGACGGAGGACGGGTCCGCCAACGCCGGATCGGATTACGAGTACAGCGAAGGAACGCTGGTGTTCAAACCCGGAGAGACCCGCAGAGAGATTAAGGTGAGTGAGGAGAAGAGGGAGACACTGAAACACTGAGACCACCACAAACCAAGTCAAGAAGTGAGAAAGTCAGCTCCGGCCAGTGGGCGGTGCTTGGTTTTGGCTCGATGGTTTCAACATGGCGGCCGGGTAACAAACTTTCTAATTTTACAGCTGAACAGTTCACTGAAAATATATTTCTAAAAACATTTTAGGGGGCGAGAAAAAGACAATGCAGTAACTTGATTCATATTTGAATGAGAGCTGTCTAGTTTGACAGTTTCCCGAGAGAGTCCTCGGCTCTGATTGGCTGTTTTTTGTGTGAAACCCATTAGGAGCGCTAAACGGAGGCAGAGCAACCTGATTCATTTTCACAGAATATCCCTCTCGTGCACTGTTGTCAGAACACAGTGACAGTTTGAGCAAATATGACAAAAAGAAATTTTTTTGAAAAGTTTCCAACTGCAACTTTAATGGAAGTTCTATTTGCAAGAGCGGATATTGTAGGAAACTGAATGAACACAGTGTCACCACAGATATATTAACAGAGGAGTGTTGCAGAAATATTTAGTCTTTCCCATTTATTATGTAGACCAAATATTGATCAAATTAATTACACACAGACTCATTAGTCAAACTACTTATTCCATCCATATTTAATTCTCTAAGTCTCTCTTTTACTCAGTTTTTTTAAGAACACAAACAGGACAAACTTTAAAATGTCCTACTCATGGACTCTGCTGTCCTGGTGGGGTAAAGTAAAGTAAAAGGACTCTTACTTTGCAAGCAAAGTACTTAAGTAAGCAGTAAAAATAGTCATCAAAATACCTACTTGAGTAAGAGTACAAAAGTATATCAAAACAATCCCAGTTGCCATCACAGACAGACAGACGGACACAGATCACATCAGGTGTCTCCACTCACATGAAGACAATGAAATTAGAGAAGTGGACAAATCAGTCTCTTATCTTTCTGAAAATGTCTCAAATCGGAGGACTCAATGAGACTTAATATTAATTAATGCTGTGCTGTTTCGGCATCAATCACCTATCAAATACAGGTGTGATCACTTCTTGACTTTGGCCTGAGGAAGTGCATCTGTGGTTGAAGCAGTGGCGGCTGGTGGAAAATTTTCTAGGTAGGGCCATCCTATCAATTTCAGCAAACATCCCAGTATGATTTCATGCAAAAAAAATGTAGCATCAAACACGCATTATTACTTGACAGTTAAATATTTAACATTTATTCCAACATGAAAACGGCGCAGACCGCGGTTATGGAGAAAAGTTTTTAAAAGCACCGTAGTGTCCAGCCGTGCTATGGCGTCCTCGGATCGCGAGGAGTAGTATAATGTCAGTTTATACTGTTGATACAGTTTTCACTGATTATTGACTTTTGGTATTAGAGTAAATTGAATGTGTTCTGTGAAGCATATAATATAGTCGGGGCCGGCGATGTCAGAGACGGCCCAAACCCCGTCGGCCTACCGGGGATTCCCCCGGTATCCCCGATGGCCAGTCCGCCCCTGCCTGTGGATACGTATGGTATGTCGAAGTAATCAGCGTAGTTTTCGGAAGAAAGGAAGTTGATTGACTGACTTGTACGAAGTAGTGAAGCTTCGCATGTAGTCTGCTGTCTGATTGTGAGGTCAGGCTGATCTGATATCAGCTCTTTGGCTGCAGAATCTCCTCAAAGTTCTCCTCTCAAACGGGTCTTGGAGGAGGAGTGCTCGCGCTGGCGCGGTCGCCTGTAGAGACTTCTCCTGACGAGAACGCGCAGCTAGGGGGGCCTGATCGTTCTGGCCCACAGCTGAATCTATTTGAGGGCGCTGATTGGCTAAATTGTATGTCACTCATTTATATCTTGAATCAGCAATTGGCTAAACTGCTTCATAGACCCGTCTCTTTTGGGCCAAAACGATCAGGCCCCCCTCGCTGCGCATTCTCAGACGTGTCGTGCACACAGGCAGAGAGCACGAGCAGGCGAGCACACGGGGAAAGGACGAGCAGGAAAAGCATATATTTTGCGCAGATATCATATTGTACACACATTACTGGGTACATTCCATAGTTTAAAAACACAAATATTGACAATTTGTATAATTTATGATTTTTATAATTTTATTTATTTATTTATTTTTTTCTTGTGGCTCATGGTGGGGCCATGCCCCATGGCCCTCTCTTGATCAGCCGCCACTGGGTTGAAGCGTTGCATCAGTTGTGTCCACGTAAAATAAAGCGGCGGCGTTTTCCGTAATTTGGTCTCTACGTCCCTGTCCCCTCTTCATCAGGCGACACAAAGCTCGACGAGTTAAAAGCAGAATGTTAGCTTGAACATTGATATAACATTCGGACAGATGCAGGGGTAGTAGTTTTAAAGCATAGTATTCTGTGTGTATGATAAACCGTATTAGCATTCACACTCGTTGCCGCCACAGCTCTCTGAAGTACTGACTTCAGACCTGCTGTCCCACAACCATCAGGTTGAGACTACAGCAAGTCAGACGTAAGATACATTTGTTTGGTGGCGAGTTTTGCTGTTGCAACATCTGCATGCACACAATGTTCAGAGTTAAGCGATACCAGTTACATCTAAAAAGAACAATATGATAAATTGCAACAACACCTGACTGCCGTGTCTTCAGCCGTGCTTCTTTGAACAGAGTCACGTGGAGGCGTGGCTACGGTAGGGTTACAGAGCGCCAGCTGACCTGGGACCAGCGCTGTGAAAGGAGCCAGCTTTCCACCGGCCTCTTAACGGATCATGAATGCATTAAAGTGGCAATCATGAATCATTTCAGTCGGAGTTGATTAAGAATTTCTACTTGAGTGAAATCAAAGGAATTGTGCTTCGAGTTCAGCAGTCTGGAGATACTAACATGCTATTTTTCAGAATTGCGTGCATTGTTCCATTTTTTGTGTCTAATCAATGGAGAAAAAACTCTAATAATATAGATTTTGTTTTTCCAGGAATATCACCACAGAAACCCAGCTCATAATACTTTAAATGTATTAATATTGCAATACTTTTGTCAGTGGGCCACAGGCTGTAAGAAAATTGAGCGTAGAACTGTCTGTTATTTAGATATAATAAAAGTGTTTCATAATTCATAATTAAGAATTCATATTTAGGCATAATCATAAGTGTTTTGGAAATGCATAATTAAGATAAGCATAAAGTGATGTAAGATTAGTAGCTAAAAGTAAAACTAAAGACATGAAGCTTGTGCCTAAGTTGCAGAAGCTTAGCTTTTATACTGAAGGATTATCATCAGAGGGTTTAAGCAATAACTGACAGACATTGAATGTGTTAAGACAGTAGGGTCAGAGAGACATGAAGGCAGGCGTTTACAGGAGTGTTAGCCAATAGAAATTGTGATAAACGGAAGGGGAGGAGTTGAGAACTGATATGTGGGTGGGATATAGAAAGACTTTTTCCCTCTTGTTAGCTGCGTCTCCAGGCAACGGATGTGTGGCCGGAGGAGCGAGGAGAGGTTTTTGCACCGGGTGGGTAATATTGCAATATTTCATATAAACAGTGTACTTCAGTGTATAATCGTATGTTTACTGTTGGGATTAAATTCCTTATAATTGTAAATCAGTCTTGGTAGAGTTATTGGAGCAGTGTCTACTGTAAACACAGCAGCTGGACATGTGCTCTGGCCTCCTCTCGGTGGGTTGAGATTCAGCCCCCACAAGGCTCAATCACCATTGTGTCACCTCCTTCGGCGACAGTGACTTAACAGACATTTATTTAAATGAAAATCTCAGAGATTGCCACTTTAAATAGAAAATTAATAAAAAATAGAGATGAATGTATCCGAGTAAGTAAAAGTACTCCTAATACTACTACCACTGCTACTATCTGCTGCTCCTCGAATGTATTTCACTCTTAGAAATAAAAAGGTTTTTTCCTGAAGGGACGGTGGTGTAAGATAGTTATGATCGGCCTCGCTGCACACTATTATGACGGGTCACTAGTTATGAGGCATATGCACATCATCGTCTCCTCAGATATTTGTACATCAACACACTTATCACCCAGCAATCCTCACCGCTTATCTGTATATGACAAAAATACCAAAATAAGAAAATAGGCATAGAACCACAACCACAAGGCCAGAATTCTAGTTTTGAATACCTCAAACAGGACGTGATTAATGTAGCGCTTTTTAAATAATAGGAATCCTATTAGAAAAAGTTATGATCAAAAACTAAAAGAACATCTGGTACTTGAAATGATTCCAGCACTATTATCTGAAAAAAAGGCACAGAGTTCGATGATCAGTCAAAGTGACCTGCTTCAATGTTTGCCGTCTTATATTACAGACCTTTTTTTTCTTCCGCAATCTGAATATTTCTTTTTTTAAAGGGCACCACGCTGTGTGAATGAAAAGCATGCAGGGTGATTGCACGAGGTCAGCCGGGAAATCTCTTCTCACATTCTAAGTTTGATGTAAGATCAAAAGAAGGGGAGAGTGATGCAAGAGGCTCAAGAGTCTCATAAAAGAAGCACGAAGAGGGCCGTACAAAAGCACACAGTGTAAATAAGCTCATCTACCATGAGCGATTGGATGGAGAGACGCTCAGTGAGTACATTAGAAAAGGTCAGTGTCATCCGTTTCAGCGGCACACCGCCAGAGGTGAGCAGCAGGGAAACCAATTAAACTTGAATGTCTCACTCCGTTCCACTGTGCGACTCTATCCTCTACCGGTGAAACAAAAAGCGATCGGGTCGACAGAACCAATCAAAGCCAGCACTCTTTGTTGTAACCAAGAGTCGTAATTCTTGGGACAAACACGCGTGTGACAGCTGACGTAAAACACAGGACCGGGTCGGCCTCGATTGGCCCCCGATGCCGATCTTTGAGACCGGATGGTGACGCCCCTCCATGCAGGGCCTCATAGTAAACTAGAAAATGCATTTCCTGCTGAAAATGCATTGGAATGCTGAAATTTGAAATTAATTGCAAAAACATTGTTGAAAATAGATATCCAATTTTTTAAAAATTGCAAAAAGCTTAATAATTCAAAGAGTTTAAAGATTCCAACCATGAAAAGTCATATCACCCCTCTCCTGAAAGAGCTGAACATTTTGATATTCGAACGGTTTCTGTGGCTTAAAGAATTTCATCAGTGGTGATATTTGTAGCAGTAGAAGTTGTAGTAGAAGTATTATTAGTAGAAGTATTAGTAGCATTAGAATAAGTACTAGTAGTAGCAGGAGTGATATTTATAGTTGTAGTAAGGCAAGGCAAGTTTATTTGTATAGCACATTTCAACAACAAGGTAATTCAAAGTGCTTCACATAAAACCATTAAAAGCATCAAAACATAAGACAAAAGAAAAGGAGATTTAAAAACAATTAAGAACATTCATTAAAACACAGTGTAAGACGCATAGTAAAATGCAGAAATGCAGGAAATTGATTAATATATTAATTGAATGTGGTTCAATTAAAGGCAGCAGCAAACAGAAAAGTCTTTAATCTTGATTTAAAGGAGCTGAGGGTCTCAGCAGACCTGCAGCTTTCTGGAACTTTGTTCCAGATATGTGGAGCAGAAAAACTGAACGCTGCTTCTCCATGTTTAGTTCTGACTCTGGGAACAGAAAGTAGGCCGGTCCCAGACGACCTGAGAGGTCGGGATGGCTCATAAGGTAGCAGCAGATCAGAGATGTATTTTGGCCCTAAATCATTCAGTGCTTTGTAAACCAACAGCAGGATTTTAAAGTCAATTCTTTGTTGGACAGGAAGCCAGTGCAAAGACATCAGAACTGGGGTGATGTGATCCACCCTCCTGGTCTTAGTGAGGACTCGAGCTGCAGCGTTCTGAATCAGCTGCAGCTTTCTGACGGACTTTTTACAGAGACCTGTAAACACACCGTTACAGTAGTCCAGTCTGCTGAAGATAAATGCGTGGACAAGTTTTTCCAAATCCTGTTGAGACATAAGTCCTCTAATCCTTGATATATTCTTCAGGTGATAGTAGGCTGATTTTGTAATTGTCTTGATATGGCTGTTCAGGTTGAGGTTTGAATCCATAACTACACCTAGATTTCTGGCTTGGTTTGTGGGTTTTAACATCAGTGATTGAAGCTGAGCGGTGATTTTCAATTGTTCGTCCTTGGTACCAAAAACAATTACTTCTGTTTTATCTTTGTTTAATTGAAGAAAATTCTGGCACATCCAGTTGTTGATTTGTTCAATGCAGTTACCCAGCCCTTGTATGGTATTATAGTCCCCTGGTGACATAGTTATGTAGATTTGTGTGTCGTCTGCATAATTATGATAACACACTTTGTTGTTTTCCATAATCTGAGCTAGTGGAAGCATGTAGATGTTGAACAGAAGAGGCCCCAGTATTGAACCTTGGGGAACACCACATGTCATTTTAGTCAGCTCTGATGTGTAATCAGCTACAGACACAAAGTATTCTCGGTCCTTCAAGTAGGATTCAAACCAGTTAAGTGCTGTGCCAGAGTCCCACCCAGATTTTTAGTCTTTCTAGGAGTATGGCATGGTCGACCGTGTCGAATGCAGCACTGAGATCTAGTAACACTAAGACTGAACTTCTGCCATTGTATATGTTTAAGTGGATGTCGTTGAAAACCTTAACAAGAGCAGTTTCAGTGTGCAGTTTCAGTGTAGTAGAAGTATTATTAGTAGTAGAAGTATTAGTAATTAGAAGAAGTAGTAGAAGACGTAGTATCAGTAGTCATAGTAATAGCTGTAGTATTGGTCGTAGTATTTAATATAACAGTAGTAGTAGTAGAAGTAGTAGTAGTAATAGTAATAGTAATGGCAGTAGAAGAAGTAGCAGTAGTAGTACTAGTAGCCATCGTACTAACAGCTGTAGTAGTAGTACTACTTTTAGTAGCATGAATAGCAGTAGTAGTAGCAGTTGTCGGATAAGTAATAGTAGTAGTGGTAGTAATAATATTGATGGTAGCAGTAATAGCAGTAGCAGTAATAGTAGCAACAGCAAAAGTTATAGTAGAAGTAGTAGTAGCAGTAGTAGTAATACTATATTAGCAGCAGCAGTAGTAGTTGACGCAGTATTAGTAAGAGCATTCATTTTTTTAACAAAAAAACCTAATTTTGAGCTTGTTTAAATACAGTTAATCCATGGGGCTTTTATTTTGAAAGGGTGGGGCTGGGTGGGGGGGAGGGGGGGAGAGGAGACATAATCATAATGTTTGACACACATAAACAGAGGTTATTAAATGCCTGGCTTCATCATAAGCATTTCAGTTAGAATTCACTCTTTTGGGCTTTTATTTTGAAATGGTGTGTGTGTGGGGGGGGGGGTTTCTCTAAAAGTCTCTAAGACCTGAATGACTGTATGAGAGAGAGAGAGAGAGAGAGAGAGAGAGACTCTGATATCTCTGGCAAACTTTCTCATTTGGAGATTGTACTATGTTTTATCTTTTACAGCTTATATGACTATTGTCCTGCTCTGCCATGTCTTTCCTCGTCTCGTCCTCTTGTGTCGCGGTGTGTAAATGTCACTCGAATCAGGAAACTCATCAGAATACTGATATCTGATTGGCTGAGCTGCAACACGTATATCTCTAAATCATGTGTGTGCGGCTTTTATTTTAAAATGGGGTGTGTGTGTGTGGGGGGGGGGGGGGGTCCTCTAAAAGTCTCCAAGACCTGAATGACTGTATGAGAGACACAGAGATAGAGAGAGCGGAGTGCATGTGTGTCTGTGAGTCTGGGTGTTTACCAACATCCCTAATTAGCTGAATCAGAAACACCTCTGTCCTTGCAGCTTTTTCATGGCTGCAAGGACATTTCCAAATGTGGAAATCTGTGGGATTCTACAGTATTTTTTCTACGACAAGGACAATATTAGCTACTTTTACATCCAGAAATTATGCATGAAGAGTGAAGATTGTGGCCACAGTGGCAAAACACAAATGTTTTTTTCACAAGAATCTCAAGCTGCTCTTCACTCTGGCGGTGACATCACGCACTCTAAGCGGCGCAATACACACCCATTATAAAGTCAGAAAAGGGCTGAAAAATCATAAAAGTTAAATTGCTGCAGTTCAAAAAGTTTAAAAGATATTAAAAAGCTGAATTATGCGGCGATAGATCAGGGTTTTCTCAACATTTGAAAGTTGAAATGGTGTCTTTAGCTGAAAGTATGAGGAAGTTGAAGGATTTGAAAGTTGAAGAAGTTTAAGAGGATTTGAAAATATTCTCCATAGACATCCCATTCAAACATAAAGTTGCTAAAAGCTTAATAATTCAAAAAGTTTAAAGGTTAGAAATAGAAAAAGTCATAGCAGAGATGAGCTGACGGAGCTGAACATTTTGATAGTTGAACGGTTTCTGTAGCTTAAAAAATGAAGAAGATGCGTTGCGACGAAACAGGGGGGGGACGGAAGAAATAGTGGAACTAGAAAATGCATTTCCTGCTGAAAATGCTTTGGAATGCTGAAAGCTGAAATTAATTGTGAAAAAATTGCTGAAAATTAAGAAATGGGAGACTCTGTCTGAAAAATGTTGAAGCCCGAAAGCATTTAAACTGCACTGCTGAAAAACCTTCTAGTTCAAATGTCTAACTATGGTGTCTGTAGCTAAAAGGATGAGGAAGAAGAAGGCTTTGAAAGTTGAAGTACAACAGGATTTGAAGATTTTTTCCATAGAGATCCCATTCAAAAGAAAATTGCATAAAGCTTAATTCAAAAAGTTTAAAGATTACAAATATGAAAAGTCAAAGCACCCCTCTCCTGAAAGAGCTGAACACTTTGAACATTTGAACAATTTCTGTAGCTTAAACAAATTTCAGAAGTAGTGATATTTGTAGTAATAGAAGTTGTAGTTGAAGTAGAAGTATTATTAGTAGTAGAAGTATTAGTAACATTAGAATAAGTAGTGGTAGTAGCAGTAGTGATATTTGTAATAGTAGTAGTAGAAGTCGTAGTTGTAGTAGAAGTATCATTAGTAGTAGAAGTATTAGTAGTTAGAAGAAGTATTAGTATTCAGAAGAAGTAGTAGCCTAGTATCAGTAGTAGTAGTAATAGCTGTAGTAGTGGTCGTAGTATTTAATATAACAGTAGTAGTAGTAGTAGTGGTAGTAAAAGTAATGGCAGTATTTGAAGTAGCAGTAGTAGTAGTACTAGTAGCAGTCGTACTAATAGCTGTAGTAGTATTAGTACTGGTAGTAGCATGAATAGCAGTAGTAGCAGTTGTAGTATAAGTAATAGTAGTAGTGGTAGTAATAGCAGTAGTGGTAGTAATAATATTGATGGTAGCAGTAATAGCACTGGTAATAGCAGCAACAGCAAAGGTTGTAGTAGAAGTAGTAGCAGCAGTAGTAGTTGTCGCAGTATTAGTAAGAGCATTCATTTTTTCAACAAAAAAGCCTAATTTTGAGTTTAATGTTTAAATACAGTTAATCCATGAGGCTTTTATTTTGAACGGGTGGGACTGGGTGGGGGAGGGAGGGGGAGAGGAGACATAATCATAATGTTTGACACACATAAACAGAGGTTATTAAATGACAGGCTTCATCACAAGCAGTTCAGTTAGAATTCACTCTCTAGGGCTTTTATTTTGAAATGGGGTGTGGGGGAGAAGGGGAGAGGAGACAGAATCATAATGTTAGATAAACACAAACCGGTTATTAAATGACAGGCTCATCACAAGCATTTCAGTTAGGATTCATTCTGTGGGGCTTTTATTTTGAAATGGGGTGTGGGGTATGGGGGAGAAGGGGAGAGGAGACAGAATCATAATGTTAGATGAACACAAACCGGTTATTAAATGACAGGCTCATCACAAGCATTTCAGTTAGGATTCATTCTGTGGGGCTTTTATTTTAAAATGGCGTGTGTGTGTGTGTGTGTGTGGAGGAGGGGTCAAAGACCTCTAAAGATCCCTAAGACCTGAATAACTGTATGAGAGACACACACAGAGAGATAGAGGGAGAGGAGTGTATGTGCGCGTGTGTCTGTGAGTCTGTGTGTTTATCAACATCACTAATTACTGGCTCAATCACGAACACCTGTGTGCCTGAAGCCATTTCATGGAGATAAAACAGGGAAACACCTCTCAAACAAATCATCAAAACTCCCATAACCGTAGCTCCTATTGCTCCGATTTTAATAATTGAGAGGGAGGATGACTTGAGAAACAGATCCTGTAAATATTGTGTCTGTAGTGTAAAAAATGTGGCTTAACTGGCGATCTACAAATGGGGTACCGTGTTCTGTGGAAGATGTTTTTGAAGCAAAATTTAACATTGGTCTCTATGGAGCAGAAAGTTGGTTTTCCTCTCAATTAACGGCTTCTGTGTCAAATGTGGAAATCTGTGGGATTCCACAGTAATTCTTCTACGACAAGGACAATATTAGCTACTTTTACATCCAGAAATTATGCATGAAGAGTGAAGATTGTGGACACAGTGGCAAAACACAAATGTTTTTTTCACAAGAATCTCAAGCTGCTCTTCACTCTAGCGGTGACATCACGCACTCTAAGCTGTGCAATACACACCCATTATAAAGTCAGAAAAGGGCTGAAAAATCATAAAAGTTAAATTGCTGCAGTTCAAAAAGTTTAAAAGATATCGGAAAGATGTCGCCTCGTCAAGGTTGGACATTTATGGAGGGTTGTGCACGAAATGAAAATTTGATAAAAGTGATTTGAGTAAAGGTGCAAGTAGGCAGATTGACTCCACCAGTAATATGAGACAGACAATTATAAGTAATAATGTTAATTTATATGGATTTTAATTAATCTATGAAATTTTAATAAAATATGAAAAAATCGAATCACACACTTGTTTCGTCCAAAAAGTTTGAGACTCTGAGGTGTTCTGAGAAGCATAAAAAGCATTAAATCGTCACATTTGTTTGATTAAAATATCAACGATCAGTCAATTCTTAAATTTGTTGTTGACTAATTTGCTGTTAATCATCTAATTGGTAAGCTACTAATTGTTGTAGCACTAAATATACATGAATTAAGGTTAATAAGTAGCCAAACTACTCGTGCTCGCTGTGATGAGGTTTTTTCTCATTTAGTCCCTTTTTACTCATAAAAACTTCAGAAATTTATTAGAGGGGATTCTTCTGACATATTTTATATCGTAGAAAAAAACTATATATTATATAAACATCTTAAACTTGTGTTACCACAGACCTTATATCAGGTATGTAACCAAAAACCCATTGACTTCGAGACGAGGAAACCTGAAGGGCTAAAACGCTGACTCATTTACGAGTTTTAGGACTCATTCCTGCACCACTCTATTTCCCTCAGGAGTCGGTGGAGACCAAAAATAGAGCTAAAAGAGAGTGAATATTAGACTTACAGTCTTCAGGTTCTTTAAACACAAAGACTTCTAATGAATGATCATGTCGCTCTGTTATTGCCGGATGTGTAAATAGACTGTTTGCTAACAACTTCACCGTATCATCTTAAAAGGTGATTTGTTAGAGTTGTTTCTGCCACCCCCAAGAGGCCAAACCATCTGTTATCCATCCTAACTTCAAACTTTTACCAGCAATTGATATCCTCTTGCAAAAAGGAATCACATTTCCGCCTATTTCATCTGTGCATGTTGCATCATGGCCAATACCAACCAGAATATGTTTAAGTCTGAACACACAGCAGGACGTGGCCTGGCTCATTGGATTACAGTGCCAGCCTAATCTGATTTGGGAGCGCCCACCTCTCGGTTAATGCGCGGTGACATGATTGGATAACAATCTCATGTAGATGAGAGGTGTAACCGGAGCCTCTGTTTATGAGTCTGCTGAGGGAGATGCTCCTTGCCGTGCCGCTTCTCTGTATTCAACACAAGCATCCAGACCAGGATTGATGCCAATTCCCTTCGAATTCTTAAAATTAAACTGTAGTTCACGTAATAATCACACAAGTCTGGGATCTTTTTATTCTGCTCGCGTCTTAGATAGAAAACATTCAATATTGACTCCAGAGATCCGTGTCTTTACTAAAAGGATTCTGCTTAATACATCGTGTATATATTGTGCATGCATGCCAGCAAAACGGATATAATCGCATTAATCCATATCAGTTGTACTTGCTACATTTGCAGCTCTACAATCTGCATACTCTACAATCGATCAAACGCCTGTAGAGTATGGGTTGAACTGACTACAAACAAACATAGATATTTTAAACACAGATTCTGTTTTGCAAGATTGCAACTTCCGGTTCTAAACAGTGAAGCAGATGCGAAAGTGCCTTCAACCTCCATTATATCTGATGGCCAGCAGGGGGCGACTCCTCTGGTTGTATAGAAGTCTATGAGAAAATGACTCTACTTCTCTCTTGATTTATTACCTCAGTAAACATTGTGAACATGAGTTTATGGTCTCAATCTCTAGTTTCAAGTCTTCTTCAATACAGCATGATGTTCATTTAGTACATTATGGTCCATTTAGAGTCAAACAGACCATAAAGCAGAGCATGCTTTAGGGCGGGGCTACACAGTGATTAACAGGTCGTTACAAGAGCCATATATGGCGTCTCTACGTCACTCCTGCACTTTCCAAACAAGGTTACTTCCGTTCACTGGTTGCAAAAAAACAGATGGCGACGGCCAAAATCCAAGATGGCGACGGCCAAAATGCCGAACTAGAGACTTAAAAACCACAGTCCACAAGCCAATGGGTGACGTCACAATGGCTATGTCCACTTCTTATATACAGTTTATGTTTTACACACTCAGAAGGGTCCTGATATAGAAAGTACTGGACTCTCTGCGACGCAGCCTGTTTTATTGTAAACAGGTGTCAAAGTAAAGATGAACTTGAGATCATTGGAGCCTAAAGATAACGACCTGCTGTCTCTCGGCGTTCTCCAGGTCGGTATAATCGACGACGACATATTCGAAGAGGACGAGCACTTCTTCGTGCGCCTGCTGAATCTGCGCGTGGGTGACGCGGAGGGGATGTTCGAGAGCGACGAAGCGGGCGCCGCACCCAAAGCTCGCCTGCTCGAGCCCCTGGTCGCCACGGTGACCATCCTGGACGACGACCACGCCGGCATCTTCACGTTCAGCGAGCGCATGGTGCGGGTGAGCGAGAGCGTGGGCACCATGGAGGTGACGGTGGTGCGCAACTCCGGTGCCCGCGGCACCGTCATCCTGCCGTACCGCACCGAGTCGGGCACCGCCAAGTCCGGCGAGGACTACGAGGATGCCAGAGGAGAGCTGGAGTTCTCCAACGACCAGACCACGTGAGTCAAGCTAGAATTATTGATTGTTTTTACACAAGTTTTTACATTTTCATATATTTGCGTCTTGTAAAATCTCTGTATAACCTTCTTTGCTGCTGGTCACAAAGCAGATGTGATGGAAATTCTTGCCCGATATGTTGACAGACACAGTTATGACCAGCTGGTAAAGAAGGTGTAACATCTAGCAGCTAAAGAGATGTGGAGCAGAAAGCAGAGTGAATGTTGGACATGTAATCATCTGGTGGACACAAACACGACTCCACTCGATGCTAATGTTACCTTGTGACCGCTGGACATGTTGCAGGGGTGACGTATTTTGATAGGCCAAACCCCAGAAGTTAGCATCGTTCTGGAGCATCGTTCCGCTCAACAAAAAGCCAATGGGACTTTGCTTCGAAGGCGGACCGGCCGGCCTGATGGCGTTTTGTCGTCTCACTTGTTTAGCAACCGCATTTTTTTAAGACACTGAAAAGCTTCAAAATTCCACAGCTCGATATTTACCAACAAATCCTCTATCGTAGAACAAAAATCTCTAAAGCTTGTGCTAACTAACCACAGACCTTATTTCCGGCATCTAACCAAAAACCCATTCAAAAAACCCAAATCAACTTTAAGAGGAGGGAACCGGAAGTGCAACAACACTGACTCGTTTGAGGGTTTTAGGACTCATCCTGCAACACCAACACATTGAAAATGAGCACCTATCTAAATCTGGTCAGGATCCAAATAAATCTGTATTATCATCCATCTCAAACTCTGTCCTCTCAAACCTTTTCTCAGGGAAGCTCTTCTTTACTTTCCTTCTCTGCTCCCACCTCTCTGACCGTCTTCACACAGATTCACACAGCAGCTGGTCCTGATCAGAAAACAGGAGGGAGACCACCATATGGGCAGCTCTATGCTGTACTGTACATGTGTGTGTGTGTGTGTGTGTGTGTGTGTGTGTGTGTGTGTGTGTGTGTGTGTGTGTGCGTACATTACCTATTGATGAAATGCTTTACTTCATTAAGTGTGTGTGAGTGAGTATGGATGCTCCCCTGCATACATACTACTACTACGTACTACTAAGTTTGTCGTTAATTTGTTTGTTTCTGTGCTTTTTTGTGTGTGTGTGTGTGTGTGTGTGTGTGTGTGCAGTCAGTCGTTCCAGGTGAGGATAATTGATGACGAAGAATACGAAAAACATGAAAACTTCTTCATCGTGTTGGAGGAGCCACGCTGGCTTAAGAGAGGCATCTCAGGTATTTCTTACTCGATGTGATGATTTTATTTTCCCTTATAGTGAAATGTTGACAAACAAACAAAGGAGTAAACAGGAAGTCCTCTTGGGGGAGTCACCTGGAACACAGACACACGGACGAGATCCACACATTTACACTTGTTCATTGCACAAAGTTCCTTCTCCATAGTCAGTGAATTACTACAGATGGAGTTTGGAGAAACAGATGGAAGAACCATCACAGGAGCAAAGCAGTATACTGTTGGGGGGGGGGGGGCAGCAAAACAGATTTTAAACACTTAAAAAAATCAATATCAGTGTACTTGTGTGCTACATTTAGAACATTATAAAATCACGGTAAGGTAAAGTTGTAAAAATATTCTAAATGTAGCGTACACTTAAACTGATATTGATTTTTCTTTAGCTGGCCATCTACAGTAGTAATACACTGACTGTGGATAAATGACTCATACAACCCGATAAGATTCCCAGTGAAGAAATGAAATATGTATTTGTCATATCATCAGGAAGTATTCCCAGTGTGTAAAGTGTTGGATCTAAAGTAAAGTTAATAATAACTCACACATTCATGGATCCATCCATTCACCCGTTACCCGTCACTGCAACGATACAAGTTTCTGGAAAGAGAGAGAGAAACAGAGACGCAGAGACAGAGAGACAAAGAGACAGAGAGAGAAACAGAGCGAGACAGAGACACAGAGACAAAGAGACAGAGAGAGACAGACAGAGAGAGAGACAGAGACAGACAGACAGAGAGACAGACATAGAGAGACAGAGAGAGAGAGACAGACAGAGAGAGACAGACAGAGAGACAGACAGAGAGAGACAGACATAGAGAGAGATACAGACAGACAGAGAGAGAGAGAGACAGACAGACAGAGAGAGACAGAGACAGACAGACAGAGAGAGACAGACAGAGATACAGAGAGAGACAAACAGAGAGGGAGAGACAGACAGAGACAGAGTGACAGAGAAAGAAACAGAGAGTCAGAGAGAGACAGCCAGAGAGTGACTGAGAGACAGACAGACAGACAGACAGAGACAGACAGACAGAGTCAGAGAGAGAGCGACTGAGAGACAGAGAGACGACACAGAGACAGACAGAGAGACAGAGACAGAGAGACAGACAGAGAGGCAGAGAGAGGAATGTTTATTTGAATTTCAGAAGATTTTCCTAGAAGTCAGACCCGTTGCATTAAGAGTCGCCGTCGCCGTCGCCGCAGTGTGTTATTAACTCAGAGATTAGGAAAGCGCCAGCAGCTGTCAGACGGAGGGATGACAGGAGAGGCTTTTTGTTTATGGTAAACACTTACAGTGAAGCCGTGTACGCAGGAACTCTCTCCAAACCGTGAATTTGTGTTAGTGCTTTCATCCGAGCGTAGTATGGAGTTTGATGTGTTGTTAGATGTTGCTGTCAGGCTCAATGTGTGCTATTACTCACTGCTCTTTATTCTGTTCCCCTCTGTCCTCTTCACAGCTCTGCTGCTCAGCCAAGGTGAGACCATCTGATTATTCCTAGTGGAGTGTTTTCATTATTTGTTTGACGTGTGTTCTGTAGAATGTCAGAAGATGATGTCTTCAGGTGTCTTGTTTGCTCATTATTTAGTTTCTAATGCAATAAAACGGTGAGAAGCAGCAAATCGTCATAACTGAGAAACTGAAACTATAGGAAGCGTTTGATGTCTGTTCTTGAAAAATGATTCGATTACGAAATAATGGCAGATTGGTGAACTCCAGCTGTAGCTCGGAGGCTGATCTGAGCTTAACATTGTCACAAACCCATTTATCATCTAAGATATTTTAGGAGCAGCGGTTTAAGCCACACCGAAGCATCAGCACGTTCACCAAGAGAATGATATGTATTCAGCCTGACTCGGCGCTTTGCTCCCCGCTGATTTGCCAGAAAGAGTATCATTAAAATGCGCGACTCTTCTGCACAGCAGTTCAGCCTCTTAAACTTGCACATCTTTGGGGGGAAAAAAACATGTTTATACAGTGTTATCACTTGATGTTGGTTCATCAGTGTCTGGCCTGTAATCATCCAGGGAAGCTCGCTGAGTTCACTTACTCGGCCATTGTCCCTCACCTGGGCCTCATTTACATAGTTTCTGTTAGTAGTAATAACAGTGAGCCTTATTAAGTAGAAACATATTTTGATGTGATACATCAAAAAACAAATCCAATCAGTGAGGAAATCCCTCTAAAGGTATTGACTATGCAGTGAGAGCCAGAGCCCAGGCTGTCGTTTCTAGCAAAGCCATTTGTCAGCACCAACCAGACAGTGAAGCAAAAGTGACAAAGACTCTGGTTCCTGCTGTGCTGCACTCTGCTTTATATCATTGTGAACTGAATGTCTTTAGGGTTAGGACTGTTGGTGGCACATAACAACTCTGAAGGAAATCTGGAAAATTGTGGTGGACGTTTTTCTTGAAATAATAAACTTTATAGGCCCCTTTTTTCACTGCTTTGGCACCACAGACAGACAAGCAATTAGTCAAAATACGACTATTAACTGGCAAACACATTTACCTCAAACTGACTTAGCACAGAGAGGTGCCAGCATTGTGTCCCGCGCTTCTTTCTTGTTTTTGCAACATTTCGTTTTTCTGTTTGCATAGCAGCAGCTCCGCCTGTCGGATTTTTGTTTTTGCTTTGAACACATATAATTACCAAATCACAGCCCGTGTCTGAGGGTCGCTTTGTAATCAATCGGAGACGCTCGCGTCACCGCGGTTGGGGCAGTCGCAGGCACCAGTTGCCTTCGTCCCCCTAAGTACAGATTTAATAAAATATTTTCTGTTTGATTCTGAACTTCAGCTCAGTGGTCAACCAACCTAATAGTGTTAGTGTTTAAACACCTGCTCTGTGTAGATCCACCTCTCTAATGTGTGTGTGTGTGTGTCGCAGTGTTGTTGTTTTTCTGCTTCCTCACACACACACACACACAGATATCATCCATCTGTCATCCTCTCATGTCCCTGTCCCAAGCTGTGTGGGAACACACGCACCGACTCGGGTACATATTTCATGCGTAGATGCGGCGCAGCTCTAAATAACATGCTCACTCACAATCTGTTGTTGACAGCGATGCAGCTCGGTAAATATCTGTGACACGCACCTTGAGTTTCACTGTTGGTGTCCTCCTTGTTTCCCCCCCACAGAGGGGGCGGAGGGGCAGATGAGCTCCGAGGAGGAGGAGGCCCGGAGGATAGCTGAGATGGGGAAGCCCATCCTGGGGGAGCACAGCCGCCTGGAGGTGGTCATCGAGGAGTCGTATGAGTTCAAGGTGCACCATTCATTTATTATGTTCCTCACGGGGTTTCCGTTCTTTGTGTTTTGTGTTTTTTTTTTATTCAAATGTCCTGAAGGTGAACGTGGGGATGACTTATTGACCATAGCAGAAGTGGCTGCATGATCCAAACAAATTCTAATAACGCCGAAAGCGTTTGAAAGTCCAGAAAGTAAAAACTTTTATTAAAAGAAAATAAATGCAATTACTTCCGACATTCATAACAGGTTTTCGTCAAACGAAATTCGTTTTAAATGTCTATTCATACATCCAATGTATTCAAGTGAAATTACATTTATGTATTTCCACAACCAGAATAACAGAAGTTTAACAAACTTTCCGCTCTTAACAGTCGCTCTAAGGTTTATTACTCTTATTTTATTGTAATTAAACTTAATAAAAAGGAAAAGAACTGGCAAATAATACCACAAATATAATTTGAAGTAGCAATCTAATATCAGAGATGCAGAGATGTGGGCTAAGAACAATAAACATCTAACATATTGATAGTCATTCAGCTAAAGACAAAAGCCCGAGCAGGAATATTTACACGTGTGGTCCTGCACTGTAGGTCGTGTTTGTGGCCATAAGGGACTGAACCGTGCTCTTCTGGACTTGTTATGTAATCCACCAGTACCGCTCGTGAACCCTTAGCCCTCTCAGCCAGCAGCCCTAATACTTGTTTGAATTATTGAAAGTGCATGAGTTGCCCTGGATGCAGCAGATAGATTGAAGCGTGCAGAATTCAAACTCGATGCACAGAGCGTCTGCTCCGTCTGCCTCTCGGGCTTCCACCGAACTCCCCGTGTCACCACGAGCAATATCGTAGGAAGAGGACTGCGAGCAATTCAAATATATGAAACGTGCACTGGGCTCAGTATTTCAAGCAAATAAAAGCCGGCAGTAAAATGAGATCAGCTCATTGGCATAGCAATGTGTCTCAATTCACTGAAGGTCCAACACACACAAGGATACTTTAATGCAAATCCATCTGTTTTAAATGCTCTTAACCTTTTAAGCCCTAGCCCTATTTTAGGCCTCTGCTCGAAAATTGCATACCCATACTCAAAAGAGTGCATCTTTGCAAGCACAAGGTCTATTTGAATAATTTGGTGTGTTGTAATAAAGGAACACTTGTGAGATTTGTTCAGATGTGTAAATATCAGTGTATAAGTTACTGGTTAAGAGTAAATGAACATGGCACACAGCTCAAATTGAAAAGTTTCAGGTTCGCCTGAAAAAAAAGCCATTTGAATTTCCTCATGTACTAAACTACATATTTCACTTATAAATTACTAATGGTGTTAAATACATCCAAATGCAGCAATTTCTGGCTTTTTTTGGAAAAAAAAAAAAATATTTTTTTTTATATTATATTTTATATTATATTATTTTATATTATATTTGTAAGTCTTCTGTTTCGACATCTTACTAATTACCGGTAATCCTAAAAATGAACGAACGGTGAAAAGGCAGCCGAAACCTCATCTATCATCTATCTGAAACCAAGCTCCAGCTGTAATCAGCTGAGCGTAATCAGCTGTGCGTAATGCAGCTGGCCGCGTGCTCCTAGTTTTTATACTTACGCAGAACAATAACTCTGGCTCCCATTGGCCAACCTCCATGGTACATACCTCTCTGTATTCGTTAGCTCCAATAGAATTGAGCTAATCACTTGAAAATGAGTGACAGCACTGTTAGCCAGTCAAATTCATCAAGTCTCCGAAAATAGTGACTTGCAGTCTCTGGGACCCAAAGCATGTTACGCCTTCCCCTGTGGGGTGAAATGACCCCCTCCGAAGGAAAGGCGTGTCTCTGTTGCAAAGGCAGGAAGTCCATTCACTGTTTACCAGCGAAAAAATGCGGGGATTTATAGCTGTTCGGCTTGAAAACGTCAATAGTAAGTCATATTTATGATCATAAAGCGATAATATGATTTGTGTTGCTGGTGTCTGTTGGCCTCATATCTCAGCGATAGTATGACGGAGAGAAATGTTACGGATATGTCCGTAATCGTTGTGGTGTTGGCGTGATTTTGGCTATCTCGCTTTGTTGTTAGCATGTAGCTTCGAGTATTTCTGTCCAGAAACGTGCAGCGTGTGCACACAAAATGCGAAATATGAATATGGTTTTTTGTAGTAATGCTAGTAGTTTGTGACTGAGTTGTTTGGGAGTATGTTAAACGGCTTTGATATTCTTTTAGTCCTGCTTGTGAAGTTTTACGAGGTATGCGACATCATTATATTAGTTTTAATGAATATTTTTTTTCGATGCTTTATGAAAATACAGTCTGAATTGTTCCCCCTGAGGTACCTCTCGGGCCAGGAGGGTTAAGAAAAAATTCAAAAGACGGAGTCTAAATTAAGGAAAGTTCCCTCGTGTGCGGTATACTTTTTGGGAACTAAATCGCATGCTGTTTTACCGGCAGCACTGAGGGGAAGTATCGTATTGTTTCTAGGCCTCTGAGTCCGTCTAAATGCACGGAATAAATTATTTAAATATCAACAAGTCCTGTTGTTTCAAAGATTCGAAAGAATTCATGAAAAAGCATACCGTGGTCCTGTGTGTGTGTGTGTGTGTGTGTTTTTCTCAGGACCTAATAAGCCCTCTTGTGCTCATTCCCACTCCCTAAATAACACGGATGAGTTCAGCAAACGTATCAAACACCTCGTCTAACTTTGAGCCAACTAGAAAAAGCATTTCCTGCTGAAAATGCGTTGGAATGCTGAAAACTGAAATTAATCGCAAAAACATTGCTGAAAATAGATATCCAATTCAAAAACAAATTGCAAAAAGCTTAATAATTCAAAAAGTTTAAAGATTACAATATGAAAAGTCACATCACACCTCTCCTGAAAGAGCTGAACATTTTGATATTTGAACAGTTTCTGTGGCTTAAAAAAATTCATCAGTGGTGATATTTGTAGTAGTAGAAGTATTATTAGTAGAAGTATTAGTAGCATTAGAATAACTACTAGTAGTAGTATTAGTGATATTTGTAGTAGTAGTAGAAGTTGTAGTAGAAGCATTAGTAATTAGAAGAAGTAGTCGAAGACGTACTATCAGTAGTCATAGTAATAGCTGTAGTATTGGTCGTAGTATTTAATATCACAGTAGTAGTAGTAGTAGTAGTAATAGTAATAGTAATGGCAGTAGAAGATGTAGTAGTAGTACTAGTAGCAGTCGTACTAATAGCTGTAGTAGTATTACTACTTTTAGTAGCATGAATAGCAGTAGTAGTAGCAGTTGTCGTATAAGTAATAGTAGTAGTGGTAGTAATAGCAGTAGTGGTAGTAATAATATTGATGGTAGCAGTAATAGCAGTAGCAGTAGTAGTAATAGTAGCAACAGCAAAAGTTATAGTCGAAGTAGTAATAGCAGTAGTAGTAATACTATATTAGCAGCAGCAGTAGTAGTTAGAGCATTCATTTTTTTAACAAAAAAGCCAAATTTTGAGCTTGTTTAAATACAGTTAATCCATGGGGCTTTTATTTTGAAAGGGTGGGGCTGGGTGGGGGAGGGAGGGGGAGAGGAGACATAATCATAATGTTTGACAGACATAAACAGGTTATTAAATTACAGGCTTCATCACAAGCAGTTCAGTTAGAATTCACTCTCTGGGGCTTTTATTTTGAAATGGGGTGTGGGGTGTGGGGGAGAGGAGACAGAATCATAATGTTAGATAAACACAAACCGGTTATTAAATGACAGGCTCATCACAAGCATTTCAGTCAGGATTCATTCTGTGGGGCTTTTATTTTAAAATGGCGTGTGTGTGTGTGTGTGGGGGGGGACCTGAATGACTGTATGAGAGAGAGACACACAGCGAGATAGAGGGAGAGGAGTGTATGTGCGTGTGTGTCTGTGAGTCTGTGTCTTTGTCAACATCACTAATTACTGGCTCAATCGCAAACACCTGTGTGCCTGAAGCCATTTGAAAATATTCTCCATAGAGATCCCATTGAAAATAAAAAGCTTAATCATTCAAAAAGTTTAAAGGTTAGAAATATGAAAAGTGAGGCAGAGAGAGAGGCTCTGATATCTCTGGCAAACTTTCTCATTTGGAGATTGTACTATGTTTTATCTTTTACAGCTTACATGACTATTGTCCTGCTCTGCCATGTCTTTCCTCGTCTCTCCCTCTTGTGTGTGTAAATGTCACTCGAATCAGGAAACTTATCAGAATCCTTATATCTGATTGGCCGAGCTGCAACACGTAACAGCTGCAACAAATCATGTCTCCAAGACCTGAATGACTGTGTGAGAGCGAGAGAGAGAGAGAGAGAGAGAGAGCGAGAGCGAGAGAGAGAGAGAGAGAGAGATAGAGGAGTGTATGTGCGTGTGTGTCTGTGTTTATAAATATCACTAATTGGCTCAATCGCGAACACCTGTGTGCCTGAAGCCATTTGAAAATATTCTCCATAGAGATCCCATTGAAAATAAAAACCTTAATAATTCAAAAAGTTTAAAGGTTAGAAATATGAAAAGTCATAGCACCCCTCTGGTGAAAGAGCTGAACATTTTAATAGTTGAACGGTTTCTGTAGCTTAAAAAATGAAGGACAAGAAGCGTTGCGACGGAAGAAATAGAAGTTGAATAAAGATTCGAAGAACAATAGTTGGAATGCTTAACAGCATTCCAACAATAAAGATTCGAAGAACAATAGTTGCTTAACAGCATTCCAACAATGATGTCATTCTTAGCAATGACTAATTTCTGTTGGAATTTCTGTTGGCTAATATTGTTGGAATGCTTAACAGCATTCCAACAATAAAAACCAGCAGCGCATGGGTTGTTTGGGAACTAATTACAGCAGGGGAGAGAGAACAAACAACGTCAACAAAAGAGATGAATGAGAGCCCGCCGTCCTATCATCGCTCCAAAATTCAATATTCTCAACCTCCATTTGATTAGGGAGTCAATAGACCCCTCGCAGACATATATTACAATTGACCTTGTCTCTTATGATTCGGAAGTCGGAACCAGCAGGGAAAAGTAATGCAATTCTGTATGATTGGCATTTAGATTAAGTACACCGGAGATCAATGTGTGTGGACTGAGGTTCTCTGTTTGGTAGGTGGGTCGTGTTGTCTGCTCATGTTCGTATTTTGTTGTTCTTCTTACTGAAGTGTGTTTCTCCTAAAAAGGAGGGGAAAGCACTGCATATCTGTTCTTATGTCGATGTTTTTCTACAGTAGTTTTTACTTTAAGGCACTTTAGAGGTTTTACTCCAATACAAATGCATTAAAAATCCTCTGCAAATCAAACTTCAGCACGTCTGGATAGAGCAGTTGTAACACATGGTGAGGAACATGGCTCTGCTCGTGCTTTGGGTTAACTTGAGTTAACAGTCCGTATGGATTATACAAACTAGATATAATTCAGAGGTGCCGTTACCCACAAGGCCAGCTGTTTCTGTATGCTAAGCTAAGCTAACTGGCTCCAGGCTGTAGCTTCACGTTTACCGTACGGATATGAGAGTGGTGTCATTCCACATCTTAATCTTCTGCCAGAAAGTGAATAAGCCTATTGACCCAGAATGTCAAAATCACAGCAGCAGAGGCCTAGATGTGCCAACTTTTCCTACATTTCCCACAATGCAACAGCACAGCAAACAAGCTCGGTCTCACCTGAGTGACCCCTGTCACCTGTCCTATAGCTGGTTTGCTAATGAAGTATGTTTTGTGCCCCTGATTGGCAGAGCACCGTGGACAAGCTCATTAAGAAGACCAACTTGGCGCTGGTGATCGGCACGCACTCCTGGAGGGAGCAGTTTGTGGAGGCGGTCACTGTCAGCGCAGGTGAGCTCCCTCTGTGTGTGTGTGTGTGTGTGTGTGTGTGTGTGTGTGTGTGTGTGTGTGTGTGTGTGTGTGTGTGTGTGAATGAGTGAGTGTCAAGTAATTTCCAATGGAGGACGGTGACGCGAAGCTACAAAATCAAAATTGAGCTGGTCTCAACTTTTTTCAGTCAACCGCTTCAGCAACACTTAACCTACCGACAGTGTAGCTGGCCATTCTTGGCCGCTTGGTTGCTGGTAGTGTGAACATAGAATAAGCCACGCCCCTTTCACGGCTCATTTTTCCATGCCCAGTGTAGCATTGCAATCACAGCACGGCACAAGCCTTTTCTCTCATTTCTGTGAACTTGAAATGAAGTTATGTAGTTTAGCATTACTGCCGTCCACCCGATGACTATATAGACCAGTATTGACGTTCCTGTCTCTTGCTAGTAAAAAGCCCTCTGAGGCAAATTTGTGGTTTATAGTTTTATAAGAAGGCGCCAAATCCTATACTGCACCTTTAAATAGTTTGGTTTATTTGAGCACTTCAATTTTATGCTACTTTATACTTCGCTACATCTCAAAGGGTAATATTGTACTTTTTACTCCACTACATTTGACAGCTTTTGTTAGTTTTCAGATGACAGTTTTTCATCCCCTTCCCATCCAGTGAAAATCCCGTACCTCCAGATGTTGTTGGTGCATGTTTGTGATCAACTGAAGGATGAAGTGTTCCTTTACGTGTTGAGAGAATGTTCCTTCTTCTTCAGATAGAGAACTATATAAAACAAAGCCTCTTGGATCAGCTGGAAAATAAACACATTATTTGTGACGAAGGCTTTTGTCAGGAAAAGCACCCAAATCAAAGCTTAAAATTTGATTTGACATTAATATTAATAATATTAATATTAATGTCAATATGAATATTAATGTCAAATCAAATTTTGATGAAAAATTAAAACCAAAAGTGGTAACACAAAAATGTTGGCTATATAGATATAAATATAGCCATTGTTTTCCAATTTTTGTAAAATAAATTATCAAATGTTTTTCTGATTTATGGTATAACTGCGTTATACTGCACAGAAGACATTTTTTAGTTTTTTCTACTTCAAGGCGTGAATGTTTCCATAGAGATGCAGGACTTTTATATTGCAGTGATGAAAACAACAACAGTGAGTAAAATGTGGGTTTTACTTTGACATAAGTAAGGTTTTGAATGCCGGACTTTTATTTGTAGTAGAGTATTTTCACAGTTTGGTATTTGTACTTTCACTTTAGTAAATGACCTGAATACTTCTTCCACCACTAGCCTGCAGCCTGAAAGCAATTTGTATCATAAAACATGCTGGAATTGAACGTGAGACAGAGAGACAACCGTGAAGCACAAAGTTCTTTGTACTTAACATACAACTACAGGTTATGACTGAGCTTGTTGTCACAGGGACTGTACCTGTCCTTTGAAACAATAAAGCTCATTAACAGCAGATATGAGGGGCTTAAACCTTCAACTGCCTTTGACTTAATGTATTGGCAAATATTGATTAAGTCTAACTGCATGTTGTTCAGACACATGAACGCTTGTTGGATGTGTAATTCAAGGCCACCCTCTAGTGGAAGTGAGAGTCCACTGCAGACAGTAATATTTCCATTCTGATGTCAACTGTCCAAGTGTTTGGACTTTGGTCTGGTTACTTAATCTGCACGAGACCCGCTGTTTAATTTAATTTAACGTGTTCCTATAATGCACAAGAAACCACCATCTGGCACCAGCTTTGTCAAGGTTATGTGCACGTTTTAAACGCATTAAAGGCCTGATCTTCTCCATGATGTGCCCCCCCCCCCCCCCCGCAGGTGACGGCGACGACGAGGATGAGGGCCGCCTGCCTTCCTGCTATGACTACGTCATGCATTTCGTCACCGTCTTCTGGAAGGTCCTGTTCGCCTGCGTCCCGCCCACGGAGTACTGGAATGGCTGGGCCTGCTTTTTGGTCTCCATCAGCTCCATCGGCCTCCTCACCGCCGTCATCGGTGACCTGGCGTCGCACTTCGGCTGCACCGTCGGCCTCCGGGACAGCGTGACCGCCGTGGTGTTTGTGGCACTGGGAACCTCCATTCCAGGTGAGTGAAGGCGCTCTTTTCACTGAGTGAGAGTGTGGAAGGTAACATGTCCTGAGAACCATCAATTAAATCAATCTGCAAATCCAATTTCAGCATTTTAACCTCTTCTAATCCCCCCTTGTCTTTAAGAGGGTTAGGGGATCTTTAAATGGCTACTATGGAGATTAACATCATCACATATATATACAATTGTGCTCATTGGATCCTCAAGAGTCTTTCCTGTCATACCCAATTCATGCAAATCCAAGACTGTTTAGGGACCCCGGCATGCAGAAATATTCAAATACACCATTTTTAGAATCAGGAAAATTAACCCATTCATACTGCATGCATTATCGCATTATAGTGGGCGTGTCTGTAAGAGAGACTCTCGGGAACCCACAGAACCCATCTTCATTCAAGATGTCAAGGGAGCACTTTGAAAATGGCCATGCCCGTTTTCCCCGCGGCAGATTCAGGACACGATAAAAAGGAACCAGAGACCAAACGGGTTTCAGTTCACATTTACATGAGAAAGGCGCTGAACTAACACGCGTGAGGGTGTGAGGGTGGTCTCCTGGAAGCCTCCACCTGCCCTCAGCAAACAGAGGCGGATCCACGCGTCTTGTTTAACCGGTTTCTCAAAAGCTTTTTATTATTTTGAGGATAAACGGCGTCGGGTAATTCAGAACGTTTGGGTTTCTGTGGTTCGGCACGTGTTCTACATGTATTATTTTGTAAGAGAGCATCACTGTTACCAATAACCAACCAACCATCAAACTGTTAATGATATTAAATCATATTCTCTCCATGATGTTACGCTACTTGCAAAACATATATAAAATTGGTGTCACAGTAACGACCCCTCCTTCTTTTATATGATCCTTGTATGTGAATGACGACAGCGGACAGGAAGTCATCACGGATCCAAGCTGTTGCCTAGCAATGTAACTTTGTTTACACCTCTTCCTCTCGTTTTCAGACACCTTCGCCAGTAAAGTGGCCGCCATGCAGGACCAGCATGCCGACGCGGCCATCGGCAACGTCACCGGCAGCAACGCCGTCAACGTGTTCCTGGGCATCGGCGTGGCGTGGTCGGTGGCCGCCATCTACTGGTGGGCCAAGGGGAAGGAGTTTAGGGTGAACCCGGGCTCACTGGCCTTCTCCGTCACGCTCTTCACCATCTTCGCTTTCATCTGCATGGGCGTGCTGATGTTCAGACGCCGGCCCTCCATCGGCGGCGAGCTCGGCGGCCCGAGGGGCGCCCGGGTGGTCACCAGCCTGCTGTTCCTGGGCCTGTGGTTCCTCTACATCCTCTTCTCCAGCCTGGAGGCCTACTGCCACATCAGCGGCTTTTAGAGAACAGGGAGACGAGAGGAACATTGCACAGCAACATACACATATACTTCAACACTCAGCGGTACACAGTTCCACATGAAACAAGTGTTTGATAGGGCTCACTGTGGCCCCACCCCTGATCTTTGACACGGGGATACTAAGACACTACATGTTCACACACACACACACACTATATGTACGCATGTGTAAACAGATCGTGACAAAACACACGCATCATGACGACTGGGCGAGAGGAAGTGTTAGTGAAGAAGAGGGGTGAAGAGAGCGAAGTTGAGATTTTAAAGGTGAAGAGAGGGGTCACCCATCAGACCCGTAAGAGAAACAGGAAGTGGCGCACGGCAGAAAACTAAAACGTATCCATCCGAGTCGCGTCGAAGGAGACAAAAGCTCTCCTCTGTGTCGCCGTCTTTACCCGTGCTGCTTCACGTCTCTTCTCCACTGAGGAGGCGGAGCGCATGTGTGGACAAAAAAAGTAATTTACAAAAAGTGGAATGTTTACAACAACATTAAGCTTGTTTACGACGGGAGGTTCTCATCTAATACACCATTTAGATGAAGGCGGTTCTCCACACACGCTGTAAATAGTCAAAGCAAGTGTACTTGTTTGTATATATAGAGTGTAGTGTTTTCAGCAGCTCCTGTTCTGTACAGAAAATCCAGTTACAGAGAAAAAGAAAAGGGGAGGAAAACACTGTTTTTTAAAAATCCACACACAGGCGGGAACGCCACACATTCCCAAACATTAAGAAAGTGCCGACAACTTGGGTCGATTTTTTTTTTTGCAACATGCCATTAGAGACTAAAGTCTCAGCTGACCAAACAAATAAACGATAAGCTGCTGAAATGTTAAGTTCATGAAGAGCCATATCTCCCCAGCACGTTCCTCTCAGATGCATCTCTGGTTTTCATGGCAACCAGAGCAGAGCTCTGATAGAGACGTTTGTATATCAAACTTGTTTTTGCATGTATAGCCAGAGCAACTTTACACGAGTCACAAATATATTATGTAATAAAGGGGAATGATCAGAATCCACCTGTAAATTCCATCCCTGTGTGTGTGTGTGTGTGTGTGTGTGTGTGTGTGTGTGTGTGTGTGTGTGTGTGTGTGTGTGTGTGTGTGTGTGTGTGTGTGTGTGTGTGTGTGTGTGTGTGTGTGCGTGTGTGTGTGTGTGTGCATACAGGAAGGAGGAGCGATGTTTGGTCTGACATTTTTCCTCCACGGGAGGACTTGCTGTGTGGAGTGCAATCAAAATGCTTTTTGCTCCCCATCCAGAGGGACTGCGATCTGAGTGCAGACTCTGACTCTTCGCAGTCAGTCCTCACCGTGTCAGGACTAACCCATTACTCTGGCATGTACCCCAACAGACTGATCCTTCACCTTTAGTGAGGGCAGCTCGGGTCACACAAACATGGAAGCGTGGACTTAACAGTGTTAGTTTACTCACAATAGCGAAGCCTCTAAAGTCACTGAATTACAATTAACGTCATTTAAAAACTGATTCCAGTCATCAACATTCAGTCTGCAGCATAATGAGCAACACTTTTAATTAGGACGCAGGACTACAACACACTGATGCTTCAGCGATGGCACCCATTCAATGCCTTAAGGAAAACTCTCAAGTAAAAAATCTAGTATTCAAGCTTTCAGCTGTACAAAGCATTTTTACTTTATTTTAATGTGATGTAAAACGTGCTGTGTTTTTTCTGCAGTCGACAAACTGTTAAAGTGTGCAATGAACAAAGGTAAAACTATGAGCTGTCTGAAGTTGCCACCGGATTGACTGATGTACTCCGTTTACATGGAGAGTCTGCACACTGTTGAACTAACTAACTTAAGGTCTATCGTCTAATGTTCCCCAGACTTTGTTTACACTCTGTGGGTCAGCAGACAGTCATTGAAGTCATAGTACCACAGCACAGGCAATGGGGAATTCCCTTTAGAAAACACAGCCCTGCAGGGGCATGCACGTGTCACTCAGTATTGCATGGCAGAGTTGGAGCATACGGTAAAACACGCTCACAAGCTACTGAAAAATGGCCGCTAAGTAGACGGTGAAAACATAACAGCGCTGTGACGTTTCCACATCGACATTTTAGGGTTTATTACTTTTTAACATAAATGCTGAGAAGTCGGTGCGTGAAATACGACTTTTTTTAAATCAGTCGCAGCGAATGTAGCGAGCAGTGTGGTGCGCTAATATATTAGTTAGCTGTTAGCTGTTAGCTTAGCATCGAGAACCCACCATCCTTTTTCTACACGAGGACGCGGTCGACGTTCGAATTACCGTAATATTCCATGTTGGTCACCTTAAATACATTAGGCTTTGTGCTGCAGTTACGTCACTATCATGTTCACCCACAAACGATAAGCGCTATATAATATCAGAAATTTTGATTTGTTTTACCCTGAACTAACTATACTTTGTGAAAATTTCTAAAGCAGATTTTGTATCTTTTATTTGCAGATACAGCCAAGGCAGATTGTTTTTTACTTCTAAACAACGTTTGGAGAAGCATCAATGTATAAGTATCAAAATATACACCGTAACTGAGTTTAGCAGATTACATTTTGATACATTTTCCACAGCGAGGAAGTTTCCCTCCGAACTGCTCAAACAGTGTAATGTAACATAGCCACGTCTACTTTACCGTAGTGCGTTTGTGTCAATGTTACTCGTGTTATTTATTTACGAGAAGGGGATTTATCTATGAATAAGCTGGGCCGCAGGTTCTTAAGGCGACCAGCTTGGGAGTTCCGTTTCGAGGAGTGTGGTTTCGATGTGCAATACGGAAAACAAGTAGCCGACACGTTATGGTTAGCTTTTGAGACGAGAGGTCAGCTCACACATTTTTTTCTGCTCCATTGTTTGTCGTATTCCTCCGCCGACGCTCATTTCGTGGTTCGGTTCTCTCGGAGGAGGATGGGGTTTTTTTGAGTGTAAGTAGCTGTTTACATGTTTACATGAGGAAACTGTGGGACGTTTGCCAACGGGACTGTCACTCAGTCTCGGGTCGTCATTAGCTAAATAAGCTGAAGAAGAACTTTCTAGACATGAATGGTGGCCGGTGATGTTGTAACAGCAGCCTGTAGTCTACTCACTGAACCACCCGGTGGGACCTAGAGTACACACACCTCACACACACACGCACACACACACACACACACACACACACACACACACACACACACACACACACACACACACACACAGAGAGCTGCGGTGTAATTAATGAATGATAACAAGAGTTATCAGCACCGACGTCTACATATCAGATTGTGTACCCGGCCTCGTCCCAGCAGATGTGGCTCCACCCCCTAAGAACAGAACACTGTCCGGACTATGTTTTCCATTAACTTCTGTTACTAACTGTCTGGCTTCGGCCCCTTGCTGTTCTGTAGCTAGATGTGACGCCTCCCCATCCAGCATCTCCTCCTCGCCCTCCCCCTAAGTGTGCGTCTGTGTTTGCCTCCCCCCTCCGTGTCCTTCTGCAAGATGCATGTTGAACCCTCCGTGTACGTGTGTTAGTAGCATGGTCTACTGTGATGGACGCCTTGTAGGCATTATTTTACCCTGTGGGGTTAATGCCCCACAGTTCCAATCCCAAACACCAGAAGCTCTCTGTGAGATTAAAAAGAACAAGCGGCTCCATCCAGATATAGAAGAGACACACAGAGACAGTGTCTGCTGCTCTTTAGTTACGTTACCTTCAGAAGCTGTGAAAAGGGAGCGGGCTCTGTTGGGTCATCTTTTTTAGTTTGTTGGTGTACAATATTTCTGTGTTAGTGTTACCGTCTTCTTCTCCTCCTCCTCCTCCTCCTTCTTCTTCGTCTCCCTTTTCTCCTTGTCCTTCTTCTCTCTCCTTCTCCTCCCATTCCCTCCTTCCAGGGTCTTGCCCTTCAATGTGTCTCCCTGTGAAGTTTTTTTCCTGTGATGATGAAAATGTCTCTCTCTCTCTGCCTGAACCTTTGTAGGGAAATAACGACTGAGTTACTACAATATCATGTGATAGACATAAACATTTATTCAATCCTGTAATAAATTATTAACTTGAAGATGAGATTTAAGTTTTTTTATGAAATTAAAAAAACATTTGACAAACTTATTTTTGAGAACATGGCATGAGGTGTAATGTGTTACCGAAAGAAAATGAAGGTCTTGAATTAAATGAAATTGACCTTATTTGAATATAGTTTATTTATTTCAAGGCATAATGTGTCTGAGTCATTATTTTTGCACTGAATGAGCAAACGGCAGTTAAACCCAACATGCACCGAAACACCTCAGAGGTTAATATAACTCTAAAGTTCTGAGAAAAATAAACAATAAGAAAAGTAAATAGAGCATTGGACTTGGCATGAGCATAACTCCAAGAAGAACAATCAGGGTATCCTACTTTTGACCTTTGACCTTTTCTACATATCTCATCAACCGGCCCTCGCTCTGAGATCGCCGACCCCGACTGTATTCTATGCTTCACAGAACACATTAAATTTACTCTAATACTTAAAGTTCATAGTCACTGACGCAGATTTATACTACTCCTCGCGATCTGTATTCACACTCGTGGTTTCCATCTGCGAGCCGGCAGCACCCCTACACACACTCACACACCCAGCATGCAATCTGCCCCAAAGAGGCGGGTCTATGAAGCAGTTTAGCCAATGATGCTTTAATGCTGATTAAAGATATAAATGAGTGAAATACAATTTAGCAATCAGCGTCCTCAAATCGATCTTAAAGGGAATTATTACGGTAACCCTCAAGTTACTAAAGGGAAATAGAAAACAGCCCTACCTAGAACATGTGCACCAGCGCCACTGCGTATAACCATATCCATCTAGCAAACGATACCTACCTTGGAGTGTTACAATAGCCAGTATCATTTTATTCAATGTCATCCGGGCAAATTGGTGGATCCAAATGTTATAAAAAAAACATATATGATGCAATTTCTTTGTAATCATCCAAAATAATGTTAAGTGTATGGGTATTTTTCCAAGTAGGCCACTGACGATCCGTGTCGATACGTGCGATGCATGAGTGGGTAACGCGCCGTGTATTGAGTGGGCCGGTCTGACAGTAACTCCCGGGCCACTTTTTTCCCCCAGTCTGCCCCTGAGCATCGCTGCCTTTAAGTGAAAACTTACAGCACCTGGTATTGCCAGGCGGTCTCCCATTCAAGTACTAACCAGGCCCGACTGTGCTTAGCTTCCGAGATCAGATGAGATCGGGCGCATCAGAGAGGTATGGCCATAAGCCATAGGGTTAGTTCATGTTACCCAGAAAAGGGGCACATTTCCTGGGCAAAGCTTATGACCCGCGCTTACTGGTAGTTCCTCGTTCATGGGAAAGAATTGCAATCCCCAATCCCTATCACGAGTGGGGTTTAGCGGGTTACCCACACCTCTCGGAGAAGGGTAGACAAATCGCTCCACCAACCAGTGGTGTATAGTAACGAAGTAGAAATACTTCGTTACTGTACTTAAGTAGTTTTTTTGGGTATCTGTACTTTACTTTACTACTTATATTTCTGTGGACTTTTACTTTTACTTCACTACATTTTGCAAAGAAAACTGATACTTTTACTCCGATACATTTCCCCTGAAACCTTCGTTACTCGCTACAAAATCAAATCTATCTTTAGAAAAAAATGAATCATGAGACCAGCGTCGGGGACTGTGGTGGAACAAAGACTGCAAGCAAGCAGGTTTGGTGAATCAGTGGTCCTAGCAGCAAGTTAAATCATTGGTTAGTCACGTTAATGCGCAATTGCAAACAAGTGCTCTCAAAGCTGCGGTGTTTTGATTGCCAGGATGCTACATGCTATAAGCTAGCGGGCGACTACCTGAGTAGAATTCCACTCTACGATGACTGATTTCATGATGGAAGCAGAAATGGAAGCACCTGCTACTCCCGCAACAAACTACGGTGGTGACGAAGACCAACACCCGTGGATCGCTAGCAAGTTAGTGAGCTGAGGAAGTGTTGACAGTTGTGACACCATAGGATTGACGGGAGCCGAGAGAGCACAGCATTAGCATTAGCGTTAGCATTAGGGAAATCCTTCGCAGCTGTGTGCAAGCTGTCTGTGACGCTGAACACACCTCTACCTGCATTAGCGGCCTGTGAAAGGCTATTTAGCATCGCAGGACTAGTCTTCAGCCCAAGAAGAGCGAGACTGAATTCTCGCAATTTTGAAAACCAACTTCTTTTGAAGATGAACAGGACATTTTTCAGTTTCAAGTAATGACTGGGTTGTTACTTTCGGTGCTGCTTTAGTATTGATCATGTTTTGATATTTGAGTCATGTTGTGGATGATCAGATGGAGTTATGATGGTAGCAGTCGCCCAATTGCAGATTCAGCTTGAGCAAAACCTTTGCCTGTTGTGTTCAAATCAGGCCCATAGGAGTTTACAAGGCAGGTGTCCTTTCTCTAAACACTGACCTGATGCATCAAGTGGATATTTTTTGCTGAACATAATATTATGCATTTGCCCTCTACATCCTCTAGTCTAATGAGCATACTTATAAACACACTGTTACAACTCCTTCATAGTGTCATATTGCTTTTCGGAGAATTATGATGATACGTTCATAGTAGATGCAAAAGTATACTTATGTACAATATATTATGTTGAACATTGTTGCTCCTGGATGGATCACAGCCAACCCAGTTATTTTCAACACAGCTCCATGTCCTTGGTCATGGTGCCACAGCACTTAAAAGAATAAACTTCATAATTCTCAAAATTCTGACCCTTTGCTTTTTTATTAACAGCATTTACTTGTACTTTTACCTTCAATGAACAGGTTATGATGTTCATTTAATGTTCAGGTTATGATGTACATTTAATATCAGAAAATTACTTTTGTACTTAAGTACAATAAATATCAGATACTTTAAGACTTTTACTCAAGTAGCATTCTAATAGGTGACTTTTTACTTTTACTGGAGTAGTTTTCCAGTAAGTGTTGGGATCAATAGGGGCTTGTGTTTGAGTTATCAGCTTTTAAGAAACTGAATTCTTGACATCAATAGAATTATTAATGTGAATAACAATTATTAATGATTATTAATAATAACGGGGCACCACCCTGCGGCCAGGGACCGATAACCAAACGATAAAACTAAGTCTCATAATTAGTAGTCACTCATCAGTGACAGTGAAGGGTTAAGTCCGTACACGGGCTACTACATACAGATCATCACATACATATGCACCATTAATCACAGACGACTGCTCTTTAAAGTATAACAGGGTTTATTACATTAAAATAATAATAGATCAGATCAATTACCATCACAATCAACAAACGCCATCATACAATTTTATGTACCTAATATCTAAAGAAATGAAATAAAAGGGGGAGGAGGGTGTGTATATAAGTATGTGTGTGGGTGTGTGTGTGCGTGTGTGGGTCTGTGTATAAAAGGAAGGGGGGTGGCTCTTAACACTAACAGTCGAGAAACTACAAAGATGGCCGCTGGCCAACTAGCAGAAGGGGGGTTGAGACTGTGGGTTAAAAGGGGAAGGACTTAAGGTATTACCGCTGAACACCACCAGATGGCGTAGTCGAGGGACTTAGACAAACTGGGGGGGGGGGGGGGGGGTGAACCTTAAGATGCTACCGTGACCCACCACTAGATGGCCTAGTCGAGTGACTTGGACAAACTGGCGGAGAAAGGGGGGGGGGGTAGCTGTGTGTGAGCATGTGTGGCCACGTGCGTCGTGACAATAGGCAATCGATTGAACGGGGTTTCCCCCAGGGGTTAGACTATGTGCGTGCGTTTACGTGAGAGAGAGAGGGAGAGTGGGGGTCACCTCCTGCTGTGTTGGCAGGAGGGTGAGCCAAGAAAAGGTGGAGAGAAATCGTAAGTCAACATAAATCAAACTTCTGCTGCGATATCCTGAGGAGCATAAGTACGTTATTCTATCATGCATAATCATACCGTTGTCGTCTCGAACTGTCGGCAGCTTACGCAGTGATGAACACGGCCCTCCGCTCACTCACGGAGTCGAGTTAATGAAGAGAGAAATATCACACAAAGTTGAATACAAATGAATGAAAATAATCCCAAAGAAAACAGTCAATGCAGTTAATACACAATACAAACGGAGCTTCTCTGGTCCGTGATGTTTGTGTATTTACCTCCGTATACTGCGACGGTGTCTTTAACGCGAACAGAATACGGGCAATGTACAGTGGAGCGGAGCTGGGGTCCGCTGGGTGTTGCGCAATACCTTGATATTACGCAATAGTAACGAAACACACAAAAACACGGGAATATCAACATATACATGAATTAACCTGAATGAACCTTAAGTT